>OX384032.1:1800000-2195000 GCA_947534325.1 Agonum fuliginosum | reverse complement strand
GCTGTGCCCGCAGTTTACTTTATAGTTCATGCTGAGCTGGTGAAAAGTCGCACGAAGGTAAAATTTTAAGTGCTGTAGCTCGTTACGCTTTTATTGATTTTAGATTTTTAATGTGCGCCGCGTCGCACCGTAGATAGGACGCTAGCAGAGGCTGTAAATCGGAAATTTATAGCAAAGCAATCAAAGAATAATTGGTCATGATAAAGTTTGCATTGGCGCTAAGGAATTGTTATAGTTATGGCTTTCGAGGAGTTGGAATTATGCTCGTCATCTATGATTGCTGAAACTTGGAATACTGCTGTTGTAATGTTATACGTAATTTTAACTAATGTAACAATGCGCAATATGCTTTGGATTTAATTTAGCTTAATATTATTATTGTAGAGTTATGCTAGAGGATGTGATTAAAATATACATGCAATATGCATTCAAATAAGGCCAATATAACGGGTGGAACACCATACATGTGTACGTAGGCGATTAGCATTGCATTTTACATTTATATAGATTCCTGCTCCCCATTTCTACGTAGAAATATGGTAAAGGTATCAATCGAAAGGTAAAATTATTTCACACCAAGATGCAAGTAAAATTTCCTTTAAATTTTATTTTATTGAACAATATTAGATAATTTTAAATTCGATATTTTCAAATCTAAACTTACCATGCTATGGTAAATAGGTACAACAAATTTGATAAATTTGACAGAGATGTCAGATGTATTTTGTAATGTGGATAAGAAATATTCGGGAATACAGTCAACAAATCTTTATTTCCTACAACGCCGACGTTTCGACACCACTTGTGTCTTCTTCAAGGCTCTACACACATTAAAAACAGTTGTTATACAGTCAAATAATAATAATGAAGCAGTACTTACAGTAGAAAGGTTTAGATATTATTATAACATGTGCATATAATTGATGCACCTAAATATAGTTTAAATTCTGTAGATACAGAATAGTCGTCACAAATATAATAAATAAAACACGTCAGCAAAAATCGCATGTTACTTGTGCAAGCCAAAATCACAGAATAACCGTTAAAACCCGTAATTTTGGTTTGCACAAGTAACATGCGATTTTTGCTGACGTGTTTTATTTATTATATTTGTGACGACTATTCTGTATCTACAGAATTTAAACTATATTTAGGTGCATCAATTATATGCACATGTTATAATAATATCTTAACCTTTCTACTGTAAGTACTGCTTCATTATTATTATTTGACTGTATAACAACTGTTTTTAATGTGTGTAGAGCCTTGAAGAAGACACAAGTGGTGTCGAAACGTCGGCGTTGTAGGAAATAAAGATTTGTTGACTGTATTCCCGAATATTTCTTATCCACATCACTTCTCCAGTCGAATATTCATCTTTTCACGTATTTTGTAATATTTAATTAATCAATTTAATTTGAATTTTTTTATTAATAAAATGCAGACTATTATGCTTTATAACATTTAATTAAATCTTTTTTGAAAATGAAAATTACATTAGGTACATGACAGTTTAAAGATAAAGAAACACTACATTGAACAAAGATAGACGGCATACACGTAGAAATAATTCACAATATGATAGATGTGTGAGAGAGAGAGTGAGAGAGAGAACGCATTACTGTGACGTAGATATATCGATACGTAAAATCTCAAATATTTAAAGAACTGTTAACTTTTTGAACTCATTTTTGAGGTCTTCTTTCAATATGATTGACTGGATTGCTAATTTGCTACTATGGTAAAGTACCCTACTATACTTCTAATTCAAAATCGTTCACAATCTGCTGTGCTGGTGATAAGTTGTTGAGAATATTACAGCATTCATTTTAGCACAAATTTTTCCGTACCGAAATTTCCCCAAATTCAGCAAATTCTCTTCCCTCATTGAAGGCTCAGCTGAAGCTCATATCC
This sequence comes from Agonum fuliginosum, assembly GCA_947534325.1. Taxonomy (NCBI): domain Eukaryota; kingdom Metazoa; phylum Arthropoda; class Insecta; order Coleoptera; family Carabidae; genus Agonum; species Agonum fuliginosum. Next base: position 2,193,086 of record OX384032.1, on the reverse strand, counting down.
CGGGGCATGTAACAAAGACAACACTACACGCACTTGGCTTTGTAGGAGGGAGACAGAGCGAGTGCAGCACAGGTGAAGAGCCTCCCACCCTTTTTTAAACTGATTTGAAGCGCTGAGTTTAATTTTCCGAGCCCCTGAGTTTTCCCATATTGTAATCGCATTACTTTAACGATACTTGTTTGCCTGGTGAGTCGAAGCCGATGATGCTGATGTTCATCACCAGTACAAGAGGTGGAAGACGACGATTATTTAAATAACTAGCTTCGTTTTTGTCAGGAATGTTGCCACTTGACAAAATATAATCCCCAGAACATTTCAAGAATGTGAACATTATGCTTGTTGAGCTGCGTTTACATAGAGCTTAGTGCCGTTGCCTTGTTAGAGCGGTGTTGCATTGGTATTGCATTGGTAAGGACAGCGTTCACATAAAAACTTAGTGAAGTTGTTGTAGGTAATACAGTATTCTGTTGTGTTGCATATAAATTGAAATTGCTGTCCTAAAAATATTTTAAGATTTAATTTGATAAAAATGTCAGAACAAGTAATAATTATTACCTGTAAATTAAAACTTGAATGCAAGAATTTTACTTTCTTTTTTTATATTTTCTCAGTACAATGAGCATTTTTTGTTCCAAATTGCTGGATATTGCACCAAAATTCAGCAAATTTACTGTCTACACTCATATTTATCTATAAAAATAGGTAAATTCGAATTCAATGACAATTCCAATGACAATTTGTCATAATTCAAATTTTTTCGCCACCTTTTAAATTCCACATTAAATTTTGATTGGCTGTTGCTTGGTGGTGCGGTGCTTGTGCGTTGTAAATGTTTGGAATTTACAAACTATAGCAACGCATTACACCGACACTACCAACACGTTAAGTCGTTGTGAACGCTCTCATTGCTTTGCGTTAGCCAAACCCTGTGCAACTGCAAGACCGCTGCACTACCGTTACAATAAGTCTTATGTGAACGATACTTTACTCTCTTGCTTCAACCATATATGTATAGGAATAGACAAACAACGCAAGCCTTTGTTGTGAAGCAAAGAACTAGCGTAGCGGTGTGAAGAGGAGTATGACCCGCAGACACCTTGAAGTGTTACAGTTTGCTTATTTTTTAATTCTCTGTTCCATGACAACGAACCAGAAGTCAGCAATGTGCAACACTCTATCGTGTCCTCACCTCCTTTCCCCGTCTATAGCTGCTGTTCCCCGCTACCGTACTTCTTGCCTTCACAACATTGTATACTACAGCATTGAATGTTATCTGTCTATACCTATATAAATGTTCGAAGCTCTCTTGCTATATTTGGTTATTAAAATCCGATGGATATCCTAGCGATTGCTAATGTTCGCCCTTAGTAATATTAACTATGTAACATCCCATGTTAGTAATTTGGTAATAATATCCCATGTAATTCTCTGAGATGTTTGTATTGAGTATCTAATTTTTGATCGTACTTAAGATGTGGCTAGGATAGACTTACGTAATAACAATTAGAGTACAAGAATATTTTTAATCGAATGATTCATGTCAAGTGGATTTAAAATATTCATAAAGCTGACCAAGGCATAACTGAAAAAAATTGGATAGTTCGAGATAATAATCTTACACACAAAAATTATTGTCACATAACTTTCAGATTTTAATTTTTGTGCGAATGAATGATGCAGATATTTTATTACATATAAATTTTCTAGATTAGCATCTTCTGGTCTGGTGGTGCATTTTCTTGTGTCTGAATATTCTAGATTTTTATTTACTGGTGTTGAATCCTTTTCCGTATTTATCTATCTATCTATCTAATCTTTGGCACTTAATATTAATGCGGTTATTTATCACCTACCTTCAAATTTATTTAATTTCTAATGGCCAGTTGCACCACTTCCACTTAAATTTTAAGTTTTCCTTAAGAGGCTCGTCTACCTTCTTTAGAATTCCTAAAATACTCTCGATATTACTTTTTTTTATATTTCACTCTCTTCTCCATTACTACGGCTCCCCGAAACCAGCCCGAAACTCATACTTTCCCGCATCCTAGCTATGCAATGTCATTTTGAAGTTGAAAATTACTGTAAACATGGCTCCAGATTCCCATAATAACTTCTGTATTTTTAAAGAAATTAAGTAAAACAAAAATTATTCGAAAAAGGAAGCTTAGCTGCACGCTTCTTGCTTTTTAAATTTTTCTTGATATTTATAGTGACCGAAAGAAACAATAACAAATAATAACAAAAAAAGCGCAAAAACATCATTTAAAATTTTTTTTACTTCAAATTCCTAGGCCAAAGACAAAAAATAAAAATATAGAAGCATTAAGACATCATTTGTTAACACCAGGGTTGAAAAAAAACATGTTTTTTTCAATTTTAAACAAAACATTTGTTTTTTACTGTTTAAAACTGTTTTTTGGTTTAAAACATGTTTTTAACTCTGCACAAAAAACATGTTTTAAACAGCAAAAAAGCATGTTTAAAACATGTTTTAAACAGGATATATGTTTTAAATAAATATTATTTCCATCGAAATATGTCGCCAATGCTAGTTTTTGTGCGAGGACGGGGATTTACATCGCTCTAGCTGCGTAGCTAGGACTCACCGATGGCCGGTAGTTGAATTTCTTTTGTTTGTGTTATGCGTCGTGAATGGATTTCGAAATCATTTTTAAACACCTGATTTAAAACAGAGTTTAAAACATGCATTAAAACATTATGCCGTGTTTAAAACATGTTTAAAACAGTTTGTTTAAAACAAATTGTTTTAAACATAACAACCCTGGTTAACACACTCATATGAAAAAACATTATATATTTCAATTATAATTAAAGTAAACGTGGGAGGCGTACACCTCTGTAAAGCTGTAAAATTTTAGGGTAAACGATCATCTTAAATAAACAAAATCGAATCAAAAACAAATTATCAAACGTAGATATAACATTGCTGTCATGAGCTCGATTCGATATTTTACATTTAAGTGACACTTAAAATTTAAGTGGAAGCGGTGCAAATGAATCCATAAAATGATACAAAGATAGTACGATAATTATTCCAAATTATGTTCACAAACCCAAGTTTAGCAAGCATCATTTTACAAAACCCAGCACGAATTTGACTCTCTCGGGTCGTCTCTTTTAGGTAATATTCGGTTCTAGATTCACTTCTATTGGTAAGTACATAATTGCAGGTTAGGATTCTTAGCTTTACGATCCCTCTCGGTACTTAGTACTGGCGGTATAAACTTAATATTGCCCGATTATCTTAACGGTTTTATCTTTCATCTAAACACTCATGCGATCATTATGGTAATGACTTCCCATACGAATTGTAATCTGTTGTAAGAAAAGCGAGGCTAGGTTGGAATTAGCAGGCCATGAAACAAATTAAATTCCTTCTACGTGACAGAGTTAAATGATGATGAGGTTTAAATATACACTCTAGATCCGGGAAAATATTTTTAGTACTTGTTAGAAATGGAGAATTAATTAATAAAGCGTTAAGTACCTGTATTTTTGATGATTTGCACTTTAATTATTTTATTAAGCGAATTGTAAGATGAGTTTGGTAATATTTTTATAATCAAGAATACAGCGAATGAACAATAAGGATCTTGTCCAATTTGGTGTTTCTATTTTATTCGTTTTAAGACATGACCTGTACTGACCTGTAAATTGACAGCTGACTTGTAAAAATGTTATAAATTATTAGCTAGTCATAATGTTCATAATAAAAGTTTCATGTGGCCACAGTAATACTTCCAAGATTTATGAAAAATTATTTAAGACCAATTTTTGACAGAACAGTTGTGTGTGAATGACAAAAAATTTTAACAAATGAGTAACAAGTAAAATGTTGTTCATTACACGCAGGCATTACTGCTTCAAGGAGGTGACAGGCTCGTCAGTCATTTCCTTCTTTCAGCAGTAAAAACTCTTATTATCTTGCTAGTAATCTAATATACTATTACCTACTATTACTATTACCAGTTTACTTTAATAGAAAAAATCTGCTGTGGCCAGCACACGACCTCTTGCCTAATTCTGCTTATTCTACTAATCTAATAAATAGTTTTACTTACATTTTAATAGTTTCATGTCATGTAATATGTAAACGATAATGTAAACCAAGATGCAAGCAAAATATGTCAACTGTACTGTCACTGGACAATCATTCAAATTTTGTGTAGAAACAAATTTCATATCATGGACAAGATACAGGAATTTCAAAAAAGTAGATTTAAATTATTGTCCTATAGTTTATAAATGGTACAGAAAATTCTTTTAAAAAATGCTCTGTTATATTTAATGAAACATATATTATTATAAATGCTTTATTTATCGAGATAATTTGAAAAGTCTTACTTCCGGTTTATGAATTGGTACTAAAATACAATGGGTCTATTGAAAATCGTATTTAAACCTTAGATATAAAATTTGGTATTTAAATGTTTGATATTTTTGGAGTAAACGGTTCCGAAAAAATTGTAACATACAAACGAACGAACGAACGCACGAACGCGCACACACACAGACATCATCTCAAAAATGTGTAATTCGTATACTAGAGACCACAAAACGTGCTTATCAGCCAAAAACTCACACTCGAAAATTTAGACCCATCACAATACCTCTCTTTAACCTGTTTTACATTATACTTTTTTCGTCTAGATTCATGCTAGATTTCTCGTTAGATTTCCATCCGAGATTCGTTCGATTTTCATACTTTATTTCCAAACTATTCGTATACAATCGGAATTCTTCGATTTTTTCCGAAATGGTCCAAGTTAGGCAACTTCAAAATAATAAATAATATGCTGACAAGTGACAACTTAAGATTTGGAGGTTAGAATTTATAATGGAAACAATATTAACACAACTTGAATAACACGTACAAGTGCAAAACTCATAAATGTCAACGTGAACAAATTGAAACAAAATATCAAAACTTTTAAAGGTTGGTCAAACTGACTCCAGATTGAACTGCGCGTGCGTAGACAAATCTAGTATAAATCTCGAATAGAAAAATAGAGCCGGGCGTATATTTCTATACTAGAAAAAAGTATGGAAATCGAACGGAACTCGGATAGGAATTTCTGATTTACATTATACTAGAAATGGATAGGAACATCTCGGATGAATCTCGAACTAGAATCTAGACGAAAAAAGTATAATGTAAAACAGGCTTTATAGATTATGAGACGAGAGGTAAACATGTTTTTTAAGTAAGAGTTCTGAAACTAATTTTAAAATTTTAAATTAAAACTCTATATATCCGAACTTTTCAAAGTACTTACGTTAATAAAATACCAATAAGGAACACGTATGAGAAGTTGACCCACCCATACTAGCCCACCCTGTTAAAATCTATCGCAATCGTTAGTTTTACGTTAGTTGAGTTTAGTTTTGTAGAAAATTGCGTTAGTTTTGAATGTTTATACGTATTTTAAAAAAATAATATTTGGGTGGGCTAACTTCACAACAGCCCAACCCTTAATTCGAAAGTGCGAGGAAAACACATTAATACCTTTTAATTGATTAGTTGATGTTAGTTGTGCTACATATTACGTTTGTTTTGTTATTTTAAGCTGTCAAATTTGAGCCGAGTGGGTAGGCCAAAATCACGGTTCCCCAGCCCATTGCAGAATTTCACGCGTAGATTTTACATACGTTGTCACCGTGGTTAGTTGAGAATAGTTTTGACGAAAAATACGTTAGTTGTGCCATAATTTGCTCGCCTTAATCAAAATAACCATTTTCGGTAACCGTACGCACTTGATGCTATTATATCATTGTTTTCTGTAAAAATAGAAGGCCATTTAGGGATTGTTTATAATTATTATGGCAATTGTACAAAAAGTGAATCATTTTTTAAACAAATACAAGAAATGATTGTTGTTATGGTAAAAACAAATTGATATCTCTACAGTAATTGTTGCGTAATATGAAGATATGTCAATTTGGGTGAGTTAAATAAGCGCATTTGGCCTTTATCAGTTTTCGTTATCACATTGGAAAAGCGGATAAAACAACATTGGAAAAGCGCATAAATTGTAGTTGCATAAGCGCAGAAGTGCACATTTGAAAAGCACAATGGTATTAGGGATTGTACGACAGTTTTTCTACAATATTTTTTGAATTTTTTAAAACTAGAAAATATTCTTGCCTAACATTTTTCTGAACTTAACCTCATCATACTCGAAAACGATCTGGACATCTGGACTAACTTGTTATGATCAGAAATCTCATTTTCGAAAAATGCGCTTATTCAATGTTACGATCTGCGGTAATTCAATGTTTTGATCCGCGCTTATTCAATATAAATTTACTGATTATATTTCTGCGCTTTTCCAACGTTTTAGTGACTAAAAATGCGCTTTTACAACTCTACGGTCAATTTACATAAAATGACATCTGATTTAGCGGTCCTGTTGAAATCTGTCGTCGTAATAGTTAGTTTTACGTTAGTTGAGTTTAGTTTTGTAGAAAATTTCGTTAGTTTTGAAGGTTTATACGTATTTAAAAATATATATATTCTAACTTCACAACAGCCCACCCTTTATTCGAGGAAAACACATTAATAATTTTTAATTGATTAGTTGATGTTAGTTGTGCCACATATTATGTTTGTTTTGTTATTCTAAGTTGTCAAATTTGAGTCGAGTGGGTGGGCCAAAATCACAGTTCTCCAGCCCATTGCTAAATTTCACGCGTAGATTTTACATACGTTGTCACCGTGGTTAGTTGAGAATAGTTTTGACGAAAAATACGTTAGTTGTGCCATAATTTTCCCGCCTTAACCAAAATAACCATTTTCGCTAACCGTACGCACTTGATGCTATTGTGTCATTGATTGCTGTAATTTTACAATGTAAAATTGGAAATAAAATAGAAGTCAACAACCGGCAACAACCAACAGCAGTGTTGGACATTTACCAGATTTTTTTAAATTTAGTTTCTGATTGACAAATAATATAGTACAAAAGTTTTCAAAGTGAGGAACTATTAAAGAATGCAATAGTTGGACGTATTTACCAAAATATAATTTACCTTTTCTTTTTCAGTGTGCATGCAGTAAGCTAAACGGTACTGAATAAAAACAAAGAAGCAATTTATTAAAATAAATTATTGCAAAATAAAAAAATTGCAGTAATACATTTTTTTACAATTTATATTTAGGTATATTTGATGAATTCAAGAAAAAATTTTGGTATTAGCAAATCAAATTGAGAGATATTCTTAAAACTATAGAACTATGTAATTATCCGAAAACAATTAAATTAGTTCCTAAAAATAAAATATTGAATTAATAAAATAAAAATCGCATGACACAAATAACAGCCAATAGAAGAATTGATTAAAAAATAGTAACAAGGATTATATAAAAAAAATTTACAATTAGCTTGAGGAACCTAACTATAATAATTAATTAATGGATAACTTTTCTGTCACATTCCAGTTTGATATTTAAATTAAAAATTGGCTAAATTGTCATTTTGAGATCAGATTTTTTTAAAAAGATTTTTGCAACAAGTATTCAAGTAAAGTATTATTTCCGGAAACAGAATTTTACAAAAATCTTATCAGTTCTTCTTTAAGACGTACAAATGTATTATGCAAATTATTATAATATAATGTTGGTGTAGAAATTGAGATTATAATAATAAAATTATAATGACAAATAAAGTGCGCAAAAATTCATCCGTACATAACCACACATTTGTTTCTACCATGACAACAATAATTTCTTGTATTAGTTTAAAAAATGATTTACTTTTTGTACAATTGCTATTATAATAATCATAAACAATTCCTGAATGGCCTCCTATTTTTACAGAAAACAATGATATATAGTAGCATAAAGTCCGTACGGTTAGCGAAAATGGTTATTTTGGTTAAGGCGGGCAAATTATGGCACAACTAACGTATTTTTCGTCAAAACTATTCTCAACTAACCACGGTGACAACGTATGTAAAATCTACGAGTGAAATTCTGCAATGGGCTGGGGAACTGTGATTTTGGCCCACCCACTCGGCTCAAATTTGACAGCTTAGAATAACAAAACAAACGTAATATGTGGCACAACTAACATCAACTAATCAATTAAAAGTTATTAATGTGTTTTCCTCGCAATTTCGAATAATGGGTTGGGCTGTTGTGAAGTTAGCCCACCCAAATATTATTTTAAAAAAATACGTATAAACATTCAAAACTAACGCAATTTTCTACAAAACTAAACTCAACTAACGTAAAACTAACGATTACGATAGATTTTAAGATGATGGGCTAGTATGGGTGGGTCCACTTCTCATACGTATAAGGAACTTTAAATTACCACAGCAAAGAACTTTGCAGAGTAGAGAACATTAAAGCATTCTCCTATATAAGTATTACCACATCCATTTAGCCTTTAATGGATCGTACATAATTATATTAGAGCAATATGCAGCGATCAAAATTGACGAGAATATTCTCGATTGAATTCATCCGCTGATGATGTGCGAATTGAATATTGAATTTATTATGAAGTTATCCCATTTCCCATCGCATTCCTCATCATTCAAAAAATACATCGCTGGCATTTCCAACATTCGTTTTCAAATACGAATTAATTAATGTTTGAAGTTTAATTACATTTGGTTATGTTTACTGTCGGTACAGAAGGTCTTTGTTGTCTCTTGTAGCAGAGCCTTGTTAAGGGTTTTGAATTACAGTCTTATTTATTTAACATATTATTTTACACAAAAGGTAACCTGAAAAGCTCACGTATGTACGAAATTTTGTGGGGAGTATAGACAATGGATTTGTTGCCTTATTTGTTATGTGCTTCAATATACTCAAAAGATTTAAATATCAACTCATTATAATTTTAACCCTTACCAAAAGCAGAAATAATTTTATTACCGTTTGTTCCACATTACATACTACAAAATTCAAAGCAAAATAGCTTGTTACAATAAGTCATTTTGTACTCTTGTTTTAAAGTCTGGGATCTCATATTTTACAAAGATGTCATAACGATATTTTACAAACATCATGTCAATCGGCGAAAAAAATTTTTTTGATGCAGTTAAAAATTCAGTAGGTAAATTTATGAAATTCCATATTGAAACAAGTATACAAATGCCAAAACGGTTTAATTTAAAATCATGGAAATTTAATTTGCTTAATTTTAAAAAGTTCTTTCAGTTTAGTTATTGATCAATGATCTGATTCATATGATATTCAAGTGACTATTTCCCTCATTATATTTTAACAAATTAAAATGCACTATTTTTTACAAAAACCATAGAAACTATCTATATGAACAACTATTCCAGTGCATATTTTTGAATATTGACATAGTATGCGTATATTCAACCGTAATCATGACACAAAAATCAATAATAAATGTTTGTTTATTTTTCACCACATGTCAAAATATTTAATATGAAATTAAAAATTATGCTAATAAATAAAATTGTTAAATTTGATTTATTCATGAAATAGTCAATGCGTATACCACTCGATCATCAAAAATAATAGAAAATACTTTTGCCTCCTGGTTCGACGTATTTCCGCAAAACACCTCTCGGCCTCCGGTCTCGAGTTGTTTTTATGGAAATACGTTTCATCAGTCGGCAGTATTTTCAATTATTTTCGAAGCTCTTGTGGTATAATAACTGAAAATCGCACAAATAACAGCCAATGGATGAATGGATTACAATAATGGTAACCGTGGTTATATAAAAAAATTTATCGGAAATTTTTTACTAGTAGCTTGAGTAACTTAACTGAAATTAATAAGCGGAAATTTTTCGTCATCTGTCACTTTGACATTAAATTAAAAATTGGTTAAATTGTCATTTTGAGTGTAAATAAGCAAATAATAAGGTAAATAATACCTACATGTTTATTAATGTTAAATACAAATTTAATAAATATTTCTAGTTTCTATTGTAAAAAGAATTCAAAAATAGAGCGGCCGTGTCATTGCGATTTCATTACAATGCACTCGTGCATTCATTCTTTCCGGACATTTTTTATCGTGCATTCCAACAACGTAATTAGCTTTCGTGTACCACTCGAGCTAATTAAGACGTTGGAAAGCACTCACAAAAATTGCCGAAAAGAATGAATGCACATGGGATATTATAAGTGAAAATTCAGTTTTTAATTTTGCAGAATAAGTATCTAGAGAACAAGTAGTAGAGCAAGATCCCAGGACCCCCAGACGTTACTTATTTTCTCAGAAACCAAATGTATGGGATTAAGTAGTGTAAGTATGTACTTTGAGTGTATGCGTACCCCCAAGCTTGGGCCGACGGCCAATTAATAGATTGTAATAGATTAGATATCCGCTGCTAAAGGTAAGTAAAAATAGTATTCACATTTCTTAAAGTTTCAGTGCTGATTTTTAAGTATGTTTTAGAGAATATAGTTACAAATTAATAATCAATACTGCCTGACACTTTCCATCGGCGGTAACTTTTACCAGACACTTTAAAGCACACGTTTGACATAATAGAATAACTGACATAATTGACTTAGCTTGTTTGTTTTCAAGCAACTTTGATCATTGAAATGTATGTATGCCAGTTTTTATGTCAAACGTGTGCTTTAAAGTGTCTGGTAAAAGTTACCGCCGATGGAAAGTGTCTGGCAGTATTGATTATTTATTTTTAACTATATTCTCTAAAACATACGTAAAAATCAGCACTGAAACTTTAAGAAATGTGAATATCTGAATACTGGATATCTGTTAATTGGCCGTCGGCCCAAGCTTGGAGGTACGCATACACTCAAAGTACATACTTACACTACTTAATCCCATACATTTGGTTTCTGAGAAAATAAGTAACGTCTGGGGGTTCTGGGATCTTGGACTATAGTGTTGTGTGTGAATATATTTCGTATTGAATTTCTTTTCAGTTGTACAAATGAGCTTTTTGCCTTACAGAGTACAGAACAGTTGAAATTAAGTATTCATTAAGGTTCTGGCGTAGTCTAATTTTGCTCCTGGTAATATTTCCATTTTTAGCACTTTGCGAAATTAAAAATTCCAGTCTACCGACCATCCTTCAACACAACATTGTCTAAATAATTAATGAAAGCAAGTTACAGACCGAGAGCAAGAAGAGCACGAGTCCGCGCTTTCTAGAACTTAATCCCAGTCGAAATTCTTACACAAGCAGCTGAAATATTAATAAGTTCGCGGATTAAACGCTTAAAACCTCAGACGGCATTGAAACAAAACAATGCGCACACAGCACACGCTATCAGAAGTTCCGCTGTTGCCTAGCTACGCCGACGCTCAGTTTGTTCTAGGTCTTTTGATTACCCAGCGCCATCTTCGTGCCGGAAGGCTGCTGTTAATTATAATTAAATGTCGCTAACTACAACGGGTTTGATGTTTGATACGCAGTTTTCCTATAGGATTACTTTGTGTAATTATTTTCTGTATCGTTATAGAATAGGATGATAAACAACATGGAGATTATTTTTATATGAAAAGGGATCCGACAAAAAGAAGTACCTACTTTGTGATATTACATTACATAAATTCAATCTTAATCGTATCATCAACTGTTATCACCTTTTAATATGCAACATTTATTGATAATTTTATAAAGAACATAATATATTAGTTACTCTACTCTAATCTACCATTCTGTAATTGGGATTTAATATTTGATCCATTTCGACATGTTCGACATTTGCATATATATTGTATTATTGTGCATATTGTTTTTTTTACAAATGTTTGCATTTCATACAAAATAGATCAAAATATGGTATAATTCTTTTTGCATATTATGCATATTTTGTACCTTTTAACCCAAAATTTCAATTAAAAAAAAAATAAATGTATAAAATTTATAATCGCTCAAATTTGATACCACCTAGTTATTTTTACATTTATTTTAAAGGTAGGTAAAAGTCGTATTGCAGAAGTTATACGTTGTTTTTATATATTCTTATGCATTGACAAAATATAGCTTTTTCTGATGTATAAAAATAAATTATTAGTAAAAGTGAATAAAATTATGTTGAATATCTGCATATATTTGTTATTTTGTGCATATATTGAGTAAAATCGAGAGTATTCTAGGAATTTGGTAAAAACGTAGACTAGCCGCTTAACTAGCTCGAGTGGAGCACGAGAGCTGTTTACGTTTTTGGGATGCACGATACAATATTTCCTGGACATGAATAAATGCACGAGTGCACAATAGAAACTTGAAATATTTACTAAATTTTTATTTCGCATTAATAAATATGTATTATTTACCTTATATGAATTGCTCATTTATCAAAACGACAATTTAAACAATTTTTAATTTAATGTCAAACTTATATATGACGGTGAAGTTTCCGCTTATTAATTTCAGTTAAGTTCCTCAAGTTACTAGTAAAAATTTCCGCTAAGTTTGTAAACATGGTTACTATTATTGTAATCAATTCTCCCATTGGCTGTTATTTGTGTCATGCGATTTTCTGGAAATAAAAGTTGTTAGAACTACGGTCAGTTCCATGGTACACTCGGCTATGCACACAGTCAGTAGCAAAATCGTCTCATAAATAATATTTTCAACAACTGTTTTCTCTTCATAAAGTCCATCCCACCACACTGTCGTTTGCAGATTGCATTTTCAGTTCCACTGTCAGCGTTACAGCATCGATTTAAAATCCGGCGATAAAGCGCTGGTATCAGTAAAATAAAGAGCTGCAACCTGCAAACCTGTCAAACGTGTACCGACCGCTGTAATGTGGATACATTCTTTCTTTTATTCGGTGAATTGCGCACTCAACATTGGTACAATTACCAACCGTTCATAAATATCCCAATGTCAACGACATCGAACGCTGAAACGCCTGCACTGCAGATTTTAATGGATAGGTTGTTGTTCCACTTGTTTTAATGGGAAAGAATAACATTGCGGAAGAGTATACAATATTAAGAATAATAGTATATTATTTAACGATAGCACAGCATGTAGGCTTATTCAAGCGTTGTGCTACATATTTACCATTCTATTTTTACCACTCCAACTTTTACCACATCATTTTTACCACCATTATTTTTTACCGCTATCCTGTTTTACCGTTAATCCATTTTTTACCACTCAATTTTTACCACTCCAACTTTTACCTCTGCATTTGTACCACTATACTTTTTACCGCTATTTCATTTTACCACTAATACATTTTTACCACTCCGTTTTTACCGGTACAACTTTTGTCACCATACTTTTTTACCGCTATTCCGTTTTACCATTAATAGTTTGTGGGGCTATAGTACAGTTTTGTTAGTGTAGTAAATACCAAAACTGAGTTCGTGGAGCTTTAGTACGGTTTTGTTAGCTTTGTTAGTGTAGCAAATACCAAAACCGAGTTTATGGGGCTCTAGTACGGTTTTGTTAGCTTTGTTAGTGTAGTAAATACCAAAACCGAGTTTGTGGGGCTTTAGTACGGTTTTGTTAGCTTTGTTAGTGTAGTAAAAACAAAAACCGAGTTTGTGGGGTTCAAGTACGGTTTTGTTAGCTTTGTTAGTGTAGTAAATACCAAAACTGAGTTTGTGGGGCTTTAATACGGTTTTGTTAGCTTTGTTAGTGTAGCAAATACCAAAACCGAGTTTATGGGGCTCTAGTACGGTTTTGTTAGCTTTGTTAGTGTAGTAAATACCAAAACCGAGTTTGTGGGGCTTTAGTACGGTTTTGTTAGCTTTGTTAGTGTAGTAAAAACAAAAACCGAGTTTGTGGGGTTCAAGTACGGTTTTGTTAGCTTTGTTAGTGTAGTAAATACCAAAACTGAGTTTGTGGGGCTTTAATACGGTTTTGTTAGCTTTGTTAAAAAAGAGACGGTGGTAAAAATGGATTGGTAAAAAGACACGTTGGTAAATATGTTGGTGGTAAAAAGAATTAGTGGTAAAAATAGGGACGGTGGTAAAAATGGATTGGTAAAAGAATACGTTGGTGGTAAAAAAGAATTAGTGGTAAAAAGGGACGGTGGTAAAAAATGGATTGGTAAAAGTATAATGTTGGTAAAAAATGGATTGGTAAAAGAATTACGGTGGTAAAAAAGGGACAGTGGTAAATAGGGATTGGTAAATATGGGGGCAAATCTTGTTCAAGAGGATGAAAGTTTATGCTCGGGGCTCGGGCTGAAGGCGAGTGAATTATAGTCATTATGTGTGAGTCAAATATGACGTTTTATCTACAACTTTTTAAATAAAACATTTCTTTACAAATTTTTATTCATTATGTATATCATCCTAACCTCAAATTTTGGTATGATGACAGATGACAGTTGTGTTGAATAATGTCATAATACAATAGTATTAAATTATGAATTCATAATACAATAGTATGTCATGGAGGAGTTTATTATTCAATAGTCGTACATAAAATAGAATACTTGTGTAAACTTTTGTAAAAGTAAGCAATGGAAAATAATAATAATATTGAAAGTTATTTGGCAGATGGTATAACTAATCATATTGCGTAAAAATGACGTCGGATGACGTACCTACCTAATGCAACCAATAGAATTGAAAATGTAAAATGATGTATCTGATTACATATTTATGTTAGTTACAATTATTTAATTAATTTGTCAAATTAAACTTCAAAAATGTTTTGTAGTATGCGTCATTTTGTCGTTTTTTAACAAGAAAAATATTCTTCCTAAATACCATTCGAGATAATAATTTTTTGAGAGAATTGTTGTCTATTCCACTTATTGCAACATCGCGGAAAATTGTAATATTACAACCAGACTACGGCATAAGTATACATTTCAATGTCCTGATTTTCAATGAAAAAGAATTTTTTAAATTCGCAAATAAGGAATATGATTGTTTTTCTTATCGACAAGTGGCATAAACATTAAGCAAACTTAAAAACTTTAATTTAATTTTGCGAATTTTCAAAAAATTATTTTTGATTGAAACTCTCAAAATTTGTGGCCCATTTTCTAACACCCTGCATTTTGAAAATAAATGCAGGGTTATCGAATGAATAAAAAAATATTGAATTATGTAGTTATTTATAAATATCAATAAGCAAATATTTTTTGCGCAGTGTAACTGCAAACATTTTTAGCTTCATGATTTCTTTTTTTGCATGTAAAAGCATATTAGCAAGTGTCAATGTTTGGTAACAAAATGTTATTTGGAATCCACACACCCGTACAATAAAATAACGAACAGAGACAAAAATTGTTGATATTTCCCTAACTATCGTATTACCAAAATATTTGCGTTTCACTGGTTAACATTATAAAAAAATCACCACCTAATTTACATTGCGGCAACACTTAATTTTCAACAATGGGAAGGAAAAATTTACAGAATACAGAATGAGGAAAAATGAAAATGGAACGATTGATAATTTATGGACTGATTTGAACGAACTGCAAATGATTGGATTTTAACAGCAAATGAAAATTTCTGTTTGTTACTACGAATAGATAAGTAAAATTATTATAAGTAATGCTATGTTGTTGTATTATTTTACATTCTACCAAAATATTTCAAAAATATATTTGACATTTAATTTTTGTGAAAAACTGAGGAAAATAAATGATTTCTTTCAATCATTGACAATTTTTTTCCCATATAAAATTAAATACACTTACCTAAGTAGAATTTTGTAGCTACGTATAATATTATGATTTAACCTAAAATTAATATAAATGCAATTTTACATATTTATGAATTTATGTTGTTTAATTTGTGGTCGTAGAAAAAATATAGTAAAGTGACTCGTTTATAAACTCTCTAGATAGGTACTCGTTTTTATACACTCGCTGCGCTCGTTCCTTAAGATGGTTGGCTTCTAGCCTTTAAAATTGTGAAAAGTATGTTTAGTTTTCCCATTAAAATTGAAGTAAGAATTTAAATTTTCGTATTATTTAAGATATTTTTGAAAAGTTTAAGGATGCTCCCTTTTTGCTTTTCTTAGTTTGTTCTTCAATTTTTTTATGTGCATGGCTAAACATGTCCAATTTTGTGAATATTTCATGTGTATTTTAATACAATCCTACATAAAAATTCAAAAAAGTGGCATTAGAGCAAAAAGAGGGCAACTTCAAGCTTTTCTAAAACGTCTTATTTGTTTAAAAAATCTCATTGTTTAAACCAATTTTATGGTGAAAACTGCATGTTGTTTTTCGCTATTTTGACGGCTGGTGTTGATCCATTTTAAATTTAGTTTTCTGGAATACAAAATTCAAAAAGTGTTCAATGTATTTATTCAGTTATATAATTTAAATCTTTGTTTATTAAAGTAATACAGAGCGTTCAGCAAAATCTATCATTTGACTGCGCAACCGCCTTAAAAACTCGTAACTAAAATGACGTTTATAAAACTTGATACATAATATACTATAATGTAACCTTTCTGACAAGTATTCAAATGAATAATGATTGCGTAGGTTTGAAATCATAGTGGATAATAATGTTACTCTACTACTACAACTGCATGGATTAAAGTTTAAAGTTACAATTGGAATGAACTAGAACTACCGAAGCTCATCATTATTTATTCTTCACTCTGGTATTGATCCCATCCAGCGTAGATGGATCAACTCTGCCGTTTTGCATTATTTGTGTTGGCCAGATTTAGCTTTCGTTCCAATTCAATTCACTATCAGTCAGTGTGCTACAGTTTCCCAGATTTATAGATTTTATCGTTAGAGATAGAAACTACATTATAAGTTCTAGTACTAGTACATAGAGTTGTATTTATTAATGATATAATTGACATCCCACTTGACAAATAATATCCCCAGAACATTTCAAGAATGTAGACATCCCGGCTTGTCACTTGCTACTTTTGCCCATTAACATCCTATTACAGTAAAATTCAAATAGATAGGACCCTGGACTGCGCGAGAAGGCAGAGCTTGTCATGTACTGTCCGTTTTACAAAAGCGGAGCTTGCGAGTATATGTTGCGCTGCACTTCACTTAATTTTCAAAGAAAACTAAAATATAACTCAATCACAATCAATTACAAAATTTACAGCGTTACAGGAAGCAAAACACTACGAATGTCAACATGAGAATAACTAACAGATATTGAAGCTGATGTTCAGTAGAACAGACAGTAGCGTAGTTTCCTCTTGTTTATCATCTATGCCTTTCTCTCTAAGACGAGAATTCGTACTTTCGCGCAGGGTTCTAGCTATTTGAATTTTACTTTAATATCCCAGCGATTGATAATGTCCGCCCTTAGTAACATTATCTATGTAATATCCCAATGTTAATAATTTGGTAATAATATCCCAACGGGGGTTTCCACGATTTTTTGTTTTTTTATACATTAAAATATTAGACCTGTATTTTTTCTTTTTGCCAAAAAGATGCAAATAAGCCAGAAAAAAATTCATGAAATTTTAAAAAATAGGTGGCGCAAAAACGATGTCATATGTGACGGTGTGACATCATCGGCCCTGAGAACATACGTTCACCGCGCTGACAAGGACCGAATACGATACATAGATTTTACCTTATTTCAACACAGGTCCGTCGTCCATTCTGTAGTCAAAACGACAAAAAACGATCTTACACGAACAAATCTATCCACGTTCCGGTTTCAATGTTGTCTACGTCAAACATGGCGCATTTTAATGCACGTTTCAGAAAAGTTACATTTTCATTTCGATAAAAAGGTTACAAATATATCAAAATTAACAATTATTATCACTTTACTATAACATATACTAATGCTGAAAATTGATAACCAATAAGTATTTCTTTATCTCTGAGATGTTTATAATGAATATATAATTTTGGATCGTACTCAGGATGTGGCTAGGATATTTACGTAAGTACAAGAATAAAATATTTTTAAACATTCCATGGACGATTTATGTCAAATGGAATTACACTACAAGTTTAAAATACAAATTAAGAGGCTCGTCTACCTTTTTTTCGAGTTCCTAGAATACTCTCGTTATTAATTTTTTTCCACTCTCTTCTCCAATACTACGGCTGCCCGAAACCAGCCCGAAACTCGTACTTTCCCGCATCCTAGCTATGCACTGTCATTTTGAAGTTGAAAAATACTGTAAACATGATTCCAGATTCCCATAATAATTTTTGTATTTTTTAAAGAAAGTATGAAAAACAAAAATTATTCGAAAAAGGGTGCATGCTTCTTGCTTTTTAAATTTTTCTTGCCATTTATAGTGACCGAAAAAAAATCAAATAATGACAAAAAACAGCAAAATACGCCATTTAAAAAAATTTTTACTTCAAATTCCTAGCCCAAAGCTAAAAAAATAAAAATATAGAAGCATTTAGACATGCTTTGTCAATACACTCATATGTAAAAGCATCATATATTTCAATTAATTAAAGTAAACGTGGGAGGTGTACATCTCTGTAACGCTATAAAATTTTAGGGTAGACGAACACCTTAAATAAATTTGTGAAGATAACTAGACTGAAAATGAATGAATTATTTAATAGCCGTGGATAAATAATGTTTAGCTTCGTTGCTTCATAAATGAGAAAGAAATATTTTTCTTTATTTTTGTCTGGTGAGCGAAATGAAGAGAAATGTTTCGGAAATAACTAGGAAATTACGAGCTAGAAATATTTGAGGTAAAACGTTGGCTACTGGAACGAGATGTGAGCTATTTTATCGAAAAAAATTTGATTGATCACTAAATATGCGAGTTATGAGCGGAACGAACATTTTTTGACTGATAACCAAATGTAATTTTGCACTGCAGTTATGTCAAAAATGTTTAATGCACAAAAAAAACCTCCTATGGTTTTATAATCTGGTATTTGCACAAAAATATTTATGCCATTCTTTAGTGAACACAGATATTAAAAGTTTAAAGACAATTAAATTTAAATTTCATTGATACAATTTTCCCGGCAATTAATTTTTAAACATTTTTCTCACCCGCCTTTTGCCAATTAGTTTTTATCACCGAATTTCAGTTAATTAAAATTTAATAAAAGTTAATGGTTTGAAAATCACTTTTTGTACTTTTTATGTTCAATGATTTTAATTAATTAATTTCTTATCGCTGTTGTCATTTCCAGAGTAAATAAAAGTAAAATAAAACATGCTGATGGAAATTTTAATTTAACTGTCAGAAAAATAGAAATTGTTGTAGAATAAGGTAGATATAATATTGATATTGGTGTGTGGGTTTTTGTAATAACAAGGGAAGACATTTATTGTCAAACCAAAAACTTAGAAACTAAAATTGCGAATTTTTAAATAATTCTTTCAGTTCCATGCTTACATGAAAAGTGAATTGAACACTACATAATACATATCTATATAGGTACCTACCATTAAAATTGGCAACAATATACTTATTAATTCAATTACTTGACAACGGGATTAAATATGTATACAGGTGTTCCACAACTTAGGACAAAATATTAATGGGTATATACTGTACGACGTACTGATCATGAAACAAAAAAAAATAAAATTCGCAAAAAATTGCATCGTATTTCAAGCAAACATTTTTTTGCCAATGGTCGGTAGTTATTTTTAATCAAATAATAATAATGATTATTATTATTACTTCCTTGTACGGAGTAAGGAAGTATTGTAATCGCGAAAAATTTCGGTTTTGATGGACATATCCGTTTTGACCTTTTCTGAATCCATTATGACTAGTTTCGTCGTGACGTCTGTACGTACGTACGTACGTACGTATGTACGGACGTATGTATGTCGCATAACTCAAATACGGTTAGACGTAGAAAGTTGAAATTTTGTATTTAGGACTGTTATAGCATCTAGTTGTGCACCTCCTATTTTTGGTTTCAATCTACAAACCGGAAGTAGTATTTTTTTCAAATATTTCGATAAATATTTGATTTAAGACAAATTTTTTTATTTTAAATGAAAGATTATGTGATTATTACCTACAATCGGTATTTTATAAATATTTTTGTATCTGGTATCATTTCAGAATAATTAAAGTATATATTTATAATTTAGTATTTCGATATCTTGTAGTCCATGATCGATTAACATTTGTTACTACGTAAAATTTAAATGATTATGACATGACAGTGACAATAGTAAAATATGCTTTATATCTTCTTCTGCAGTTTAAATAAAATGACTAAAATATATTAGTGAGTATAGTAGCAGTAGTAGTAGTAGTAGTACTTATATATTATTATTCTACATTTTAGTTATTAAGAAAAGTATGAACAGTTTAATAGGCGTACAAGGAAGTCATGTGGTGTCCACGTCAGATTTTTTTAAATATTTTTTTTCAAATCTTCTACAATGAAAGTAATTGTTTACATACTAATAAATGTCAAATTATCAAATATAGGTACCATCAAAACAATGATTCTTAAAAAGTACACATGTCAAGTAAACTACCCTAACTTTGCGAATTGAAAAAAATTATTTTTGTTTCATGATTAGCACGTCGTATTGATACTCTTTTTGTCCTAAGTTGTGGAATATCCTGTATACACAAAGTAGTGAATCAGCCTGTATCCGAGCTTCTCTGCCGTACAACTCAAATGGTCTTTTTCTTCACTGTTGAAAATTTCGTAGGCCTCTCGAAATAAATAAAAGCTTTCTTTCTCGTTAAACTTTGTACATCCATTTACTCGGGAAGTAATTTACGGCAAAAATATGACAGCTTATTTTTCAGAAAAAAGTTATTCTGCCGTTTATGGCATCGTCTTTTACAACACGTAGGTAGATAAAGTTCGCAGCGTCAACTAACTTTAATTTTTACGAAGGGGCGCGGAGTAAAATGAAAGGAAAACTTTCTTTCATTAAGCTTTGCTGGAGTTGTTTGTGTTTCTATGATCTGCAAACTTGAAATAATATTCTACACATAAATTGTGTGGATTTTCATTATACAACGCCTCTAGAGATCGAGAACTTTCGACTGTATGTTTGCAAAGTCGGGAAAATTCATGAGATTCAAAACTGTAAACAAGTTAAAAGTTTCGTTTATTACAGTTTGTGGCAAGTGTCAATTGGTAATTTCTAAATTTCTGTTTGGAATTTTTACGGAATTGGGACAAAGTTTGAAGAATTACATCAAACGTTTATTTTTAAAGTTAAAACATCAATGAAACTTTTTTATAGGAGTGTATTGCATAATTTCAAAGATTCTGATAATATGAATAATACAAATTTATAACTCTAATTTTAAAAATATATTATAAACCAAGACAATGCATTATATCTATAACACACCGGTATGGCATGGAGCATAGTGCTTAATGTGGCATTTTGCTCGATGAAAAACTGTCAAAGGGGTGTCAAACCGGTATAGCAAAATGCCATACGAAAATTTGTATATTACTATGTTCACTTCGTACATTGAAGATTTTTGAAAACTATTTTTGACAGCTGAGAATTTTGTGTTAATTATGTAGCAAAACAGAGTAAAATAGGGGTATTGGATGAAAAAAGAAAGGAAATTTTATTTAAGGATAAAGGAGATAACCAATCGTGGTCGAATTAGGAGGGGATGAATTAGCCAATGTAGCAAAATTGGTTGGATGAAAGAGTATAGGATAAAAAAAGGAAGGAATTTTATTTAAGGAAAAGGAGATGAACAGTCGTGGCGTAGTTGGGAAGGGATGAATTGGGGAGCGGCACTAATCATGACATGCAAAAACTACTCTATCACACTCTTTACTTTAAAATATTTTACTTAAACTTTAATAAAAACACACAAAATTACCGTTTAAAGACGAATAAAAGATTAATAATCAACTAAACTTATAATACGGATTTATAACTAATAAAACTTAAATTTACGCTCAAAAGCGTAATGTTCGTAGCAACGGGATACATCTTTGGATTTATCTGGAGCTCGGCTGTTGAAGAACTGTATCTGCAGACGCCCAAAAATCTATGGAACGTCTGGCCTAAAGGGTACAGGGGAATGCAGATGACCTCTGAACTTTTGTATCTAAAAATAACTTAAGATAACAAAATACAGAGCGTGGCATATGCAAGTATATTGCTACAATTAAATAAATAATTAGTTCATATAATATTGACAAAAGTTTAAATGTTATAATTTTTATTATCTAATTATAATTACTTACAGTAAATATTGAAGACTCACTGTGAAATCAGACACAAATTTCCATATGTCAAAATGCTCGATGGAATATCGGCGATACAATTTTTACGTTATTCGTTATTGTTCTATTTATTTACAAGATTACTTCAGTACATAAGCTATGTTTACGCAAGGATTCTTTGAGTGTTATTCTTTAATTTTGAGAAAATAATTCTGCCAAGTAGTGTCAAATAGCAGCGCTGCTAATTTTAATCTTCAATGAGTCTTGAAAAAGAAGAATTTCTAAATCGTTGATAACTTCAAGACAGTGAAATTCTTTTCTAGGATTCAGAAGCATGAAAGAATCTTCAAAGAATCTATGTGTGAACAGGGCTTTAAAATGAGTACCTACATATTTTTCCTACGTATTTTACGTATGATTATGGAAACAAGTTGGTTTGTTTTTGTTTGTTTTATCTTAATTCAAAGCATAAGAATTTATTTGAAGCAGTCACGTGAACGTTTTTGCTACTGCTTAATATGTATTGTATACATGAACTTCGTGTTTACATACAAAATGAAACGATTAAGATAATAACAAGGTATTACAAACACAACTCCTGTTATTAAGCTATTATAGTTTAGAATGATAAAATAAAATTACATGTTTCTGTACTTTGTACACTGATTAGCTTTCTCGGATTGGGAGTTATTTTTAATTTGATTAATATTACAGCAAAATTATTTCTAATGTCCAATTAAACAATGCTTGCATATTAGAATACTATTTAAAGAGCACATAATATGGGCTAATTCAAGAGGATGAAAGTTTATGCACGAACGGAAGGCGAATCAGCCGAATTAAATAGCTATTATATGAAAGTAAATACGACGTTTTATCTACGACTTTTTAAATAGAACATTTCTTTACAAATCATTATTGATTAATATATTATTCTAACCTCACATTTTGGTGTGATGTCAGATGACAGTTATATTTTGACTTATATATTGACTTGAATTGTTTATCTTAACTACAGTTACCTACATAATGAATGTATTATTAAATGGTCGTAGATAATAGTTATTTATGATATAAGTGTTAAAAGTGACATTTTATTTTGTGAGACGGGAAGTTTAGGACACGACGCGAAGCGGAGTGGCGTAACCCTTCGAACAAAATAAAAGCACTTTTAACACGTATATCATACACTATTTTTTCTACAAACATCGTTTTATATTCTAATATAAGAAATAATTTATTTAATTATTTTTGACAGTTCAGTAACAAAAGATATTTATATAGTAATATAATGAAACACGTAGTCTATGAATTCAATAAAAATTGAGAGTTGTTTATTAAGAGATGAAATTTACTTTTAACGTGCGTTAAAAGTGATTGGCAGTTTACTTTTAACGCACGTTAAAAGTGATTGACAGTTCACTTTTAACACGGCGTCTTATAATATTGCATTTTTAACAGCAGTAGGCCGTGTTAAAAGTTTAATTTTTAATAGTGTTTGTAGAAAATAGTTATTTTCCTCACAGTGAGGAAAAATATCGTACTTCACATGTGGGAGAAGTAAAATGCTGCTTTAACTCGTGTTCTGATTGGCCACTCGCTTTGCTCGTGACCAATCAGACACTCATGACAGAGGCATTTTACTTCTCCCACTAGTAAAGTAATATACTATTACTTTACCAAGGGAAAGTAAGGAATTACCCACGAGGGAAATCTTAACTCACGAGGCCGAAGACTGGGTGGTATAATTTTCTTTAGTGAGTAATTCCTTTTTGCCCACGTGTGAAGTATACCGTTTTATCCAACACCTCTTAATAACTCCTTAAATATTAAAAAATATTAAGTTCCAACTTAAAACATCGTTACTGGTAACTTCCAACAAGTAATGTAACAATTTACCCACAAGTGGGTATAATTTTTATCAAAGTCACTAGTGGGCAATCTTTTACTTTGCTTGTTTAAAATCACCATAGTTATGATACTTTTATTAAGGGACTCGTCTGATAGTGAAATTTATAGTAAAACAGAGGTGTGCGCGTCCCATGATCATTTCATATTTAGAGGTTTTTTCTTTATTTACAACATATGAACCTGTTACCAAAAGATGTTAGAAGGTCTCTCTGTTTTTCTTTTTTAACTTATGATTTTGGAAAAAAAATACTTGAATTCAGCCAAAACAGAGAGACATATAAATTGAACCTTTGTTACAAGAAGTTTTTTTTGTCATTCGTCCGTGTTATAAATTAAATGAGATATGATGAGACAACGATGATATGTTTTCGCTGTTGAAATTGTAGATTCTCTAGTTAGCCAGTACATTCTATGCTCAGTTTTCTTTACCTACATTTTTTGTTCGATTGACTGCACAAAAGGGCTTAACGTCACCTGAACCCACCACGCTTTGGAAATGACGACTGACGTTCAGGAGTTCGGTATTTTCCGAACGCGCCTCTTAAGAGGTGTTTGATAAAATTATAAAAGGATTAATTTGTGAATAAACATTAGTTGTAGGTATCATATTTTTCAATATTTTAGTAGTTTGAGATTCGTAAAATTATAAGCAGTAACCTACTTATTTTCGGGGGTAATATAACAAGTGCTGTGATTATCATCGGTGATAGCATGAGTTGGTCGATGAAAATTGACCGAGTGCGCAGCACGAGTTCAATTTTCTGAAGACTAACGAATGCTATCACCTATGATTAATCATAGCTCGAGTTATATTTGGGGAGAATGAGTCCAATATGTTTGGTTATATTTTTTCAATAGCTGTCAAAAACGTTTACCTTTCTCAATTTGGCGTGTTCTTCCCTATTATCTCTATCCTGACACATTTTAAGTCTGATTTTTGACAAACAGCAATTTCAAATTGAGAAACTGACAGTTTATAACTAATAAACAAAACAGTTGACATGTAACAGCGGTGATAAAAAATATCTTCGATAGTCTCTTACTGCGCCATTTCAGCCAATCAAATTACTTAGTCAAATATGTACCACGTGATACATGAATTATATATTCGCATTTAATATTTATTGTATCGTCTTTAAATTATTCTGCAATAAAATCTTGCATGTTTTCTATTCTTTTTCGTCTGTAAATTCCGCTAGCGTTGTCGCATATTTTTAATCTCTGGAATCTTTTGTGCTTTGGGAATATGAATGGCTCCGCTCGGCAATTGCGGCCGCTGATTAAATATTCTGACATTTATGTGTAAACCGAATGGGCCACCGGTGTCGACACCAGGGAACCTTTACTATGGGAAATGGCGAAATGGGGCGGGATTTATCGCATGTTTATCGTCCATGGGTACCGGGGAAATTCATTGGGGGCGAATGACGATAAAGTCAATCATTGTGATGACGATGATGATGATGATGATGATGATGATGATGATGATAATGATGATTATGTTTGACTTAGCACTAAAATTATAATGATTTTTAGATTTTGTATTAATTGTGAAACTGACTTTTCTTTATTTACGAAGTCGGGCTATTAAATAACGCGAAGGCGTCCTAGAGGGGCATGAGGGGAAACGAATGCAGCGTTAGATAGCTGGAAGTGTCTACTATTCCGGTACGAAAACACGTTTTTGTCGCTGTAGTAGTATTTTTTCTATAAAAGATAGAAAATATCGTGTTTTCTTCTCGTGCCGATTTTCGCTTCACCTCTTCCATCGACTCGAACCGGGTTCCTTTTAAGGCAGACTTGATCTTCGAAAATAGAAAATAGTCACAGGGTGCTAAATCAGGCGAGTACGGCGCGTGTTCGAGCACTGGAGTACCTCTAGCGGCTAAATAACGCTTGACAGACAGCGCGTTATGGGCAGGTGCGTTTTCCTGGTGCAAAATCCAATGTTATAATATACATTGTTATCGGCACGACAAGAAAACACGTTCGTTTCTAACTTTTATCGAAAAAATACTACTATAACGAAAAAACGTGTTTTCGTACCGGAATAGTAGACATTGATAAACAACGATCGTAGGAATATTGTAACAATGCGCAATATGTTTTAGATCTAATTTTGATGAGTAATCAACATCTTCGAAATTTATTATATTTACGTCTCCCACGTGTAGATGACTTAAGTATATGGATCCTTTGTCTTCAAGCATAAGTGCATTATACTGTTCGGTTATTATTGTTTATGCTTGAAGATAAATGTGTTATTACAATTGGTGATCCATATACGCAGCTGTATTAAGAAGCATGAGAAAAATTTAAGTAAGTGCAGTCAGTAGGTGCTCGTCGTTAGGTTCAGACGAGAAAATGAAAAGTCAGTGGATGATCGTGGTCTGGCTCGCACGTCGAGAAAATGTATTCTCGAGCTCGAGCAAAGTTTAAGTTTGACTAATTACGTAAAGAGTCAGTGATCGACTGACTCAGATCGGTACAGAGACGGGTTTTGCTGAGAGAGCGCCGTTCTCATGAGTTTGGTACAATTACGTAATTAGTAATCTGTCGAGTCACCGAGTCAGTGTGACTCTATATGTCGAACAGATTGTAGTTTTGTGTTTTTCGTTTATATAGTAGTGTGTTTTCGTTTATATCGCTTTGTGTAGTTATATTTTTAGCCAATGTCATTAATAAATATATATAGTTACGTGTGTTGTGTGTCATATTGTTTGTGTCATAGTGTCAAGTATGTTTTGTTAGTTTTGTATAAAACTAACTGGCGCAGTCCTGCAAACCCTGTTACCTATTCTGTCCTTTTTTTTTATTACAATATTGATGAGATATTGGATTATAGGGTATTAATTTTTTATTTTTAATAAATATTATTGTGTAGCCTGTGACGTTTCGACCAGTGTTTTGGTCATTATCAAAAAAAATCTGGTAAAGAACAACGATAAATAAGATGGTAGTCAATTAAATTTTTAAAAACCCCAAAAATGGAGTCGATGAAAATAAATAACCATCGGAGAATAAAAAATCGCTTGGGCAAGCGACCAAACTCTCTTGCCCAATAAATTCAATTTATTTTCGAATTTCAACTATATCTATCTCACTATTTATCCAAGCTCATTCATAGTTTTAGTGGAGAGTGCACCAGAATGGAGATTTTTGAGCAGCTAAACTGTCATGTGGATTTAAACCTGAGTTTTTAAAACCACAGTCAGTCACATCAGAAAATCCGACAAAATAATAAAAATATATTATTTGATCACACCGCCGCTCACTACCCATAACTTAACTTTGCGCTACCACCTTAATATCTTATCCTCTGCTACACATCCTCCCTGTCTCCCCTACCCAGAAGTTTGGTCATCTTCCTGAGCCGGAGTCGGTCGCCGGTCTAGTTTTACGACTTGGTATTCCGGGGATCTGAGTCCGCGGTGTTGCCAGATTGCTGAATAATGTCCCGCAACGCTGGAGCTCGACTAGGACTTGGTTTGATTTACGAATGTTACACGCGGCAACATGGTACACAAGTCCGCACTAAGTGACAGGACTTCGCACTTGCGAACGACGAGGTTCATTTTTCTTCCCGTGTTTTGTTTGTTTATTTGTTTGTTTCTTTGGTTTGTTTTGCAAGGGTGATGTTGTACAGATCTATAAATTTTCATTGACAAGTACAAAAATATTCAGGGCTAATACTCAAACCAAAATAATTTTTGATAGATAATTCCACTCCTCTATAAAGTAAGCCATAAACAAAACACAATTTTATCGCTTTGACAGCAGATAATAAGTAAGGTAACTTTTTGCAAGTGATAAAACATTATTTTTCTTTTTCTTAGCAACCAAACAATGAACAAAACACTAAAATGTTATTTACTTCATATTTCTAATATTTGTCAGTGAAATGATTCGATTTGGGGAATATTTGTGAAGAAGAACCAAAGGAGTCGTTAAAGGCATTGGCAAGTTAAAAATTGACTTTACAGAAATCAAAACTACATTGTACGTTGAGAAACATAGTGAATACAAAAATATTATACTGGTCATAGTTACCGAGATATAAGCCCGTTAAAGTAGACAAGATGACGTCATTACAATAGCTCTGCCTACTATTGTAAGCAAAACAACAAACGCGTTGTGCCTAGCCAAACGAACAGTGAACTGACCGACTGCGGTACTCGGCTAAGATGACGTCATTTCTCTAACTTCAAATAGCTGTAACTTTGTAATAAGTAATCTTACAGACTTGAAACAAAAACTAATCAACTTCTAATTTTATAATTTATTTATTAATACTATTTAAAAAATATCGAAAATAACTTGCCAATGCCTTTAAACTATGCCGTTGAATTACACTCGAGCATTTTATTTCCTCCGAATAAATTTCTGTTTGGCATCTCAACCTTGTCACCGTCACCTGACAGCAAAGCTCTTGTGTAATTACAGTTGAGAATATTAACTAATCAGTTTGCGTTATGATGACGTCAGATGACGTAATGCAACCAATAGAATTATTAAATGATTATAAGTAAGGCAGGTACCCACCTAACGTTGGTTGACAAAATATTATAAATTATAATCCGTGGAACACATTTAGGTTTGTTGTATATTGTAGGTGACAAAAGTTTGCACTTGGACGCGACGTTCATTTTTCTTATTTTTCTTTTGTTTTGTGTGATGAAGTTTTGTTTAGCCATTTGTTTGCTCCATTACATTTTCTCCGCTTGTTCTTTTTTGGTTAATTATTAGGGTTAAAGAGCGGAGGTTTTTTCTTGGCTGACATTTTTAATTACTTTTTTGTTGTGATTACTATAATTAATGAATTCCTAAAAATACACCACCACATCACGTAGACGTAGAATGTAGAATAATCAGTTTGTTTTTAAAACACATAACAATTTTTTTTTAGCAAACCATGAATTTAAAGCTGGAATGAAAACCTAGTCCGGTGCATTTCAATTTTTCAATGTTCATTTATATACAAATATTAAATAATATTACTGTCATTTGTAATTTACCATAATTACTAAATTATTCGTGCCAAAAAAAATTTAAATTTGAAAATTGAGAAGTCAAATACTTCTAATTTTTGCAAACGCTTCGATTCTTATTGAATCATCTCAGAGAATTTATAATCGAGATATTTGTTACCAAATTATTAACATTAATCGTATCATCAACTGTTATTACCTTTTAAATTTTAATATGCAACATTTATTGATAATTATAAACAACATAATACATTAGGTATACTTATAATACCTTAGATACATATAATACATTAGTTACGAACTTAATACGTTAGATACAACTATAATAACATCAAAACCTTCCATAATATGCAAACTGTCAACTAATTGACAGATAAAATTGTTGATTTGTTTTAACATCACTGTCGTTGATGGTACGATTAAGCTTTGAATATAACGCGAATATATGCGATTTAAGCCACCTTGGATGTTCAAAGAGACTCGGTTTCACTTCGTCGCTTAGCAACATCCTCGGTATTATAAATCGCATATTATTCTTGTTAAGCTTGAATTACATTATACTTTTTTCGGCTAGAGAAAAGAACTTTTTTTAGATACTTAATTCGGCTAGAATCTAGTTTTAAAATTTGTTCTTGCACTGACATATTTTATTTAGCTCATCGACCAATATTGCCATTGAAAATTTAAAAATAAATGTAATAATTGTCAGTTGAGGTTGTCAACGTACTCGGTTAATGTGTTAGTGATGAAGTTTTATGTACCTACAATTTAGTTATTCTGCTGTCACTAACTTTATTATTTTTGAGGTTATATAAAAAGACGGTTCTAGTATGAAACTTGGATCGAAATTTTCTTGATTTACATTATCCAAGTGAGCATTCTAGAATTAAGTATGCAAATTGTCAAAGTTTCTAGCCGAAAAAAGTATAATGTAATTCAAGCTTTATAATAGCTGCGTTCAATGAAGCTTGCAAGTTTATTTATGCTGATTGGTGCAACAGTGTAAATTTAATAATGTTACTATGGTTTGTCTATCTTTTTAATAGCGCTAGCGCAGCAGTTTCTTTTGCTAGCAATGTTGACATAATTTGCTAGTAAAACTGTCAAATTTTCATTTGTACACCATTGGTAGGGCTGTTCGATATTCCAATTTGAATATCGATACTCGATATAAAATTAATATCGATAATATCGATATATCAATGTATCGATATATCAATGTATCGATATATCAATGTATCGATATATCGATATATCGATAATATATCGGTGTATCGATATATCGATATATCAATGTATCCATATATCGATATCTTGCATTTTCTTCAATTTTCTTGCTTCTTATCATTTCCACATGAGCAAAGGGATGTTTGGTTTTTAAATATACAAATTTTGATGTGTTGCCTTTATTAGTCACGATTTTATGCAATGTATGTATTGCGCAGACTTTTCATCGGATCTGTCAAAATTTTCCCACACAATACTACGTTTACCACTCATGTTTTACGCTTACAATATCGAATGATCAAATTACTTTACGACGGGACACAACTCGTAAACGAGTATAACTATTATTTAAGAAGTAAACAGAAACATAAAATTAGGTATTATTCCAATGAATAAGTTTTCAAATTCAAAAGATTTTATTGCCCCTGTCCCTATTTCCGTCCCTCCTAGCTAAGTGGCATAGTTAGTACAGCTACATAGTACAGCAGAGAACACAAATGGAGTCGACAATTCTGACTCTTTAATTTTACTTCAATTTTTTGATATTATTTCGCGGAATACCTTTGTGTATAAACAGAAAACAGATGTTATACTTATGTTATAGTATGTTCTGTTCGCCCTTGTATAAATTTTGAGACACGATTCAATTTTATTTAAAAAAAAAATACAGTATAATTTTTACAAATTACACAGGTATACTATTTGAGATGAAAGAAATCTGAAAAAGGTCATTGTGCGGCAGTAAGATTTGAGCTCCGCCCGTACCCATAAAGTAATGCACAAATAAAACAACATAATTAATTCTGGAACGAAGAATCACACAGAGGCAGGATATATCGATATATCAAACACCGATATATCGATATATCAAACATCGATATATCGATATATCAGTAAATCAAATATCGATATATCAATTATATCGATATATCAATATATCGATATTTTTTCTTCGAAATATCGTTATTCGATATATCGATATATCGATATAATATCGATATATCGATTTAAACGAACAGCCCTAACCATTGGTGTAATCAACGTAAAGAAATTCGATAGATTTGCTAAGTTCATTGAACGTTATTATGTTACATATAGCTATCGCTAGGATATTAATTGGATGCAAAAATAGCAAATAACAAAGCGGGATGTTGACATTCTTGAAATGTTCTATTTTGTTAAGTGGGTATCAACAGTTGAGAGTAAAAGTATAATCTCCGTCACTTTATTTCTGATTTCTCCGTCAATATAATCCCACTAAGCCCGTAATAAGCAACCACTCCCATGTTTCCTGATGAAAATACGTGCATCAGAGACACCTGTGCTTTCCATTTCCTCCGCGCTATTTCGAAGATTTCCCACGGGACAAGTAATTAATTCCATCAAAACTGAAGTTTGTTACTTGTTGTTTACAACTGCACTAACATGCACAATGCTTATACAACAAACTGATGTTGTTTGTTGGAGGTGTTATTTATATTTAACGGACGACTGGGATGTGTTAAGATTTGTGGGCGACTAAAATTTTTATGAGGACAAGAAATATTATTGTTCCGTAGAGACCAAACTTTTGATATAGGGGGATAATTATAAATGTAATGAATTTAATTTAATAATAGCTGCATTATTGAAACTGGTTATTCGTCCATTCACACTATCATATTTCATGTGAGTGGGGGCGCTGGCGGAGGGGCTAGGGGGGCTCTGTCCCCCCAAAATGATCTGTGGTCTCCGGCTGGCCCCCCTTAAATTCGCAGAAAAAAAGGAGATTTACATGTATATTTTAACGTAAATAAAAATTATACATACAAATTTTTACCTCTCGCCTCATATTCTATAAGAGAGGTATTGTAATGGGTCAAAATTTGCGAGTATGCGTTTTTAA
Source organism: Agonum fuliginosum (assembly GCA_947534325.1). Lineage (NCBI taxonomy): Eukaryota > Metazoa > Arthropoda > Insecta > Coleoptera > Carabidae > Agonum > Agonum fuliginosum. The sequence continues at coordinate 2,161,036 of OX384032.1, read as the reverse complement.
TAGATAAGCACGTTTCAAGGTCTCTAGAATACGAATTTAATATTTTTCCGATAATGTCTGTGTGTGTGTGCGTATGAATGTATGAATTATGTGACGATTTTTCGTCCACGATAACTTAAAAAGTATCAAGCCTTTAATATCCAAATTTCATATTTAAGGTTTTAATAAGGATCTTAACACCGGATAAGATTTTGGTAGAAATCCGCACACCGGAAGTAGTAGTTTTTGGAACTTGATATAGTTTTTCTTAAATAAATTGGTACATTATTTATTCATGACAATATTTGCAATTAAAAATAAAAGATAATATAATTATCTATGGGTACATTTAATTTTAAATACAATTTGCTGAATCTGGTAGTATTTATCAATAAAATAAAGTGCAACCAAGTACCAATTGTCCATTATATGAAATTTGTTTTTACTCAAAATTTGAATTATAATGATAGTGACATTACAGTTGACATCTTTTGCTTGCATCTTGGTTTATATTATTATCGTTTACATATCACATGAACATGAAACTATTAAAACTATTTATTAGATTAGTAGAATAAGCAAAATTAGGCGAGAGGTCGTGTACTGGCCACAGCAGATTTTTTTCACGAGATGCGGAGAAAACAATTTTCTTCTCGCGAAATAGTGAGGAAAGTGAGTTTTCCCTCTCTAGAGAGGAAAGTAAGAAGTGTTACCACCAGTGTTATTTTACGATGAAATATTTCAAAAATTGTAAGTAAATGTATTATTTTATTGAAAATTATGATTTTATAGTGATATACTGTAAACTATTATTTAACAATTATTACATTTTATACTTTATTTTTCTACAATACAACTTAAATAATTTAATTTGGCATATTGGCTGCAGTCAAACATTTCGTTGTTTTTAAACGTCATTCTGACAGATGGCAGTTATAACCTAACTTCTAATTATGTGTTTCTTCTACTTTTACAATGTTTTTAAATATGTTGTGAAAAATATGTTGTGTCTAACACGAGAGGAAAGCTCTTTTCCACTCTCGCTCGATTGTCTCACTCGCTTCGCTCGTGACACAAACTTCAAGCTCGAGTGGGAAAAAGAAGCGCTTTCCTCTCTAGTTGGACAAATAACTATTTTGTACTCATAACATTGGAAATGACAATTGCCACACGTTATTGACAAACGGAAACTTCAATTTCCCATTGTTCATAAACGGGAAAATTAGCAAAAACACTGGCCTTTCTGGACAATGTGAAGTAAAATCATCTTGGAAATAATCTAATTTATTCTTTTGAAAGTTACTTCCCGCTATATTAAATACACAAAAATCATCAATAACCGCCAATATTTAAATATAAAATGTGTGATCAGCGCGCCATCTGTTGGTAGTAGTGAATACAAAAAGCATCGTAACCTCAAATTTAATGACAAGACTACAACTACAACTTGAATGTATTTGATTATAGTTTTATTCGTTACAAAAAACATTGTACAACACTCTTGCGGGAAGACCCGTCCCAGCATTCGCGTTAATGAAGCCCTCGCTTCGCTCGTGCTTCAAAAAGCCGCTCATGTGGGACAATAATCTTCCCGCATTTGTATCGTAAATAACTATTGTTTAACTAGTTTTCACCAGTCGACATTTATTTATAATGAGGGAAATAGTCAATTGAAAATAACTAAGATTTTTTTTAAATACATTACATTACATTTTTGTGAATCCCCTTCCGACCAAACGAAAGTCAGGATCCGCGCCTTCACACAACTGCATGTAAACCGGCATTTGACGGAGTTTGCAGCTCCAGTTCTCAGTTCTCAGCTCTCCCGGTCTCAGATGCTTACCTACCTGACCGCTTTTAAGCACCGTCAATTATTCACAAGTTACCGACAACAAGACCACAGAGCCAGACCATGGACATACGAACATACACACCGAGCCAACCACAGCCTGCTTGTGCTCGCCTTACACTCAGTGAAATACAGAGGGCTGTTCTGTTGTTGCGAGAACTTACATTGAAGTCGAGTATTTATGAGCACTGGAGCTAGCCAGTTAATAAGCAAGAACTTCTGAAATATTGACAGATTGAAACTATAGTAGAATGTTAAAAAGCAAGAAACTTAATGAATGTTTTTTGCAATGATTACAATGAAATCTACTGCTTTAAGGGCCCGTCTAATAATTGAATTATTAAATGTTTTCTAATGCCGGAGTAAACAAAAAGCAATAAAAAAAATAAGCAAGAACTCCTGAAATATTGGCAGACAGATTGAAACGTTGAATGTTAAAAAATCAAGAAACTTAATGAACGTTTTTTGCAATGATTACAAAATGAAATCTACTGCTTAAGGAGCCCGTCTGGTAATTAAATTTATAGCAACAGAGGTGTGCACGTCCCATGATCATTTGATATTTAGAAGATTTTTTTTAATTTACGACATAATGAACATGTTACCAAAAGATGAAAGAAGGTCTCTCTGTTTTCACAAACAAAAAATTACTTTAAAATCAGTCATTTTTCTAGATTTTTAGCATTTTTCCTTCCACTTACCTGTAAAGGAAGGTATTGGAATCATGCTAGAAATCGGGTAGTGAGTTTTTAGTGGATGCGCACGAATTAGGAGTCTTACAACTCATTTTTGATAGTTTCACGATGATGTCTGTATGTATGTGTGTGTGTGTGTATGTGTGTGTATGTGGTCAAGGCCAGAGTGTTAGTCGAATAACTTAAATACGAATTACCCAAAAAAATTATATTTGGTATTTAACATTTGTATATAAATTGGAAGAGCTCATTAGATTTTGGTACAAATATCTTCGTCGGAAGTGATATATTTAGAAGATTGAAAAAGTTAATTGTTAAAATTGTATATAAATTTGGATAAATATAATGTTTATTTGTAATAAGAATAAGAGGAAAAATTATTTGCAACTTACGTTATAAAAAATTGTCTTTATCTGGTAGCATTAAAGAACTGCAGTAAAATTTAAAAACTAAATTTATCAAATAAAACGTTGAAATCTTGTAATCCATGTTCGGTTGATTTTTGTTTCTGCGTAAAAAATATTGACAGGTGAGACGGGTGACAAGTTGGCATACTAGCGCTATATGTCATAAGTAAGATATAAAATGTAGTAATTGAACGAAGGATGGCTCCAACACAGAAGAGTTTTCCTGTGAATGAATCTTTTGATTCAGGTGATGCAAATTTCTGTGTTTATAAGGTTGTGTGCTAGTGCTGGCCACTTCAGATTTTTTAAAGATGTTAAATAAGCCGAGAATGGAAAATAAAAATAATTCCTTGTTATTTCGATTACTGGCTTTATTTTATATCGAAGTTAAATTTGTTGCGACGTTTCGACAAAAGTCCTTATCAAGCAGAAGTAGTTACAATGTGTTAAAAATTGAGTAGCAAAGTTACATAGTCAAAATTGTTACTAAGTTTTTATTTGGAGTGTATATAATACAACTGATTATGAAAAAAGCATACCAACCTAATGAGAAATATCCATAAACTTGGAGTTGGTTAACGTGAGTCTTCTATTTATGTGGAAAAACGCGGAAAAACGTTCGCGACAGTAACTCGATGTTAACTTCATGTTATATTTAACCGCATGTTTAATAACCGCATGTTTAATAACCGCATGTTAAATAGTAAATGGTAAAATTGGGCCTAAATAATAAAATAATAAAAATGCTGAACGGAAATACAGCAACATCTATTTCAATAAGCAACGAACGTGGTCACACCAAATTCATTCAATAACTTCTTATTTGTATTTACTTCATGGCAGAATATGTGGGCTAGATGTCAAGAGGTAAATGGATTAATACCGCGTAGATTTATCGACACCTCAGCCGCTATGCTCTCCGAACAGACACACAGGGCTAGAGGCCGCCAAATAAAAGATCATGTATAAAAGATTTATGGATATGAAGGCAGGAAACTGAAGCAAAAACGTGACACAATAGCAGCTGACGTGTTATTGTATGGAGGAAGATTCACGGATGTGGAAAACGGATGGAGATGAAAATATTTACTTATACAACCAGTGCACTGTGTACATGAAAAATGCGCTGCTGCAAAACGTCACATGTAGAACACAACTTGAGAAATGCTTGTAAAAGTCAGAACGATTATAAGGGGGTCGATACATAAATGCTGAAAGCTGGATTTCACTGTGTGGCTTGTACACATGAATAAACAAAGGACAAAATTATTTATAAATAATTAAACTCTTTATGAACTATTTAATTCAGAAAATTACATAATTACAAATGGTTTAATACAAGCCGTCAAAATGGCGAAAAACTGGTTTCAATATTAAGATTTTTTTAAATAGCTACAGGTTGTCCTCAAGTGCGTCTAATGCCACTTTTTACTTCCTTGTACGTAGTAATAAGGAAGTATTGTAATCGCGAAAAATTTCGGTTTTCAGATTTTGATGGAAATATCCGTTTTGATCTTTTCTGAATCCATTATGACTAGTTTCGTCGTGACGTCTGTACGAACGTACGTACGGACGTATGTGTGTCGCATAACTCAAATACGGTTAGACGTAGAAAGTTGAAATTTTTTATTTAGGACTGTTATAGCATCTAGTTGTGCACCTCCTATTTTTGGTGTCAATCTACAATCCGGAAGTAGTACTTTTTTCAAATATTTCGATAAATATTTAATTTAAGACAATTTTTACTTCCCCGATCTATGTAATAGAGGGAAGTATTGTAATCGTGATTTTTTGACAGTTCGAGATTTTGGTGAATCTTCACGTTTCAGACCCTACTGAACCCAAAAAACATAATTTTAAAAAAAGTCGGTCTGTCGGTCTGTCGGTCTGTTAGTCTGTTAGTCTGTTAGTCTGTTAGTCTGTTAGTCTGTTAGTCTGTTAGTCTGTTAGTCTGTTAGTCTGTCTGGATGTTGGATAACTTAAAAACGCGTTGGAATTTTGGACTGAAATTTTATATTTAAGATCTTGAGCCAAAATCTGACTTCAAGTTCGTTAATGAGCTTTATTCAACCAGTGGTACCAACTTTATACACAAAACTTTTTTATTTTTATCAAAATACTATCGTGTGTGGTATCAAATTAAAGGTCTTGGGAAAATAATTCTAGTAGAAAAACAAAAATAACATTTAAATGATCGTCAATTGTTTTTTTTTATAAATTATTCAAATTATACCGAGTTTGGTGTCAATTTGAATCGCTCAGGGAGATAAGTTTTTAAAAAATGTAAAAAATGACATTAATACGATTTTCAATTGTTTCTCAAAAAATTACTCAAATTTTTTTATTCAACCAGTGGTACCAACTTTATAAACATATCTTATTTTATTTTTATTAAAATACTATCGTGTGTGGTATCAAATTAAAGCTTTAACTGATCGTCAATTTTTTATCATACATTATTCAAATTATACCGAGTTTGGTGTCAATTTAAAGCTCTCGGGGAGATAAGTTTAATAAAAATGTAAAAAATGACATTTATGCGATAATCAATTATTGTTTCTCAAAAAATTAATCAAATTTGTTCAAGTGTATTATCAAATTAAAGTTTTCTGGAAAAAAATATTAGTCGAAGAATCAATAACAACATTTAAACAATGGTCAGTTGTTTTTACTTTCCGCATTATATTCTATAAGGCTATAAGATATTATGACGGGTTAAAATTTTCGAGTGTGAGTTCTTAGTGAATAAGTATCAGATTTTTTATGGTATTTAAATTATGCCGAAGTTGGTATCAACTTAAATAGTTTGGGGAAAAATGATAAATTTATTTAAATTTTGCAGAATAAAGCATAAAATTAACGGCGTTACGAAAGTAAGTTATTAAAACTTATAATCGGGGAAGTACTGTGGCGGACACAGCAGATTTTTTTTATTTTAAATGAAAGATTATGTGATTATTACCTACAATCGGTATTTTATAAATATTTTTGTATCTGCTATCATTTAAGAATAATTAAAGTATATATTTATAATTTAATATTTCGGTTGTAGTCCATGATCGATTAACATTTGTTACTACGTAAAATTTAAATGATTATGACATGACAGTGACAGTAGAAGTAACAATAGTAAAATATCATTTATATCTTCTTCTGCAGCTTAAATAAAATGACTAAAATATATTTGTGAGTATAGTAGTAGGGCTAGTAGTAGTACTTATATATTAATATATTTGTATAATATAATTCTACATTTTAGTTATTAAGAAAAATATGAACAGTTTAATAGGTGTACAAAGAAGTCATGTGGTGTCCACGTCAGATTTTTTAAATTTTGGTTTTAAATGCAGGCTGTTCCACTACTTAGGACAAGAAAGGCTTGAAATACGATGCAATTGTTTTTCGAATTTAAAAAAATCTTTTTGTATCATGATCAGGTACGTCGTACAGTTTAAATTTTTTAGCCTAAGTTGTGGATAACCTGTATGTGATAAAATACGTATAAAAAACTCACAAAATAGCTAAAATTGGCCATGTTTAGCCATGAATATAAAAAAATAGAGTACAAAATTTAAAAAATGTGTCATTAGAAGCATTTGGAGACAACCTTTATATATTCAAAAATGTATTTGTTTTTCTAAAAATGAGAATTTTAACTTCAATTTTAAGGAAAAAACTAACATACTTTTCACCATTTTTACGTCGGTAGTGACCCGCCCCCCCTCACAAGAAAATAATTATAAATCAGGTTATCAGTCGAATTAATAATTGCTATAATATACTACAACTACATTGAAATATTTATTCATTTCATAATAATAATAGCTCATAGTGTTGCGATAACCTATTTTATTTTGTGTGTCTACCTACGCTCATGTAATTCTGAAAATTGTATTGTTCAAAAATCATAATGTAAGAAACTATAATACTATATTGGTCGAAATAAAACTTGACTAATTTTGTGTCCATTTTGAATTAAAAGCTACATGAATCATAAATAGCTCCTAAGAGAAATGAAGAATAAAAATTTGAAAGCAAATCACAAGTTTAGATTGCATTTAGATTTGTGGAAACTACATGAATCTTTTGTGTTATTCAGATTGCAAAACTGAGGTAATTTGGAATAAATCGAATTACTTGCGAATTCAATTTCCACTTTGAATATAAATTACAAATTGAGAAACTATGTATGATAGTGCTGAAGATAGTTACAGAAGTGGGCTATTATTGGAGAGAGGGAATACGTAACAAATAAAACTATTTTCAAATTATTGATAAACGTTAAAAAATTGTTCATTATAAATAAATTCATTATGCAGAATGGCCAAAGGTTTTAACAGTTTTATCAAACTCACAACTCAAAATTGATAATCCCATAGGTAACTGATTTTCAGCTAAGATTTTGTTTCTTTAGTAATAGTAATTTACTTTATTAGTGAGCAAAGTTACCCAAGGGAAAAATTTTAACTCACGAGGCCGAAAGCTGAATGAGATAATTTTTTCGAATGGGTCATTCCTTATTGCTCACTTGTGAAGTATAACGGTTTGACAACACAAGACTGAATCAGTCGAGTGCTGTCAATTCACCCTAGAGAGCAAAAGCGTTCCTCCCGAAGTGCATACGATAATTTTTGTAACGAGTGCACAGAAAAATGAGCTGAAACGTGCTTGTTTAGAGGGAGAAAACACTTTTACAGTATTTTTTAACTTCAAAATAGGATTGCATTGCTAGGATGCGGTAAAGTACAAGTTTCGGACTGGTTTTAGTCAATCATATAGTAGTGGGGAAAAGAGTAGAATATAAATAAAAGTATAATCGAGAGTATTCTAGGAACTCGGAAATAACGTAGACAGGCAGCTTAAAATCATCACAATAATGATGTTGTATACACTTATTTTTACAATAATAGTAAAATGATTTCTTTTTTATTAAGTTCACTTGAAACCATATTTTTCTATGCTTACTTACCTATCCATACTAAGAATTAACTTCGATATCATTAAAGTAAGTACCTACCTACAATGAATTATTGAAAGAATTTTTTAATAAGTTAGTAAGTACAATAACAACGAAGAATTTTTGTTGTCTTTCTGAATCATTCTACATTTTCAAAACGTTATTTTTATGGATGTTTTGTGTGTCGACCAATAGAGTATAAAACCTATAATATACACTAAATTGTCAACAAAAACACCACTTTAAAGCATCTGCTACACTAACCCCTAACTATATTGTCCAAGAAACTAATCCAAACTCCATCTGTTGCAGTTGTAAAGCAGAAGTACGACGTACAAGTGTACGACGAGTACGTGATAGCCGGCAACACCGCAGTGCTGCGTTGCCAGGTGCCGTCATACGTGGCGGACTACGTCATGGTGACGTCATGGGTTCAAGACGGAGCCGTCAACATCTACCCCAACACGGACATCGGAGGGAAGTACGCGGTCCTAGCCAACGGGGACCTGTACATCAGCAACGCTGGGCCCAGCGACGGCTACAAGAGCTACATCTGCCGGACGTTGCATCGACTTACAGGTAGGGATGTTGGTGTGGGATGTTGCGGGGATGTTGCAATGTGATGTTCTGGGGATTTTGTGTGCAAAAGAATGGTAAAGGTTTTAAAGATGTCCGCGAGATTTAGTTTCAAGAATGTAGGGGTGGGATGTTGCGGGGATGTTGCAATGTTATGTTGGAGGGATGTTGAGTATGGATGAAGGAATTTAATGTGTGTAAAACGTAGAAATAGTTATATAGGTACAGGTTTAAAAGATATCTGCGTGATTTAGTTACATCTATCACACGTTGAATTTTTTCAAATTAAAGATTTAATACTAAATATTATTGTGATATGCAGTAACATCCAGTATTCATTATTTATTTTTTTAAACACTTCTTAAGTTACTAAGCTTTATTTTGTTTATTTCCAAATACTCCACATTTTAAAAATTATGTTTTTATATTTTAAATATTATTTTTATTTTGTTTAACTAACACACATATTTTATTTTGTTTGTAGGGACATAACACTTAATAGTTACACTATCCACTCGAAATTACGGTGCAGTTCGAGTGTACCTTTTACCTTTTACTATGGTACTAGAAGTAGTAGACTAGTCAGTGCTTCAGACGAACCAAATGGCGTTCGAGAGTAAACAGAGCCATCCAAGATCGAGAACTGTCGAGAACAGATTCATCATCTCAAAACGAAGGTCCCACCGAGATTTGAACTCGGATCGCTGGATTCAGAGTCCAGAGTGCTAACCATTACACCATGGAACCGATGTATCGTCTTCTAGAGCACAAAAGCGCCAACGTCCTGGGGCACCCATGAAGAAGCTATTTATAGAAGAACCTAAAACATGTTTTGTATATTTTGTTAGGTTTATATTAAAGATAGAACAATTTTTGTCAAGTAGATTTAAGAATAACTTTAAACCAAAGAACGGTATCGAGAACAAGAAAGAAAATAGTGGCTAGATTATATAATAAGATCAATTTTAAGATCACACATGACAAAACCGTTAATTTTATGTATTCTTTCGCTGTTGTTATTTTTGTTCTCGTTACCGTTCTTGATCAATTTCTAATTCTACGTATACTGGTAGTTTAGAAACTATAAAACCCTGTTTAAACAAGAATTCTTTGAGGATTCTTTCATGCTTCTAAATTTTGATTAAAATAATCCAGGTAATAATCGCTTGTCAAATAGCGGCACTGCTAAACTGAATTTGCAATCAGTCTTGGAAAAAAGAATTTCTAATTCATTGATAGTGAATCTTTTTATCCAGGATTCAAAAGCATGAAAGAATCCTTGTGTGAACACAACAGGGCTTAAATAATAAGAAAATATTGTTTCTTCATTCTATTATTTGGTGCAGAAGTATAAGAATCAGAATACATCAAAAGTTAAAATAAAAGCTGGACTATTTGAGATGTGTAGAATCAAAAATTCCGGTACCGGGAATCGAACCCGAGCCTCCTGGGTGAAAGCCAGGTATCCTAGCCACTAGACCATACCGGACGATAAAACTAGATAAATAGTAGTTAGTACACATTACCTTATTTAAGATTGAATTGCAATTATTGAGAAGACATTATCAATTGCATCATTACATGAGCAAAAGCGAGTTACCTGATAGAGTAACACACAGTTATAGTTACTTTCTAAGGCAGTATATGGCGTAAGCATCTTCAAATCTTGACTTGCATCACATACAGTAGCAAATATAAGCCTCCGTGGCGCAATGGCTAGCGCGTTCGGCTGTTAACCGAAAGGTTGGTGGTTCGAGCCCACCCGGGGGCGGTCATTTTTAATCTAGTGGCCCAAGGATATGCGGGGTCCATTAGGGTACTTAGGTCCAACCGAGCGCAACCGAGGTCCAACTTAGGTAACTAAGGTTCCAAATTTATAACAGAAAAACTTGAGGAAAAACTCGTCAATAATTACCTACATCGGCGCCGTGGCTTAGTTGGTTAAAGCGCCTGTCTAGTAAACAGGAGATCGGGGGTTCGAATCCCCCCGGGGCCTGGGCGACACTCGCCTGTCTTTTGTCTCACAGATTCCTCAGCCACTGACGCACCAGCAAAACATCCCGCCCAACGTGGGGCTCGAACCCACGACCCTGAGATTAAGAGTCTCATGCTCTACCGACTGAGCTAGCCGGGCAGATGTCTACAAAAATAGAGCAGAAAATTGAGAACAAAATCAAAATTTACTCGCAAAGGTAAAGCCCGTTTTACATTATACTAAATCTTGACACGATATTATTCAATTTTTGAAACAATCTAAATTGTGTGAAATATTGCATTGCTTCGTAAATTGTCTGCAAAAATATCAATTAATGTCAAATTATTATATGCGAACTGCTCAGAATCACAAACTAAATATTGTAGGTAGGTGTATAAAATTGTCTCAGTATAAAACAGAGTTCATTAAAAACAAAGCAATTTATTGCTCAAGATATTGTTCAATTTGTAGCGCAATTTCTTGTTCAATATTTAGCGTAGGTAGTTAGTGTAAAACAGCCATCTGTTTTCGCACATGTATTTTTTGAAGATTCTTTCAAATTTCTGAATCTTGTAAAAAAAAATCCTGCCCCTAAATTGAAACTTCAATGAGTCAGAAAAGAAAAATTTGTAATTCATTTATTGTTTTCCAGGATTCAAAAGCATGAAATAATCTTCAAATAATTTATGGTGGTCAGGCAATTTTCAAACATTGTACATATTATTTTTAGGATTATAATATACATAATATTAATTTTAATTTGTATATAGTAAAAGGTTTGGCTTCTACAGTATTTATTAAACGATTAAATGTCACCGCCAAATAATTAATACTCACTGTATTCTAAGTAATTAATAGCAAAATAATAAAAACTATTGACAGCTGGCTTTATTTGGATTAAAGCAACATTTTAATTAATGAATCTGTCGACATGTAATTTATTAACTAAGCTCAGCAGTGTGGAAAGCAGGGCTTTTCACTTAGTAATAATTTCAAACGATTTTGTGTCACAAGAACTAGACTATTATTAATTTAATTTATGTGATATTGTTTAATATTTTAATATTAGTAGTTATTAAATTGTTATTGTTGTATTTGTCATTTTTTGTTTGCTGCTTTGTCGCTTTTTATTTATTTTAATTTATTATTATGTTTTTATCAATGTTTATATTATTTTAATTTAAATAATATTGCGTGATTTACTTATCACATTAATTTGTGCGTTATATGAGACAAAATGTTAATAATTGTATATTTTATTTAAACAATAATTTATTTATTGACAATGATAAAATAGATAGCATAATTTAATATTTAATTTACATTTCTTATAAATGAAATATAATGTATTTTAAATAATTTGTAAAATTATAATTATATTAATAGGTACTAGGTATACGAAAATAAATTATTGTAAATTTTTGTTTATATCTGGTAGGTGTCTACATAAAACTTTGGTTTGTAGTGTTCTATCACTGTTTATAAATATTTTTTATTTTCTATTGTTACTAAAATACATATTTGTAACAATATATTATTTCGTTATGTTGTAGTAAATAATAATGAAGTATCTAAATAACTTCATTTTTAATTATTAAATTGTTATTTCTTTATTATTATTTATATATGTACCTATGTATGCAATGTATTGTTTAAAAATAAATTATAATAAATTCACATGAAATAATAATGTATTTAGAATTATTCCATAAAATTTCATCATCACTTTAACAAAATATTACCCAGAAAACAATAACCTTTAACCAGTCATCCCTTTAGCTTCACTTTATTGTAATATAATTATCAACAATTATTACATTGTGTGTGTCTATGTGTAGTGAGAAATTTTTGTGAGCTGGAAATATTCACTTTTTAAGGACAAATCTTCTAAACGGTAAGTAATTATGCATTTCTAAGGGCTAATTTGGAATCAGCGGGTTCAAATTAGTGGAATACATTTAAAATAATCCTAAAATTATGTCCGATTAGACCGCCAAAATGTGCATATTTAATAATTATTATCTCGGAAACTAAAGGGCGTAGGGCCAAAAGTTAAATACAAAAGTTGCGTAACTTTTCATTCTCTATCTGCCTGTATATAAATAAGGCCGTTTTGGGCTATTTTTAATAAATTTATTGAACTCCCACCATTCATGTTATCCTGATACCAAATTCGTGGTTTTTGATCGATTCAAAACTAAACCTAAGTGAGGCTGAAATTTTAAAAACGCGATTACGTAAAAAGTAAGGGGTGGAAAGTGATTTGGAGGTCATATTCGTGTTCTACGCGTTGAAATACACCAGTATACATACTTCATCCCCTAAAATGTTAATTGGTGCAAAAGTTATTCAACCCTTATTTATATCTCTGGTAATAAGGGTGGGATTGGAAATATCTCTTATGTAATCGATAGAACAAGTATAAATAAGCAACTTTTGTATTTAACTTTTTGCTCTACGACCCCTAGTTTTTGAGTAAACACCCCCTCTAACAGGCAACTTTCATGACTTTAGCTACCCTTATCTCAAAAACTAGGGGTCCTAGAGGAACAAGTTAAATACAAAATATGCTTATTTTTGCTTTTTCTATCGATTACATAAGAGATCTTTCCGATCCCACCCTTATTACCAGAGATATAAATAAGGGTTGAATAACTTTTGCACCAATTAACATTTTAGGGGATGAAGTATGTATACTGGTGTATTTCAACGCGTAGAACACGAATATGACCTCCAAATCACTTTCCTCCCCTTACTTTTTACGTAATCGCGTTTTTAAAATTTCACCCTCGCTTAGGTTCAATTTTGAATCGATCAAAAACCACGAATTTGGTATCAGGATAACATGAATGGTTGCAGTTCAATAAATTTATTAAAAACAGCCCAAAACGGCCTTATTTATATACAGGCAGATAGAGAATGAAAAGTTACGCAACTTTTGTATTTAACTTTTGGCCCTACGCCCTTTAGTTTCCGAAATATTAATTATTAAACATACACATTTTGGCGGTCTAATTGGACATAATTTGAGAATTATTTGTAATGTATCCCACTAATTTGAACCCGCTGATTCCAAATATACCCTTAAAAATGCATAATTACTTACCGTTTAGAAGATTTACCATTAAAAAGTGAATATTTCCAGCTCACAAAAATTTCTCACTACACATAGACACACACAATGTAATAATAATTTATTGTTGGTAATGAAATTTTAAAAACGCGATTACGTAAAAAGTAAGGGGTGGAAAGTGATTTGGAGGTCATATTCGTGTTCTGCGCGTTGAAATACACCAGTATACATACTTCATCCCCTAAAATGTTAATTGGTGCAAAAGTTATTCAACCCTTATTTATATCTCTGGTAATAAGGGTGGGATCGGAAAGATCTCTTATGTAATCGATAGAACAAGCAAAAATAAGCAACTTTTGTATTTAACTTTTTCCTCTACGACCCCTAGCTTTTAAGATAAGGGTAGCTAAAGTCATGAAAGTTGTCTGTTAAAGGGGGTGTTTACTCAAAAACTAAGGGTCGTAGAGCAAAAAGTTAAATACAAAAGTTGCTTATTTTTACTTGTTCTATCGATTACATAAGAGATATTTCCAATCCCACCCTTATTACCAGAGATATAAATAAGGGTTGAATAACTTTTGCACCAATTAACATTTTAGGGGGTGAAGTATGTATACTGGTGTAATTCAACGCGTAGAGTACGATAATGACCCGAAAATTACTCCCCAACCCTTAGTTTTTACGTAATCGCGTTTTTAAAATTTCACCCTCACTTAGGTTCAGTTTTGAATCGATCAAAAACCACGATTTTGGTATCAGGATAACATGAATGGTGAGAGTTCAAAAAATTTATTAAAAATAGCCCAAAACGGCCTTATTTATATACAGGCAGATAGAGAATGAAAAGTTACGCAACTTTTGTATTTAACTTTTGGCCCTACGCCCTTTAGTTTCCGAGATATTAATTATCAAACAAACACATTTTGGCGGTCTAATTGGACATAATTTTAGGATTATTTGTAATGTATCCCACTAATTTGAACCCGCTGATTCCAAATAAACCCTTAGAAATGCATAATTACTTACCGTTTAGAAGATTTACCCTTAAAAAGTGAATATTTCCAGCATCTAAAAATTTCTCACTACTACATAGACATCAATATTTGTGAGCAACAACTTGAGCTAGGCACTTAATTTGTCTACAAGGGAAACTAATTAGGGAAAACAATGCAATTGTTAATAATTAACTTACTCCTCAATCAACGATTGTTGTAACCATTTTAAGATTAATAAGTTAGGAAATAAAAAATACTTTAAATTTAGGAGATTAAGGGGACATAATAAAGGGGTTGTTTTAAATAAAAAGTAAAGCATATTTATGAATTTTATGCATGTTTTATTTATTATTTATACAGTTTTTTTCTTTATAAATAAAATATATTTAATTTTACATATTTTACTAGCTTATACATAACAATACAATAAAATATATAACAATTATTACTATATTACACATTTTTATAATATTTAAAAGCATTAGAGCACTCTTAATTATTGTATTAACATTAAATCATATTTTTATGATTAATTAATATTAATATAACATTTCAGTCTATTGCCACACTTAAATAACACTTTTATAACGTTTTTACGAGTCATAAAAATGATTTTTTTTGTTTTATGGAATAATAGAATAACATTTCTGTCGCATTTTTATTACAGACTATGCAATAAATCATGAACGTTACATGATTTTAGTTTAAGTTTCAGTATTTACAGAACTGTAATTAATATTATACGTCATAAAATGTATTTCAAGTTACAATAAATAATATAATAACATAAATTAGACTTATTAGAGTTTATTTAATGTATCAGTGAAAATGTAGTGCAAATTTTTTGTAACAGTAAGTCAAATTTATTACGCTTTGTTCACACATGGATTCTTTGAGGATTCTTTCATGCTTCTGAATGTTGGAGAAAAAGAAACTTATTGTTTTCCTTTTTTTACAAGACTCATTGAATTTTCACCAGGATCTTTTCTCTCAAAATATCTGGTGTACTAAATAGTATATTGTAATACAAGTGTGGAAAGTGCTTCATTAAAAAAACTAGTATGACAGTTGGAGCACGAGCGTCAGCGAGTTCTCCTATCATACGAGTTTTTCTATGACTCTTTCCGCAAGTGTGTTACATACTATTTTTTCTACGAAAGTGGTAAATATTCAAAATTAATTTAAAAAATTGGAAATAAAATATTATCTAAGAAAACCATTTCAAACCTGAAAATAATAACAATATCTAAAAACTGACAGATTAATTTTGTAATTTTGCATTTATGGTGTGATTTATGATAAAAATAATGACATTTCATGCAGATGCAGAATGTTGTAGTAATATTGAAAGTAAGTTTATTTATACCCCTTCGGACATTTTGCGGCAATTGTAAATCTAAACTTTTGTCTCTGAAGTCAAAATTATCCTAAAGGTTTTATCTTCCAGTAACTGCACAATTTCTAGTTTAGCAAAATGATTTCTGTCTCAAATTAAGTGAAAATCAACCATTTGAACATTTATTACAGAGATTAAAACAAATAAAGTGTTTTAGATCTGAAAAATGTACTTTTTGAAAACTCGCACTCAATGTAGAAAATGAGTGATAAAATTATTTTCACCACTCAATGTTTCAAAAGCCTACTTTCACCATCAATTTTAATATCTGAAAACACGTGAATTCGCACTTTCGTAGAAAAAGGAATTTTTAGACTGCATTCTATTCTTCTATTTATTAATTTATTCATTATATTATATATTGTATTATATATCTGCTTTTAATAAGATAATAATAAAAATATATTGAAGTTTCTTTGGCAAATGCTGTTCAACCTCCGAATTTTAACTCAATTTCAACTATGAAAAACATCGCAGTAAATTCGCGGCAAGTTTCAGAAACGATTCAGTAAACAAATTCGGAGGGATTTTTTAGACAGGAAGCCGCGAAAGGAAAGAAAGGAGAAAAAGGAACATACGTCACGACTGCACAAACATACACACGCATACACAGAGTCGTGACTTGAAGGTAGAACCCATGGAACCAAGCCAAAACTTACTGCTGATGCTGCAAATTTGTATGTGAAAAAAGACGCTTTTATACTTGGTTAAGAGATAGATTGGCGAGGAAATGTGTTAGTGATGAAAATAAATTAATTTGCAGTTATATAAATACTGACAAAAGCTTTGTCACTCAATAAATATAACAAAATGTACCTAATATGTATTGTATATATCTGTCTTATTAGTTGTATTCAGTGACATTGTTTTGTGTAGATTTATTTGTTAGTCAATAAGCGAAAATATACTATCGTTGTTGTGTAAATTTTGACTGTTTACTGTACCATAGTAGCAAATTAGCAATACAGTCAATTATGTTGAAAGGAGACCTCAAAAATGAGTTGTTGCCATGGAAAAAGTTTTCAAAAAGTTAATAGTTCTTTAAATATTTGAGATTTTACGTATCCATAACGTAACAATAATGCGTTTCACGTGTATTCTTACTTACAGTAATCAAGAAACTACCAAATTGTATTTTATATTTTGTAACATTTAGAAACAGTTGATTTTACATGAGTAAATTTTAATTCCAGCCCCATGGTTTTCAGCTATACATCTACGTCACACAAACTTTAAAAATTAATTACAGCTTAATTAAGAACAAAAGGCTTATCAGTACTCTCAATCGCTTTCAAATAACATGAAGTTTCAATAAAAAACTTTATTTTTAAAGTAAACTACCCTATTATGAAATAAGAATATAGCTAATGTTGCTTCTATATTTCTGTGTTAAAAAGTTTAAAAGGAACCTTGCTATATTCCAAACTAAGCTCTTGTTAGTACACCTACACTGTTCATATTTTATATATAGATAGTTAAAAGATGACTCTATAGTGCTAACAAATTATATTTTTGAAATATAAAGGGTATTTTAGTAATAAATTAGTAAATATATTTAATTTTGGCCGATTTTTTACAATTTTTTCGTCAGATATGTAAGTTTCTTGACAAAAATATTATCGTAGCACTCTCATGAACAATGCAAGGAATCCACTATTTCAAACAAAATTAATAAATATGCAATAATAAGGCCATAATTTGTAATATTAAAATGCATAAATTAATTCTTATTTTCTCTAATTGTTGTCGCAACAACGTATTGTATGAATTTTTCGTTCAAATAATGCTTCGTAATTATTTATGGTAAATTTAAGATTTTTATTTTGAGCAATACAGTCAGAATCGTGAATTCTGATTCAATTGCAGCAATATTGCGTTAAACTTATTAGTACTCTAGAGTCATCTTTTAACTTTCGATGTATAAAATATGAACAGTGTAGGTGTACTAACAAGAGCTCAGTTTGTAATATAGCAAGGTCCCTTTTTACCTTCCGCTTACCTGTAAAGGAAGGTATTGGAATCATGCAAAAAATCGGGTGGTGAATTTTTAGTGGATGAGCACGAATTAGGGTCCTTACAACTCATTTTTGATAGTTTCACGATGATGTCTGTGTGTATGTGTGTGTGTATGTGTGTGTGTGTGTGTGTGTGTGTGTGTGTGTGTGTGTGTGTGTGTGGTCAAGGGTTGTTAGTCGCATAACTCAAATACGAATTACCCGAAAATTTTGATATTTGGTATTTAACATTTGTATATAAATTGGAAGAGCTCCCTAGATTTTGGTACAAATATCTTCATCGGAAGTGATATTTTTTGAAGATTGAAAAGGTTAATTGTCAAAATTGTATATAAATTTGGAAAAATATAGTATTTATTTGTAATGAGAATAAGAGGAAAAGTTATTTGCAACTTACGTTATAAAAAAATTGTCTTTATCTGGTAGCATTAAAGAACTGCAGTAAAATTTAAAAAATAAATTTATCAAATAAAACGTTGATATCTTGTAATCCATGATCGGTTGATTTTTGTTTCTGCGTAAAAAATATTGACAGGTGAGACGGGTGACAAGTTGGCATACTAGCGCTATATAAGTCCTAAGTAAGATATTTAATGTAGTAATTGAACGGAGGATGGCTTCAATACAGCAGAGTTTTCCTGTGAATGAATCATTTTATTCAGGTGATGCAAATTTCTGTGTTTGAATATTTGAGATTTTTATTTGTATATTTTAAATGGGCACCGGATTGCACGTATACATTTTTGTTTAAAATCTAGATATGGCGGAAGGTTGTGTGATGGCCACGTCAGATTTTTCACTTTATTTTTGACACAAATTTCTGTCTCCTTGTGAATCCTGGATGTTGTATGCTCTATGTATAAAGTTGTTCTCTTCGGAACGAAGCACAGCTTTGCGTGTTCCGTGCGTGCGTGTGTATGTAGAACAGCGTCTCCAAGTTCCTGACTTCTTGGCCGGTTTTTAAGCATTCGGCGTGCGTTTATTCCTGCATTCTTCAACCTCGAAAGTCGCAGGAGGCGGCGACGCCGGTTGTAAACATGCGTGACAGACGTGCTGAACATTTGCAGGGGTGGACTGAAACAGAAATCATAAGGTGTTAGAATGAGATAACAACTAAATTAATACAACATTATATAAGCTTAAGGCCGGAATGTAGCTGTCTACGATTTCGTCGAGAAAAAGGAGAGATATATACAGATTTAGTGTGTCGAACGAAGGCAGCAATAGCGAACGCACTCGAAAAGTGGCATCGTATTTGTATTATATTGTATTTATAAGACAAAAGAAATAATCAAACGCATTCTTTATATAATGTATAACATTTTACCTACAGTGCGACGCATGAATTTTAATACATTTTGTATTTAAAATGCCCTAAATTAAACATGTAAAAGAAGTATTTTTCTATTTATTCGGCATTTTTTTAAAACAATACTATGGCAAAATTTGGTAAAATCGATGCGTCGCACTGTAGAATGAATAAAATATTGTCGTAAATAAATTCCAATGTTCTTACATTAGTATTAGATTCAATATTTTACAAACCGTAGAGCACTATTTTACCTCTTTATATACAGTTACATTCCCGCCTTGATATCACAACGCAAATCAATTATTTGAGATCAAAACCTAAATTAAACTACGGTTAACCACTTGCCACTTTTTCTGGTCTGATTTTGAGAAAAAAGAAAGGTTAACCACTTAGTAGGTACTTTGTTGGGTGAAAATATTTTTTTTCTAAAAAGTAGCGGATTATACTAAGTAAATTACGAGGAATTCAATGCCGCAAATTGCGTTTTGATAAGTCAGTTAGTTAGTTTTCGAGTTACGAGAATGAGCTCTCAAAGCTTTAATCTGATTTTGAGAAAAAAGGAAGGTTAACCACTTAGTACTTTGTTGGGTAAAAATGAAAATTTTTCTAAAATTGAAGCAGTAAATTACGAGGAATCCAATGCCGCAAACCGCACTTTGATAAGTCTTTTAGTTTTCGAATTATGAGCTCTCAAAGTTTTGGTCTAATTTTGAAAAAAGAAAGGTTAACAACCACTTAGTACTGTGTTGGGTGAAAAATAAATTTTTTCTGAAAAGTTGCGGATTATACTAAGTAAATTTCGAGAAATCTAATGCCGCAACCCGCGCTTTGATAAATGTGGTATCCTTTTCTATTATTCCATAATAAATTCTCAAAACTTATAGTAAAAACATCATTTTCCATATGTTCTTTTCCAAAACAAATATTGTTTTGTGCGCAAAAGACAATAATTGAAACAAAACAATAATGAAATAGCAAAGCTAGATGCTACATTTTATTTCATAACACCGCTGCCGTCTGTGTATTTGAGGCTATCTGGACCACAGTTGTGGGAGGGAACACAAACTTTATTATGTGAACGCGTAAACTCGGCCAAAACGGCGATCCCGCGTCCCAGGACGTCCTGCAGGACTTGTTATTGAATTTGCGGTGAAATCACACGCCGGAAAGGAGTTATCCTTGTGCAGGACCGGCAGAAGATTTTTCCATTCAGCAAGACGTAAGGCGCGCGCTAATGATACGTCATTATTTCAAAATGACATAATCAATGTATTAGTCCGGGAGCTGGTGTTAAATTTAACCGGACCTTTTCAGCAAAGCTGATTTTTGTAATATAATTAATTGTATAATAACTAATTAACAATTGCAGTGTTAGCTGGTCCGCAAGCGTACCTCAATATTTTAAGAGGCTGTGGAACTTGCAAAAATAAAAGATTTTTAAGTGAAACGAGCAAAGATAAAATTTTGTATAATGATAATATACCACTTATATTTAACAAAAAAATATGTTAGCTGGACAGGGCAGGTGGATTACCTTGTTAGCTGTGCAGGTGAACAGTGACAGTGACAGTGTCAAAATAGTGGCACAGCGTTTATATATCTTCTTCTACTGTTTACATAAAATTAAAACGATGTGTCACTATTTTGACACTGTCACTATCACTGTTCACCTGCACAGCTAAGAAGGTTATTCACCTGCCCTGTCCAGCTAACATATTTTTTTGTTAAATATAATTGGTAAATTATCATTATACAAAATTTTAGCTTTGCTGGTTGAAAATCTGTTATTTTTTTTAAATTTCGCAGCCCCTTAAATCTGCAGGCCACACGTCGTGCCAGCTAACACATGTTTAACTGGTTAAACCAACAAAATATACCACCTAAGAAAAATTTTACTGCAATCACCCAAGAAAATTTGACGCCAGCTCCCGGACTATAAATGCTGTTAAGTGTTCACATTCTATATTGTGTCATTTGACTTATAATCGGGGGTAATGATGAAATATTTAGAAAATTAAACTCGTGCTGCGCACTCGGTCCACTTACTCATGCTATCACCTATGATTAATCAATAATCATAGCCCGAGTTATATTTGGAGAGAATTATAATGAATGAGTTCAAATGTTGGGTTATGTTTCTCCGAAAGCTGTTAAAACAGTTTTGTACATTACCTATTTACCTTTCTCAATTTGGAGTGTTCTTCTCTTTGACATATTTTAAGTCTGATTTTTGACAAACAGCAAATTCTGATTAATAAACTCACAGTATACTCGTATAACTATAATAAACAAAACAGTTGATGTAACAGCGGTGATATCATCAATTTGATAGCCTCGTACTACCTATCCTATTTCAGCCAGTCAAATTAGTCAAATATGTACCACGTGATACATGAATTATAATTCAGTGATGTAACTTTTCTAGATAATTTTATTCAGATAAATCATCTTCTAGATAATATAGTTTTATCTATTATCTTACCTAGATACCTATATCTTTTCTTATTTATCTATTATCTTAACCAGATAAAAATACAAATTATCTTTATCTATTTTCAAATATCATCTAACCTAGATGACAATTTTAGTGAAATTATTATAACCAATTTTTTTTTCAAATGTAATGAAACTATGCAAGCACTTCTAACATAGTAATGTATGTATTTTTATATTAACTATAAATTATCTAATAATTATCAAAATAATAATAATTTATCTTTAATCTATTATCTAGATAATTTATTTAATGTTTCTCTTATCTTATCTAGATAAATAAAAAGTAGGTAGTTATATTTATTTAGAAAAAAATAAATTGTTATCTATTACAACACTGCTTATAATATTGTAAAAAAATTCCTTGTTTTCTTCTAAACAATTCAATAATCTTTTTATTTTAATATACAAGGTATGTACGTTTTTGGTAAAATTCAGAGTTGGCAACCCTATCAATGACTCTCACACTCTTATAAAAATACAGTAGGTATGTGAGACTATCAGTTACCCAAATGTGTGCGGTTAGCAATCGTCAATTCATGGTTGTTAGTGGAGAGAATGCAACTGAACAAATTTTTGTGCAGTTAAATTGGAACGTGTACCTGACTGCATTTAACACCAATAAGTTTGCTTCAAAATATTGCGAGTTTGATAAACTGCAACTATCATAAAACTGCCCAAAATTAAATTACAATTATCGCAAGCAATTAACATTGGGTACTCCTCATTATTCATGACATAAAGTATAATAATATTAACATATTAGCAAAATAAATAGGTAATAATGCCCTCTGTATAGTAGTATGTAAATTCGGCAAATGAAATGATGATTATAACAGTTTATGATATGCAAATACGAGATGGTGTTGTACATCAAGCTTTACCGCGCCGTCAGATTATGCTTGGTGATTTTGTGGCGCTTGTTGTGGCAGCAATGAACACCATTGTTCACGTGCCAGGGATGTTGAGATGCAGAATTATTGCTCTACTGAATAGTGGCCAATCAATAGCACCTGTTACCAATACACAAACTCATAATATTCGCTAATTTTCACGTGAATACAGCTGAAACACTAGCTTCCTTAAAGAGGTTGGTTAACATTAAAATGATGATGAGAGGCTGAAATTTATACAGTGCCTTTATTGCACTATTGAGATTCTCAAAAAAATATTTGGGCAAGAGTAGCTTAGTTAAGCTACTTGATATTTTGCAAAAAAGTAGCTGAATCTACTGAATAGCTTAGTTAAGGGCTAAGCTGCAAGCTACTTCCCTGTATTATTATTATTATTATATATATATATATATATATATATATATATATATATATATATATATATATATATATATAGTCGATGGTAACCCCTTTTACCGTTAAGTGTAGGGTTTTCTTGTCTTTATTCGCACACAAACTTTTTCCACTGTAATCTGTCTCTTGCGCACATTTTTGCTTCTTGTATTGTCATTTCTTTTTTCAATATTAGTTTTCTTACAATTCCATCCCAGTCTTCTCTTGGTCTACCTCGTCCTCTTCTCTCTCTTATTTTGGCTGTCCATATCTTCTTTACGGGTCTGTTGTCGTTCATTCTTATCAGGTGTCCCCACCAGCTGAGTTGTCTCTCCTCTATAAACTGTAGTATCGGTTTTGTTTCTAATTCTTTCCTAATATCTTCGTTTCTTATTTTGTCTATCATTGTCACACCTTTAACACTTCTCAGGTATTTCATTTCCAAAGCTTGGAGTTTACTCTTCATTCTTCTGGACATAACCCAAGTTTCGCAGCCATAGGTTAATATCGCACGATATATTGTGTTAAACTCTGTAATTTTTGTTTTCTGCGATATTTCTTTTTTGCCTATATGAGACTGTTTTTCAGCATGTATTATTATTCAGGATCAAAATCAAAATTTCCATTCATTTATATGAGTTAACGATATTCGTGAGCCTTGTTGTATTTTAATATTTTTAAACCATAAGAAAGTATTCATAAATATGATTCAAATATTCAACTGTTTCACAGTTTAGTTAGTTAGCCAATTGCTTAAAGCAAATAAAATCACAATATTCCGATTATGTAATACAGACAGGTTTACACTATTTTTTGTAGCTTAGCTACTTTCTTAGTAGCTTAGCATTATCTAAAAGCTACCGGTACTTTTTACAAAATGTAAGCTACTAGCTAAAAGCTACCAATTTTAGAAAGTAGCTAAGCTACAGCTACTTTAAGGTAAAAAGTAGCTAAGCTAGTAGCTTAGCTACCAAAGTAGCTAGCTACTGCCCAGCTCTGATAACTAGAAAATGCGTAAAAAATTGCGTTAGATAAAATATGAAGCACGTTCAAGCAAATTTAATTAACTTGTCGACATAAAAGCATATTTTACCTGTGATGTATAATACGTTAAAGGCATGTCAGATTAATAAAGATGAATATGTCAGAAAAGTAATACATCCAGTCATTTAAATATCAAGAAAAATCAATGAGAGCTGTTCATGGTGATGGATAAAAATTTATAAATAATTTCACAAAGTTATTGATTTGTGTGTCACGTACGTTTCGTACTTCTCTTCTAACTTGAAGAATTATTTGTAAAAATAGAAAAAGACAATAAAATGCTTCAAATGAACCTTTCAAATTCTGGTTCTGTTTCCAAATGGAATTCCAAAAATTTTTAACTTTACAAATAGATGTTCCATGACATTGTTAATTAACATTTAATGTTATTCGTAGTTATAGACCGGGAGCTCATGACAGGTGATGTTCTCCGATTTCATACAGTATGCCTTTTGAAGGATAGCATATTGACTCTATGACAACATAGAAAAACGGGTATTAAACTCTTGCAGGCTTTCCGATCATATGGAAAATTGCATTTCCACTTGCATATAACTTTTCCGAAATTGTCCACCCTTGGGCCAACGAGGACTGCATGCCAATTTGGTTATAGGTCTTTTATCACACAAATATTACCTTATTCTTTTCATCTGCTTTACTCCTTGCATATTTGAAGGAAACCAGGTACTAGATGTTTGTGAAAGAATTTATCTAGAATGTCCAGTTAGAATTTTGAAAAAATCTTTGAAATCCATAAACAAAAAAAATGTGTTGTAATGCTTTAACTTATTATTGAGAGATTTATTAGAAAATGTAACTAAGCTTAAACCTAGTTGCATTCTTCGTCTGTAAATAAATTTATGAAATTTAGCTTTATCTATAAAACTTCGTGAGCATTTTAGAAATTGCTAGACTGCTTTTCCATATTTTTAGCGAGCGTTTCTATGCAGTAACATAGGACAAACGCGGTGTAGAGCTACGTGGAGTCGATACCCTTAAGACGTATGATTTGCTCACTTGTTATGCGAAGTAATATCATCAATTTATTCTCAATTATAAAGTTATAAAACCAGGATATAATATCAATTTGTTACATCTAGACATCTAGACGTTTCGTGTGATCAACTATCGACAAAAACTATAACCAAGTGAGTGATGCGAGATCGAGACAAAGTTCTTGATGACTTAAGTTTCAAGTACTTATACTTGGACTTAGAAAATAGTGCAGTAGTGTTCAGTTCAGTACGTGTAACTTGTATCATACTCCGCGTATTTCATAGTCTGAACAGCGACAAGAAACTTCCAGAACAGGAGCGAACTTAGAAACGAGTAGAAGAAGATATAGGTACATGAACTTGTAATGAAGCAAGATATAGAAGATCCTTGACGTAGGATATTCCAAATCGTATCTTTTACTCTACTTGGGTGTGGCAGTCTCACATATTGTGAGTCATCGGTACAGATATAGGAGCCCAAACTCACATGAGTTCATTCGTTCGTAAGAAAAATTCGTTTTTTGTACAAAAATTTAAATAAAAGTCAAAATACAAGTAAAACGTAATGTCCCATACAACACAAATAGGTACGTCGTTAAGATGTCTTTATAATGTCCATGTCTTTAAAACGTCTGATCCAAATGTAATCACAAAGACGTCACATACGTGTCTTATGTCCTCCATTCTGGATATTTAAAAGATGTTATTTTCTTCCATACAAATGACGTCTATTTAATATCTTTTCGACAGTCAAATGATGTCCTTTTTAATAAAATTATGACTAATATACAACTTTATTTTGATCAATTAGGACTCCTGTATCTCATAACCAAGATGAAATTTGAGACAAATATAGGACTCCTATATATTGTTAGCGGGAGACTTAAAACTGGACAACATAATGACGACTTAAAGACTACCGCATAAGATGTCTAAAATTCGACCAATACTAGTCTCCTTATAACGTCTATAAAACAGTAGCAAGATGTAAGTACGTCTTACAGACGATAATTTACAACGTGAATAATTGAAAACTGCGATATATTTTATACAATCTCAAATAAAATCAGCAACCGAAACAAAAAAATCTGACGTGGCCATCACACAACCTTCCGCCATATGTAGACTTTAAACAGAAATGTATACGTACAATCCGGTGCCCATTTAAAATATACAAATAAAAATCTAAAATATTCAAACACAGAAATTTGCATCACCTGAATAAAAAGATTCATTCACAGGAAAACTCTGCTGTGTTGAAGCCATCCTCCGTTCAATTACTACATTTAATATCTTACTTAGGACTTATATAGCGCTAGTATGCCAACTTGTCACCCGTCTCACCTGTCAATATTTTTTACGCAGAAACAAACATCAACCGATCATGGATTACAAGATATCAACGTTTTATTTGATAAATTTATTTTTTAAATTTTACTGCAGTTCTTTAATGCTACCAGATAAAGACAATTTTTTTATAACGTAAGTTGCAAATAACTTTTCCTCTTATTCTTATTACAAATAAATACTATATTTTTCCAAATTTATATACAATTTTGACAATTAACCTTTTCAATCTTCAAAAAATATCACTTCCGATGAAGATATTTGTACCAAAATCTAAGGAGCTCTTCCAATTTATATACAAATGTTAAATACCAAATATCAAAATTTTCGGGTAATTCGTATTTGAGTTATGCGACTAACACCCCTTGACCACACACACACACATACACACAGACATCATCGTGAAACTATCAAAAATGAGTTGTAAGGACACAAATTCGTGCTCATCCACTAAAAATTCACCACCCGATTTTTTGCATGATTCCAATACCTTCCTTTACAGGTAAGCGGAAGGTAAAAAAATTGTCCTGCGAGGACAATAAAAAACTTGTGAAAAGGCTGCAAAATAAATGAAATCAGACTGCAATTATTGATTATTCAATTCTCTTTATTATCTCAGCTATATTTAAAGTTTATTTAACTTTAAAAATATTAAAGTTACTTATATTTAGTAACACTCCGCGTTGAATGTATTATGTACTATTAAAAAGTCGTGAACAGAGAATACATTTTTAAAATTTACTGTGATGAATAGAAACCGTTTCAAATGTTTTAAAAGGTATTAACATTAAATGTCACTCATGCAAATCCCGCAACTTCACAAAATAAATCTAAAAATCTCTAGAATAATACTCACTGTTTTTGTCTTTTCGTCGACAAGTTCTGGTTTTTTGCGGCGAACTTTCCGCTGAGTTCCTCCTCCACGCGTAGCGGATACGGAAGTGCGGGGTTAGGCGAAGACCTGAAAAAGAAACAGTAAATCAGCAGACCGTCTGCAGCGGTTTTTACCCAGATATTATGTCGCATGATGGCTTTTAATAGCGCTAGATTTACTCGCTGTTTCTTCATTTAGACTGAGGCATTAAAAATATTTTTATAGACTATTGATCAAGGGAGTCATTACATTTATCCAGTTAAAGGTAAA
Organism: Agonum fuliginosum; assembly: GCA_947534325.1. Classification (NCBI taxonomy): domain Eukaryota; kingdom Metazoa; phylum Arthropoda; class Insecta; order Coleoptera; family Carabidae; genus Agonum; species Agonum fuliginosum. Next base: position 2,133,498 of record OX384032.1, on the reverse strand, counting down.
AGCTGTGGTATAGATACAATTGGTATTCATTTAATATCTCAACAAATCAAATTTCTAATATACTCGTAATAATTGTAAAACTAATCAAAGTCGCGATGGTAAATATCGAGGTAAATATAGCATAGAAACAAGTTGAAAACTATAGCTTAGAATGGACGTGAATTCTGTAAGTTCTATGGGATTCATTAATTAAAATAAATTAAGAATGTATTAAGCAAAGAAAACAAGCCAGACAGATGGGGAGTTTTTTAAAAGAAGTGATCCTTTTACAATGTTATATCTTAAAATAAATCTTGTAAGAATTTCGAATTACCTGAAATTTCGAGATTTAAACCTAGACTACAATATATCTTCATTGATGGGGCATTAATAATGGGTGCGCCTTAAATTATATTAGAAAAATACGGAAATGGCAAAAACAAGAAGATGCAAATCTGGATTTATTGTCAAAACCGAGTATGGAACTCTAGAATGGTACTGTGTTGTTCATAGTTCAAACCTGATTTATGTATCTCCTTGTCTTTAAGAGACAATAGTTATTTGTCCAACTAGAGAGGAAAGCGCTTCTTTTTCCCACTCGAGCTCGAAGTTTGTGTCACGAGCGAAGCGAGTGAGGCAAGCGAGCAAGAGTGGAATAAGAGCTTTCCTCTCGTGTTAGACACAACATTTTTTAACGACATATTTAAAAAACATTGTAAATGTAGAAGAAACACATAACTAGAAGTTAGGTTATAATATAACTGCCATCTGTCAGAATGACGTTTGAAAACAACGAAATATGCCAAATTAAATTTAAGTTGTAAAATCGTGAAATAGTAGAAAAAGAAAGTATAAAACATAATAATTGTAAAATAACAGTTTACAGTATATCACTATAAAATCAGAATTTTCAATAAAATAATAAATTTACTTATAAATTTTAAAATATTTCATCGAAAAATAACACTGGTGGCAACACTGCTTACTTTCCTCTCGAGAGAGGGAAAACCTACTTTCCTCCCTATTTCGCGAGAAGAAAATTGTGTTTTTTCCGCATGTCGTGAAAAAACTTGTTTTCCTGTGTTTGCATCTCCTGGTGTTGCATTTTCATGTGTTTTCTAAATTTTAATTTTCTTTTAATTATCTTTTGTTGCAGTTATATTATTTATACTTATACATTTTCTAGATTTACATCTTCTGCTATTACATTTTCCTGTTTTAGAATATTCTAGATTTTTATTTTCCTGTGTTAAATAGACAACCGGAAAGTCTTTTCTGATTATCAATTTTTGGAACTTTCCATAAAAATATACATATAATTAAAATTATGTACAGTAAGTACATATTATAATAATAATTATTTTAATGCATTTTCTATACCTCGTAGCCTCGTACCATTATCATTTATGAATTGTATACAGGATGAGTCATCGAAATGCCCGTCGTCGATATCTCCCTTGTCGTTAAAAATACAGCATGAATTTATTAACAGAATTTTTCGTCTACTTAAGGAGCATAACTTAAAATTATTTTCACATATACAGGGTGTTGCATAACGACTTGGCAATAATTGTTCGTCTTTTTTAAATGAAACACCCTACATATTTTTATATATTTTGAATTGTATTTTATTTACCTATACGAACAAATAAATTTCATTTTAGTTTTTCGCGGCGTTGCCAAGTTATTCAATTTTTTCTCTAAAAAAAGCCGAATACACGTATTGTTTTATAAAGGCGTACTGAAGTTATTTTAATAGTAAAAATTAAGAATTTTTTTTTCTGTACAACTGTAACTATACTCTTTGTTCTGACATAACTTTTTTTAAATGTTATTATACAGGGTGTTCAGTGCAGAGAATCAAAATTACTCAATTTCAAATGGCTATAACTCGTCATTTTCAAATGGAACACCCTATATTTTATTATTCTGTTGTGTGTATTTTTGCATCTTCTTATGTTATAAAGAGTGTCCTGTGCCTAAAAACATTAATTTAATTAATTTCGAAATTAATGTTTTTCGGCATAGGACACCTTTTATAACATAAGAATATGCAAAAATACAGACAACAGAATAATAAAATATAGGGTGTTCCATTTGAAAATGACAAGTTATAGCCATTTGAAATTGAGTAATTTTGATTCTCTGTATTGAACACCCTGTATAATAACATTAAAAAAAAGTTATGTCAGAACAAAGAGTATAGTTACAGTTGTACAGAAAAAAAACTTCATAATTTTTAATATTAAAATAACTTCAGTACGCCGTTATAAAACAATACGTGTATTCGGCTTTTTTTTAGAGAAAAAATTGAATAACTTGGCAACGCCGCGAAAAACTAAAATGAAATTTATATGTACGTATAGGTAAATAAATTACAATTCAAAATATATAAAAATATATAGGGTGTTTCATTTAAAAAAAGACGAACAATTATTGCCAAGTCGTTATGCAACACCCTGTATATGTGAAAATAATTTTAAGTTATGCTCCTTGAGTAGACGAAAAATTCTGTTAATAAATTTATGCTGTATTTTTAACGACAAGGGAGATATCGAAGACGGGCATTTCGGTGACTCACCCTGTATAATATTATAACAATAAGTTAAAAACTATTTTAAAATTGAGGAAATTTATTGATTACAGCGGTTTTTACTAATTAATTACCAGCAGACTATTAGGTATTTCAAGAAAATCGGCATGTGGCACCCTACGGACAGTCTTTATAAACTTACATTTCAAATATAAATTCATAGATTATAAAAACAAAGTCACAATCTTGAATATTGTGGCACCCTATTTTGCTCTGAATTTCATAGCAAGTGTATAGCCTTAAATTCTCGTCCGCCTCTGATAAGAAGCAAGCTACTCGTGCTCTTTTGTACAATGTTTACATCTTCTAGTTGTAAATTCTAATTATTTCGTATAACAAAAGGATCAACTTTAAATTAGTTTTATGTTTATTTAACAAGCGCTGTATACAGAACTTGTACTTGAATTCCCGCTGTTTTACAAACGTAATTTGAAGGGGAAATTTACCTCTGCCTGGGAAAATAAATACCGTTTTACCTACAATTGAATTCTGTTCTGCTGGACTTGTACTCCTACTTGAACTACGGCAGTGGGTACTTCAACTAGAATTATCTGTGCTATGTGCACTAAATGTTTTGTGTGCCTTATTTTTCTGCAATACACCGGCTACGTACTTTGTAATTGAGATGGAATTTTTTTATTTATTGCTAACGAAAGAAACGGAGACAACGTAGTTTGCAGTTAAATTTAATTTGTAATTAATTATAAATAAAAGATATAATTGTTATTCATTGTATTGTTTATTTTTAGTTAATAACTCTATAAATAATTGCTTATTAATGTGTAGGTACTATTTAATTACTCATTAAACTTCTTGAATCGAAAAATATAAAAAGTATTCTTTCATATTTTAAGATTTGAATATACGTACACAAGTTTAACACTATAAGAAAAGAGTAAACTAGGAAAGTCAAAGTTTGGCGAAGACATTTTTACCGTCTTTATTTACAATTAACCATATGATAATTCTAACTTGGTCATCGCAAACATAATTTTTTGAAGACTGCTTTCAATTATAGTATATTACATTACAAGTCATGAAAATGTTTCATTGCAGACGAGGAGGCTTGTTTGAAGAATGCGAGGATGCGCAGCGTCCGAGCGTTTCTTCAAAGCCTCCGAGTCTAGCAAAGACATTTTTATGACGCGTGATGTATTTTTTTTTAAATCGGCAATTATAGAAGCTTAAAATTATAGAAAAAATTAGGTTTGCACAAATCATCAGAGCTGTGACAAATTTTAGAAAACGTTGTCATGACAAGTGTTTGTACCTACAGACAGTGGAAAGTAAAAATGACTAGGCCTAGTCATTTTTACTTATTTATTTTCATGCCTAGTCATGGAAATCTTACTTTCAAGACTCAAATTAATCAGGAAATGAAGATTTTTATGCCGATTTTGAAAAAAATCAATTTTTTATTAACTTTGTAATGACCCAAAGACAAGAATTATCTACTTGCACATTAAAAATTTAGTAAATATATAGATACAGCGGCCTAAAACTGTTTAATTAAAGTATCGGGCAAATAAAATTGCGTATTTTGAAAAAAATCCATTTTCGTGATCAGTAGGTAAGTTAAAACAAACAATTTTTGTTTGGATTTTGTAATCAAACCGTTTTGGGTGTTTCAAATGGAATTTCATAAATTTACTATTCTTGCCATTGCAGAATTAATTAAAATTTTATTTTATTCCATTCATAGTTAATCAGATATCATATCGAGTCTATTATACAATCAACAATTCAGTGGTTTCAAAAATATGCTTCTTGCGAGAACTGCTTTTTAAGAGGCCCGTCTACATCCTAAAATGCATCATAAAATGTAATAACAATAACGTAGCGAGTGTTCTGCAACTAGTACAAAAATGATAAAATTTCATTTCAACAAGGATTATAATATACTTAAAGGAACCATTAACAGTAGTTGAGCTTTTTTAAAATTTTAATAAAAAAAATTGTACGTGATTATACAAATTCCAAAAAATTCATAATAATTTCCAAGTTATGCAAACTTTACACGGTTATATCTCATGATAGAAATTTATTTTTAAAATTTTAAAAAAGCACATCTGTTTATAAAAACATTATCTTGAAACAGTTTTACAGTATTTTTCAACTTCAAATTGACCTTGCATTGTTAGGATCCGGCAAAGTACGAGTTTCGGGCTGGTTTCAGGCAGCTGTAGTAGCGAGCAAAAGAGTGGAATAGAAAAATAAGTAAAATCGAGAGTATTCTAGGAATTCGGAAAAAACGTAGACAGGCCGCTTAAGTTACAAATTTAAAAAAATATATTTATGTTTCATATTCAGTACTAAACGAAGTTGTGAGACACCCTGTATAATGTCACAATTCAGCTACAATTGTCAGTTCATAAATCGCTGAGACCGATCCACATAGAAACAATTTTCTTCCTTGGAAAGTTCAACCGAAGCAGAACTAACTCTCTCGATTTTTTCCCTTTTCTTTATTTTCCGTTCTATAATTGATACCGCAGCTGTCAACTCCGTTCTGCAGTAAATTGCAAAACAATAATTTCCAAAAATCGCAAGAACTCCCGCTTTGTTAAAATTCCGCGAGGCTGGCAAGGCAGAAACAGAAAACAGAAAGTTTCTGTTCGCTCCCAAGACGCCGGGGTTAATTATGAGGTGCGCGTTGATCCTGCTAATGAATGTTTTTGATTAGTTTGTAATTGGTGCGCGCTGCCTTTGATTTGTGACGACTGCTGGGGGATGTTTGGCCTCCGACGCTGCAGTTTCATATGAAATGTTAGCAGAAGAAGCGAGTTACCGGTTCTGACAGCAAAGACTTCTCACTGTATTTATGTTGTAAAGTTAAATTTGTTTAATGCGTTGATTTCAGTTAACCTCCTGTATCAGAGTTAAACTTGTACTAATCTTGTATTTGAATAATTTTGTGTAATTGCGAGGAATAAATCAGCTAGTATCTAATATTTGAAAATACCTACATGTTTTATTAACTATTCTAATGCGCTATTCAGACGAGAAAAATTTTTACTAAAAAGTTTCTTGAAAGTGAAACAAGAGCTAGAAGCTGTCATACGAACAAACCGTGGGGAAAACTAATTATTTCTTTAAAATAAACTCGTCAACACAATTAAAGGAACACTTGAAACGAGGTGAAATTTCACCCATTTTAAAATCGTCATAACTCGGCGTACTTTCAGTCGATTTCGATGAATCTTCAAGAGCGAAAAACTTTGAAGTGTCTACTTTAAAGTCATGCATGCGAACTTTAGCGTCACCCCTTCCAGCACCCCTGTAAAAAAATGCTTTTAAATCGAAAAAATATTCAACTTTGACGATGTGTACGGAGTTGAAAAAATTTTTCGACTCGATCCACCAAAAGGGCACTAAAATTTGTTCAATTTCCTGTGCAGGACTCAAAGAACGAAGTTCCTACGTTGATTTACACAAAGTTATGAGTGTTTAAAAAAAAAGTGTATTTCGAGGTTTTCGCGCATAACTCAGTGACTTTGGGAACTTAAAGGAAAATGAATGAACTTTCTAGTTCTGTTGGCCAATTGTATATACGTTTTTTTGCCACACCGTACGAGCTGTCAAAGTTGGACATTTTTTGACATCAGGAACTTTTTTACTTCCTTGTACGGAGTAAAAAGGATGTAGGTATTGTAATCGCGAAAAATTTCGGTTCTCAGATTTTGACGAAAATATTCGTTTTGACCTTTTCTGAATTCACTAGTTTCGTCGTAAAGTCTGTACGTACAGACGGACGTACGGACGTATGTATGTCGCATAACTTAAATACGGTTAGACGTAGAATGTTGAAATTTTGTATTTAGGACTGTTTTTATAGCATCTAGTTGTGCACCTCCTATTTTTGGTTACGATCGTCCGTGCCAAAGGGACTCTATTTGGTATTTTTTGCATTATTCAAAAACGATATGTCGTAGAAAGTTGAAATTTTGTATTTGAGATTCATGTTGCATCTAGTTGATCACCTCATATTTTTGATTGCGATCGTCCGTACCAAAAGGGCACTTTACTCTAGATATTTTTTGGTATATTTGCCGCAAATCAAATACGGTTATTATATTTTTATATTATTCTACATTTTAGTTATGAACAGTTTAATAGACGTACAAGGAAGTCATGTGGTGTCCACATCAGATTTTTTTAGGGGGGATGGAATGGATTTGACATCACATTGAATTGCATCACATTAAAGAGAAAACTTTTTAGAACTCAAAGATTTATCCAATTTCGACAAAATGCAACCAAGTAATGGTACTCTGAATATTTGCCATTTTGGTATATTTTCAAGTGGTGTGTTTTTTTCCACGAGAAATTCAGATATTTCTCTACAAAAAAAATACTATTGCACTGAATGTAATTAGATGGCCTTCTTATATGAATTTTTTACAAAAAATTTAATTCGAATTCGGAGAAAAGAATCCAAATGAAGAATTTTGAGACGACTAAGCTTCTGAATGCACCGGTGTTTTTCAGGAAAAGTTCACGTGCAGTGAACGAAAATATTCGCGTGAAATTACTTTTTCGTCCTGTTTACCCCACATAAATGTAAATTTTATAGAATGATCGTAATTCATATTTTAAAAATGATGATGAGGTTCAGTTGTGGAACTTTCATTAAACTTTGCTGATGAATTTTGAATAAAATAACAAAGAAACTTTTAAATCAGTTTCTTGAGGTCTGCTTTCAGCCTAACAAATTTTCATAATTATTAATTTATAACTTCTTTATTATATCCTGCAGCAGATAACTTCTTTAAGATAATATACGTGTTTAATAAGGTCTTGTAAAAAGTACAAAGCTAAACTTAAAATAGATTGATTTATCAAAATTTTACAGAACATTTATGGCAGACAGGCAATTTTTACCTCCCGTGCATGTATGTGGTCAAGGCCGGATTTTTGGAGGTCGGATAACTCAAATACGAATTGCCCAAAAAAATTATATTTGGTATTTTACATTTGTAGACTACTAATTGGAAGAAATGCTAAGATTTTGGTACAAATACCTTGACCGGAAGTGGTATTTTCTTGAAGCATTCTAACATTTTTTGCAAAAAACATAGGAAATACTGCGATAGTTACAATTTGTCATTTGAAAGAACAAATTGCCTCTTACAATATTTATTTAACATCTTTTATACATCTCTTACCAAGGTTATGTGCTGGCCACATCAGATTTTTTAAAGTTATTTTATATTTTATTTATTTGTATAGTACCTAAGCATTCAACAATTGAATTCCAATTACAGAATGATAGATATTAATTAATGGAATCCAACCACTTCTAAACGAATTCATCTTGGTGCAGGCAGAACCTCAATCCGTGCGACTATATTTGAAAGCCAAAGCAGCATCGGAGAGATTCTTTTACAACTCGAACTACATTTAAGAAGTGGGCAGCTTGAAGCGTTCGTGTGCGATTTAAGGAGGTTGGGGACGCCTGCACTGACGTACCCAGACATTAGCCTTAGAGGGAGGATATGAAAATAAACACATTTTTGATAATGTAAAACAAAATTCGCTCAACGCCTCAACGCACGTTGGCTGATGTCATTGCAATTTATTCACTTGCTGTGATATTTATTTTTACAATAATTACTAATTCCCTAATGAAAAATGATTGACATGCTTACATTTTTTTTAAATAACTTGCAAATGGTTTAGAAAAAGTAAACAAAATCTTCAAGAACTTATTTTTAAAGGTTTATAGGAAATATTAATACAAGTTCTATGAATTTTTCATCATTTTATCATAATAGTTTAAACAAAAATTTAGTGAATTGCCATAAGAGTGTAAAACGAGCGTAATTTCAACATTTAATTATTCAAAAACTGGATAGACAAAAATTTAAAAAAAAATTTTAGAATCTCAATAGTGAAATGAAGGCACTGTATAAATTTCAGCCTCTCATCATCATTTTAATATACGGTCACCAACCTCCTTAATTGCAAGATGCTTTTGCAATTTAACGACAATCCCACACTGCCGGCCGAGAGACTTGAACCACGGACCTCCGGGTTCCTACGTCATCACATGTAGAGATCTGTGCTTAAAACCGCGCAGCTACTGCCACGATAATAAATTTCCAGTTACAGAAGATATTTCATAATCATAACAATGTTTTATGGCAAGAGTTTAACGATGAGAATAAAGATTTACTACACTATCTACAGAAATGAATGCAATAGATTTAAAAGTAATAATCTGAAAATAATAGTTTGGAATATACACCCAGCATCCAGCTTTGTTTATATTACAAAGTAACTTTTTTCAAACTGCTATTTTATAATTTCCTGCTGAACTTTTAATGCAAATTAGTTTTGTTTAATCTGATAAAAAGTAAACAACGTTAAATTGAAATTTTAATTTCCGTGTTTGAGGATGTTGTTGAACTATTGATCGATATCACAATAAAATAGAAATTGAATATTGTAAGATATTTAAAGAATTGTATAATGAATAAGTTATGTTTATGTAAGATGTTGTTAGAACTACTATATTAACTGGGGTTGGGATGTTGAGCAGTCGGTGTTGTCTGCGATCTAGTGCGAGATCCGGTATAAAAAATTATATACCCTCATCTGTTATTTAATGATAATAAAGAATTATGCTAGATAATTTATAAATTGATACATCGCAAATAGGTTGCCTAGCTAAATCATGTGCCGATGATGCTAAACAATAAAATGTTTATTTAAATTTTTTGATCAACAACTTCCTTGATTAGTTATTTATAAAAGTCTAACATAAGTTGAGAGGATACATGGCAAGGATTTAAAAAAAAAATCTGTCGTGGACACCTCATGACTTCCTTGTACGCCTTTTAAACTGTTCATACTTTTCTTAATAACTAAAATGTAGAATAATATAAAAATCTGACGTGGCCACCACATATACCTACTTTATTCTTTTAACTTATTATACAAATATATTAATATATAAGTACTACTACTACTACTGCAACTATACTCACAAATATATCTTAGTCATTTTATTTAAACTGCAGAAGAAGATATAAAGCAAATTTTACTATTGTGACTGTCATGTCATAATCATTTAAATTTTACGTAGTAACAAATGTTAATCGATCATGGACTACAAGATACCGAAATACTAAATTATAAATATATACTTTAATTATTCCTAAATAATACCAGATACAAAAATATTTATAAAATACCGATTAGAGGTAATAATCACATAATATTTCATTTAAAATAAAAAAATTTGTCTGAAATTAAATATTTATCGACATATTTGAAAAAAGTACTACTTACGGTTTGTAGATTGAAACAAAAAATAGGAGGTGCACATTGCACAACTAGATGCTATAACACTGCTAAATACAAAATTTCAACTTTCTACGTCTAACCGTATTTGAGTTATGCGACATACATACGTCCGTACGTCCGTCCGTACGTACAGACGTCACGACGAAACTAGTCATAATGGATTCAGAAATGGTCAAAACGGATATTTCCATCAAAATCTGAAAATCGAAATTTTTCGCGATTACAATACTGCCTTTTTACTCTGTACAAGGAAGTAAAAAGGTTGCCTACTTTCCCCTCTGCGCAACTATGGAGTTGCCAGGTATAAACTAAACAAGTAAGTAAGCGTTATTAATATAAATAAAAGTAGAGAAGTTCTAGGAGAATTCAGTCAATTTATTAAAAAAATATAACACACCAACGTTTCTACTTCAATTTAGTCCTCTTCAGGATGCTAAGCCAAACATACAAGAAAACACATTAAAAACAAATAAATTTACAATATTCAGGTACACTTACATAATTGCCAAAAACTAAAATATACAAATTGTCATTATATAAAATTTGTTAAAGAATATTATTCTTGGCTGTGATTGGTTTTGTTAATTATTGTTTTTTTTTAGTTCATAACTTTTTGGTTTTATCATGCGTAAGTTAATTATTTGTACTTAATTGAATAATGTGTGTGTTTCAATTTATTTTATCATCCTTGGACGAACATTTCATTTAACAAATTTTATATAATGACAATTTCTATTCTAGTTTTTGACAATTATGTAAGTGTACCTGAATATTGTAAATTTAATTGTTTGTAATGTGTTTTCTTGTATGTTTGACTTAGCACCCTGAAGAGGACTTAATTGAAGTCGAAACGTTGGTGTGTTATTGTTTTTTTAAATTGACTGAATTCTCCAAGAACTTCTTTACTTTTATTCATTGATCCAGTCGAGTAATCTTTCCCTCGTTATTAATATACCCTCACAAGTTATTTAATCGAATTACATATCAAATAAAAGCTTATTTTATTATACCAACGTATCATTTGCACCTTTTCTTCAATTGTATACCTTATTTTCAACAACGCAACCCTAATTGACAAGTAATATTTACTTGATAATGACAGCCTATGTTCTATTTTAAATGAATCGCTCTAATACATTGCTGTCAAATTCGTAACCATGAATATGAAAGATCCCATGTTTCACGTTAAATAAAACTCACGGTATTGTATTTTACAGTAACATAAACGAAGCAACATAGTTTTCCTCTATCAAAATATTATAAATCAATTATACCAGAAACCCAGCTACAGCGTACTGTTGATCTTAAAATTATTTTCTGGAAAAACATTGGCGTGTTTTCCTTCCATTTCCACTGGGAAATGAAGATGACCTCTGACCTCAGTGCTACGTTCTACGTACATCGTACAACGTTCACGTTTTCCAACATCGAGACATTCGATTGGACTCAATATTTCCGATCCATCTTCATGAAGGTGTCAGGTCGGATTCTAACTCTACATTATTTGTAGTTTGTACAGTCGCAAGCAATAATTTTTATGGTTATGGATCGAGAAGTGATGGCCAAACGGTGAAATATGAAAAAGTAAAATATTGGCAGGAAAAATTACAGTTAGGTACTTATTAAGTATAGATGTAATAAATAATTTACAGGCTGTTTCATAACTTCAGGTACATACGTTAAGGGTATATGTAGTTTGATATGCTGATTACGAATCAAAAAGAATTTTTTTTTAAATCGCAAAATTATTTTCCATGTTTCCCAGTCCAAAATTTTTCGTTGTCACTGCCACTGGGTTATTGTTTCATTAAAAATAATTAAATTTCGTTTGTTATTTTACTAGTATTATGTAATTTAAGATGCTCATTACCTACTTCTATTGTTTGTATTTAATTGGAAAACGAATCCAGTGCAGTACTACAATAAATGTTGTTTTAGGTGGCTATTGCATAAATAGTTGTTTTACGTATCCTTTGACAGGCGTAAATTGTCACATTTTTTGACATCTGTCAAAATGACTACTTTACGGCCGCATTTACTTCACGGCCGCTTTTACTTTACGGCCGCTAAATAACAAATTTATTTAATTTTTAATTGGTATATATATGTAGAAGTAATTACCTACAACTTAGTTAGCCTAAATTATATAAATAAAATTATTTATGATACTAAGAAACTCTTTTTGACATAAAATTATATATTTTTTGATAGCCACCTAAAAAATGTTGTGTGCACCTCGGCTTAAAAGTGTTTTTAGCCACACCTGAATTGCTGGCCTCGGCCTACGCCTCGGCTGCAAACTTCAGATTCGGCCAAAAAAGATCACTTTTACAGCCTTGATACACAAATAACTATTAGTGTGTTTAGTGAAGTGTCACATTTTTTGACATCTGTCAAAATGACTACTTTACGGCTGCATTTACTTCACGGCCGCTTTTACTTCACGGCCGCATTTTTACTTTACGGCCGCTAAATAACAAATTTATTTAATTTTAATTGGTAAATATATTTAGAAGTAATTACCTACAACTTAGCCTAAATTATATAAATAAAATTATTTATGATACTAAGAAACTTTTTTTGACATAAAATTATATATTTTTTGATAGCCACCTAAAAAATGTTGTGTGCACCTCGGCTTAAAAGTGTTTTTACCTGAATTGCTGGCCTCGGCCTACGCCTCGGCTGCAAATTTCAGATTCGGCCAAAAAAGTTCACTTTTACAGCCTTGATACACAAATAACTATTTATGTAAACAAGCCTTAATTTTACAAAGTTTCATGTTTTTATACTTTTAACAAATAATAAAGATGTCCACATAATAAAGGGTTTCCTAAGACCTTTCTACACTTACTGAAATTATATTGGACCCTTCACTTTATCTTTATTGTAATCAGTTCTTACATTGGCTGTTATTTGTGCGATTTTCAAAGTAAATTTGAAAAGTTTGCGAAACGCTAAGTGATCGTATTTGTATCGATACGGCAAAAGCCGCTGCTAACCGGCAGTAAAAGTGGCATATTTATGTCGCTTTTACTAGAAAAGCAAATATTTGTAATGTAGCCCGAACCTCTAACCTCTCTCTGAACCTCGTACATTACGCGGGTTTTATTTCCACAAAAATGCCTGACGTATATTTTATTTGAAAGGGGTTAGCCAGGAAAACCGTCATAAAGGAAGTACTTCCATGCCATCGAGCCATCGTTTACTGTTGTTTCGCATTTCTTTATAACCGAGAATGTATTAGCTTGCTAGCTGCTTTTTCTTTTTTATTGTTCCATGTTCGAGAATAATTATACCTATGGAATATTATTACCATTAAATTAATATCAATAAATTTTATGTTATTGTAGCTTATAATCCTAATGCATTCTCTTAAGGGGCTTGTCTACCTTTTTTAGAATTCCTAGAATACTCTCGATACTTTTTTCTATTTCACTTTCTTCCCCACTACTACGGTTGCCCGAAACCAGCCCGAAACTCGTACTTTCCCGCATCCTAACTACGCAATTTTGAAGTTGAAAAATACTGTAAACATGGCTCCAGTATTCCCATAATAACTTCTGTATTTTTAAAAGAAATTAAGTAAAATAAAAATTGTTATAATTGTTCAAAACATATAATAAAATAAAAATTATTCGAAAAAGGAAGCTTAGCTGCATGCTTCTTGCTTTTTAAATTTTTCTTGCCATTTATAGTGACCGAAAAAAATCATATCAAATAAGACACAAAACCGCAAAAACGTAATTTTTTTCAAATTTCTAGGCCAAAGCCAAAAATAAAAATATGAAGCATTAAGACATCCTTTGTTAATACGCTAATATGTAAAAGCATCATATATTTCAATTATAATTAAAGTAAACGTGGGAGGCGTACACCTCTGTAACACTGTCAAATTTTAAGGTAGACGTACACCTTAAACAAATTCATCTAAAGCCCTGTTGTATTATATTATGCTGAATTTTAGGTAGTAGACGGCCCTCTTAAGTTGTTGCAGTCCTAAAGTAATGTCTACCCTTCATATATCCAAACCTGTCGGTCAAAAACTTGATATTTATTAACAGTTGTTTTCAGAATTTGCCAAATATTGTTCAATTGTAAAAACATGTTTTATTTATGTTTGGTAATGTAAAATATTGGATTTCTGAACATGCCTTGTCGGGTTGTATTAAAACAGCATAATATTCAATCAAGTATTTTGCAATATTTAAACAATTTGATACAAATTTAATGTTTGCATTAACATTTGTAAATTGGCGAATAATTAATAATAAAATGTGGGTTCATTACTAATGTTCAACAAACAATGAAGCAATTAACAGCTAGCAGTTATAATTATTTATGCAAAATTAATTTTAATACTCCCAATTTATATGCCTATTATTGTTGTATACATATATTTATAACAAAAATATATGTAACACCACAAAAGTTAAATGCAGTATAGACACATAATAACGCCTGAATTCAGCAATAGGGCAAATAATTAGTCTTTAAATGTCAATTCGGTTTGAAGTGATTCTGCCAAATGGGTCCTGTTATCTTAAGGGGCTCGTTTACCTTTTCGATATTACTTTTTTCTATCTCACTTTCTTTCCCACTACTACGGCTGCCCGAAACCAGCCCGAAACTCGCACTTTGTCGCATCCTAACTATGCAATGTCATTTTTAAGTTGAAAAATACTGTAAACATGGCTCAGTATTCCCATAATAACTTCAGTATTTTTTAAAGAAATTAAGTAAAACAAAAATTATTCGAAAAAGGAAGGTTAGCTGCAGGCTTCTTGCTTTTTACCTCTCGCCTCATATTCTATAAGAGAGGTATTGTAATGGGTCAAAATTTTCGAGTATGAGTTTTTGGTGGATAAGCACGTTTCAGGGTCTCTACAATACGAATTTACTATTTTCACGATGATGTCTGTGTGTGTGTGTGTTTGTGTGTTTGTGTGTTTGTATGAACCGAGGATTTTTCGTCCACGATAACTTAAAAAGTATCAAACCGTTTATAACCAAATTTCTTATTTAAGGTTTTGATAAGTATCTTAACACCGGATAACATTTTGGTAGAAATCTGCAAACCGGAAGTAGTACTTTTAGAAGTTTGGAAAAGTTTTCCTTAAATATATTGGTACATTATTTATTTATGACAATTTTTGCAATTAAAAATAAAAGAAATTGTGATTATCTATGTGTACAGTTAATTATAAATACAAATTGCAGAATCTGGAAGTATTTAACAATAAAATAAAGTACAATTAATATTCTATCTTGTTGTTCATGATATGAAATTTGTTTCTACATAAAATTTGAATTATTATGACAGTGACAGTACAGTTGACATCTTTTGCTTGCATATTGGTTTACATTATCGTTTACATATTACATGAAGATGAAACTATTAAAATGTAAGTAAAACTATTTATTAGATTAGTAGAATAAGCAGAATTAGGCGAGAGGTCGTGTGGTGGCCACAGCAGATTTTTAGATTTCCCTTTCCATTTATAATGACAACAAAATATCATATCAAATCGTGACAAAAAACGTCATTTTGAAACATTTTTTACTTCAATTTCTAGGCCAAAGACAAACAATAAAAAGCTAGAGACATTAAGACATTCTTTGTTAATACACTCGTATGTAAAAGCATTATATATTTCAATTATAACTAAAGTAAACGTGGGAGGCGTACACCTCTGTAACGGTGTAAAGTTTTAGGTTAGACGAACACCTTAAGGTGTGTCAATATTTTATAATACTTATAAATAATAAAAATCCTAACCTTTGGTGTACTCTGACTCTCTGACGATGGTGTAGGTGTCCCAGAAAGTCTTTAAATTGTTTATGGCACTACACTTTCAATTTAAAATAGTCGCTATTAACTTTATATCATTTTACGCATTTAAAAGTTCAAACACACGCAATTTATAGACATTTCTACATTTAAATACAACAAAATATATACACAAACTTATGCATTTTATTTTCTAAACATTGATACATGCACTGAGACAAGCCGCGAAGAACTGAACCTGCAAATATAAGTTCGTAGTTCAGCGTAAACGAGGTTTGGACAGGTTTACTTTATTCCTGTATAACAATATTGTGCTCAAAATGTTATTTCATTTTAGCTTAGAAAATCAGTGATACCCAAACTGTTTTTATGAATATTGCTGGTAATAATATGAATTTGAAATAAATATCAAATTATATAAATATTTATAGTAGGATTCTGTGAAAATCTGTAGTTGCTACAGATCTGTAAACTGTAAATATTAATCAAAATCGTAGATATGAACATTTTTATATTTCTCAACAAATATTGATGTGATTTTGTTCAATATTTAAAGATTTACAAATTTCTAAAACTTACAGA
This sequence comes from Agonum fuliginosum, assembly GCA_947534325.1. NCBI lineage: Eukaryota > Metazoa > Arthropoda > Insecta > Coleoptera > Carabidae > Agonum > Agonum fuliginosum. The sequence continues at coordinate 2,117,245 of OX384032.1, read as the reverse complement.
TTTACACAGAATCCCACCATAAAACAACATTTATTTTTCTTTCTATGGCCTCCCGCTTACACTATTTCTACTCGTAGATCCATCTCTGACTTGGTTATTTGAAAATGAACAATTATTGCAAACCGTTGCTAATGCTATGGCGATCTGAAAATATTTTCAGACCGTTGTTTATAAAAATCTGTTCGAATAACCATAAATAAATATTAAAATATGTTTAACTGTATATTAATATACCAATTTTCAATAATTTTCTAAATGTCAAGTTTGCTTACTAAATTTATATTTGTTTTATTGATTTCTACATTAAAATTTTAGCTTCAGTAAATATAATAATATTTCAAAATATTGAAATATAATTTTCGCTTTTACATTTTAGAATTTAACTGTTGGCAAGATTGTTCTTTTAAAAAAAATGAATTATTTATCTTACCAAAGAGTGTGGTCGTAGAAAAAGTATAGTGTGCCACTCGTGCATAGAAACACCTATTGCCCACTTGTGTGATTCCAGCCCTCGACTTCGTCTCGTGCTGGAACTCTCACACCTCGTGGGCAATAGGTGCTTTTCTGCACTAGTTGCACAATATACTATTTTGGCCTCCTGAACTGTAAACAAAAACGCTACTTTACACAATTTGTTGTGTAGTCTGACATAAATAAAACAGATTATTTTGAGGTTAACGTGTTTTGTTATTTAGTTTTGTTCTATTTTATTAATCTTTGATTATTTCCTACATAATCATGCGATGTATTAAAAAATGGTAAAATAATGAGTAATTTAAAAAATATTATATATATACTATTGCTTTTAAATTTCGCGTATAGAGAAAGACCATCTACCAAACTCATGCTGTACTAAAAAGTAAAATGTTGAATAATACGAATAATTCGCTTGTTTTTTATGACGTCACTCCTATATGGATTTGAAACGTCTATAACTATACCCTATCAAGTCTTTATTTGTTTGAGTGAGCAGATGTTTCCACTATTAACGGTAGTGACATCTACGGCAGTTGTGGAAACTACGAAGCAACCAGGAACCGAGTGTCAAATATTTTAATTTCGTTTTAAAATATCGTTCAAATTTTGTGTATGAAAATCGCGCTTCGAATAATCAAATAAACTAAAATCGTACTGATGATTTGATATTTCCAATTTTCCCTGCGGTTTAAGTATATTCTTCGACAATCCAAAAATCTTATTTCGGCAGAAAATTTGTAATGCAATCAATTTATCTTTCGCTGTCACTGCCAGCGTTCTTTATTAACTCGCCGTCGCCCTAAATTCGCTCTAAAATTTATTCTATTTCCGGGTCGAGTTGACTGCTTTATTCTCCTTGACGTACGGACAGAATTAACTAAAAACGGAAACGGAGTTAATTTTTTACACCGGATTTGGGAGGAACGCCTCTGGAGAAACTCGTGAGAAATTGAGGACAAATTTTTATCTTTCCGGCACTATCCACGTAATTTGTATCAAAAAATGCCCTTTTTATATACTGGGTGTCCTCGAATTCGGCAGAAACAAGTTAAGGTGGCAGCTAGTACGAAATATGATTCACAGTCCCTTAAGAGGCCCGTCTACCTCCTAAAAGCCAGCCTAAAATGTACTAACGTAGCGAGTGTTTTGTGGTTAGTACAAGAATGGTAAAAATATTTCATCAAATTTTTTCAAATTTTGATTATAAAATTGTACATGCTTATAAAAATTCAGAAAAATTTCAATTTATGCATACTTTACACGGTTATATCTCACGATAGAAATTAATTTTTTAAATCTGTAGATCCATTCATTCTCTATTAAATGTTTATAAAAACATTATCCTGAAGTCAATAATAATCTGACAGTTTACTCGCAACGAAAACACTTTTACAGTATTTTCAACTTCAAAATGAAATAATTGCATAGCTAGGATGCGGAAAAGTTTCGGGCTAGTTTCAGGCAGCCGTAGTGGAGAAAAGTAAAATTGAGAATATTCTAGGAATTCGGAAAAAAGGAAACGGGTCACTTAACGCTTGAAAAAAATACTTTTTTGAATTTATTCTTCTTTTGCAAGTCTCATTGAAGATTCAATTTAGCGGCGCCGCTATTTTGACAGGCAATTTTCATCAGAATAATTTTTCTCGAACTTCAGGAGCATAAAATAATTCTTGTGTGCTGTGTGAACAAGGCTTTCGATACAACGGTGCGTAAAAAATTACGTAAGGTATACGTTAACATTGCAACAAGATAAATGCTGATTTTTTAATTTATTATTATTATTGATTTACTCTAATGAATCTAAGTTTGAGACAAAATATTGTATTTAGACGTAAGTTGGTATACAAAAACTCAGTATTACTAATAAAATAATTCGAATTTATTTTTACAAATGCCATTATGCTGCAATTATATAACAACACAGATATTACTTATTTGTTATTTACAATTATTCGTTAAAATATAAGTACAAAATAGAAAATCACAAGTAGGTACATATTTACAATAAAACAAACTTAAAACTAAAATTCAAGCAACAATTTGTTCGTCTCTAGGGGTGAGATGGTCTTCATCTTGTTTCAAACTTCTCTGCCACGTGACGTATCGCTTTGCCTTTTGGAGGATCTTTCCTTGTAAACAGTAATAGATTTTTCGACGTAGAACAGGGTCTTTTTGGCATATTGCTCTCCATCGACGGTTTACGCCTGCTGCTGCTACGAGAGATTCTTCATCTAAATATCTATAGAAAAAAAATATTTAATGGTACTTTCCATGCCTTTAGGTAAAATAAGAAATATAACTAATGAATTAGTTAAAGAAAATATTCTATAAATGTGCATTTTCTAGGGTAATTACTTTTAATGAAATAACACAATTTATTTTATCAAAAAATTTAATTTCGTTCAGTTCTTGAGATTCTGGAAGTGGTTCATTTATTTTTTGCCTCCTGAAGTGTAAACTAAACAATCACACATCTTTGACATCTATGGTAGTTGCGATGTTACACATTATGTCATAACTGTTTCCGCATATAGTTCGTTAATACACACCGAATTTTATTTCTTTAATATGGCATTAAATTAAAAAGGTAACTTTATATTTATACACCAAGTGAGATACATCAATGTTTAACACCCGAACCCGAAGGGCGAGTGGGATAATTTCTTCGAGTGAATAAACATTCGTATCTCACGTGGTTTATACAATATTTTATACAATTTTGACGAAATTATTTCAAATATATGAATTATAATATATTTATTTTGCCATAACAAAAAAAATCTAAGTAGTCGTAAGTAAAATTTTTGACGAAATAATGACATCAGAGTGATTTAAAAATGTGTTGAGTGATAAAGTTTTAATTTACTTGTGAATAAACATTTGTTTTAAGTTGTTGCTATGGAGTTAATAATAGCAGTTTAAAACGTCAAAATTGAATTTAAAAAAATTATTAAAATTATAAATAAAGCAGATTTTAAATTTGACATTTACTGGCGCCATCTCTTAGCAGTTGATTCAGACAAGTTTTAATACAAATGTCAAATATATCTAACTTAACCTTACAGAAAATGGGATATTTTAAATAATAGGTATTTTGGCCAAAAAATATAGGTACAACATTATTTATACGTTATATTTTTAATCATTTCATATTTAAGGAAACATACTTATCTACTAATAACAAACTATCAATATATCACAATTTCGAAAAAATATTTTTTTGTTCTTACCTGAAGATTGTAGCGATGATTTCTGTGGGAATTTCTCCAAAAACATCACAAATTTGACACTCGCATATATCCTGAACTTCTTGTGCGGCAGCACAAAGTAACCTAAGAAAACCTGTGTTATTTCTTACAGCTTTTGGAACCATTGTTCTTGTAAATTTCATGTTTACAAAGTTACACTTGAGTAGTTCGAGTGATAATAATCATTTTCTTAAGGGATGACCTTTTATACCTGATCAAAGGGCTCATAATTAAAGGTAAAAGGGAGAAATAAAAGTGGGGGTGAAAATATTATATTACTTAGATTAGTAAAAAAAAATTCCGAAAAATATAACGACTTTATTTTAAGTTTACTTTTAACCCAATGAAGATTTAATATGAAAAACTAGTGGCTAGTAATTTTTTATTCTGGCCTTTACAGCCTAGGCCGCAAAAATTTTACGGCCTTACTTATACAATAAAAATATTTCTGTCAATCAATATTTTACATTTATTGAATACAATGATTAAATGAACACTCGAAAAGAAAGAGTGTGAAATAAAATTTTGTATTTGTCAAAAAGTGTCGCGAATGAATTTACGCTAATGAGCCGCAGGCGAGTATCAAAAATTATTCTCAATAATATCCAAAATTCAAATTATTGATTAATATACTTACTTTCTAGTAACAGCATCAATGAGATCAGAAAACGATTTTCTGGTTCCTTTGCCCATTATCAATTTGTAACTAAATCTTAATTAACGTATTTTTAAAGAGTAAATGTTTTCGTATTGTTAATAGCAGTGGCATATTAATCATATTTTTATACGAACAGAGGTCTCTTTTGATAAGATATGTTATACTCTTAACAACAAAATTTTTATCTCAATTTAAAATCCTTGAGTAAAATTTTGAAGTGTGGAATAAAAGATTAAGATAAATTTGAATTATTTACTTATTGGTATTTAACTGATAGTAACAAGACATGAAGATTATTAAATAAAAATATATTTTGGTAGGTTTATGTTGTTGTTAAACTTGATTAAAATTAAAAGTCATATATTTTTTATTGCGTAAAATTATTAATTTGAAATTAAACTTAGTTTAAAAATAGTTTCATAAAATGATCTCATATCGTTGCTGATTTATTTCTAAAGCGATGATATCATTCTAATCAATTTTATTACTGAAATAATAGTATATTCTGCAACAAATGTGGAATGAAGCATATTCAGCTCGAGTGGAAAGTTTGTGAGACGAGCCGTAGGCGAGTTTCACGGTTCCACGAGAGCGGAATAGCCATTCCAAACGTGTTGCAGACTATATACTTTCTCTACGACTATAAATTTAATTGCATTAAAAAACATAACCTAAAACTATTAAATTAAAAATATAGGTATGGATTTGTAAAATAATAAATCTAAACGTATTTTGAAGCTACCCACCAACCAAAAACATTGAATAAAATTAAATTATTATAACTCGCCACATTTCATCCCATCACAAGTGACGGAATGAATCCATTCCGTAACAAGTGATAGAATGTAACCATACCATAAATGAAATTATTATAACATTCTATAACAGTCGTATAGAAAATAAGTTCTAACATTTTAAAAATTTTACCTGCATGTTCATTCTGAACGATTAACAAAATTCTGTAATTTGTAAGCTGTTAAGCAGATTACGAATTTAAAATTAACGACTCCACCGTAATGTGTTTATTTGTAATTCAAACCAGGCTTACCACCACCCGTTATGCACTAAGTACCTACCTACCCAAACCTAATTAGGTAATTTTAAAGGTAAAGCCCATCAGAAATTTGGTTTTCTGAGAAAAAATTTGTTTTACCAGTTTCACACAAGTGGTAGGTGTTGTAATATGACAAGTATAAAAATCATGCAAGTTTACATACAGGTGTAGAATTTTTTATTGGCCTATAAGAAATACAATGTTAAAATTTTAATTTCGCTCTAAGTTTTTACTTATTGATTTTAGAGTAAAAGTGTAAATACAAAAGATGTTCAGAATTTTTTAAATGGTTATTATTTTTATTTATAAACAATTAAAAAATAATCATCATAAATCATCGAAAGTACTGAATTTTTTTACCGAAAAGAAATGAATGAACTTTAACTTCTTGGTAGTGGATTGAGTTTACGATTTTATTTGCACCCGGTACAAATTGTCAAAGTTCTACATTGTTTGACATCAAGAACTTTTTTTTCTAAGAAGGGTGGCAGGGAGTGAAATTAAATTGGTGTCAGATTAACTGACAATCTTGTCAGAACTCAAAGATGAATCCATTTTCGACCAAATTCTAAAAATTCGGAATTTGGGATGCATTCTTAAGTGGTGCGTATTTTTCCGAGTGTAGTATACTTCGTGTTTAAAACCAAATTTGAAGATTACCTAAATCTTTCCATTATAATTTAAGGCCCGAATGTACCTGTCTGCGAGAAAAGGATAGAAGAATATATCATCACACGGAGAGTTGTAAAAGCGCATTTCTGGTCATCAAAACGTATGAAAAGCGCAGAAATATAATCAGTAAATTTATCTACAATAAGCGCAGATCGTAACGTTCAATAAGCGCATTTTTCGAAAATGAGATTTCTGACCATAACAAGTTAGTCCAGATCGTCTTTGAATATGATGGGGTTAAGTTCAGAAAAATGTTAGGCAAGAATATTTTCTAGTTTTAAAAAATTTAAAAAATATTGTAGAAAAACTGTCGTACAATTCCTAAAACCATTGTGCTTTTCAAATGTTCCCTTCTGCGCTTATATAACGTCAATTTCTGCGCTTGTCGTACGTCGATAAGCAAAAAATGATATAGGCCAAATGCGCTTATATAACGCACCCTCATTACAAATCATCACAAACAAGGGGTCATTTGAAAGATAGAAGTGCAATCTAGATCCGTCTAGTGTTGAAATTTGCAATTTTTATAGATTTACTGAGTAACAGTTATGTGAAGTTAGCCAAGCTATGATAAAGTTATGGCATTCGCATTGTTAAGTTGAAACAAAAAATAAAACTAATATTTCAACACTTAATGGACGTGGAGCTCATCTTTATATTTCGATTTAAAAAAAAATTAAGTCGCTCCGACCAAAATTACTCTCAATTTAATATCCCATTCAAAAGCATGTTTTTGCTGCTTCCATAGACAAGTTCCTACATTACGCTTTTGTTCCAGGCGAGGTGCAAGCGAGCTTGTACCCAGGCCGCGTGATCGTGACGGAGCCCAAGGGGTCCGTTCAACCCCGAGTGACAGTGGAGAAGCACCTGGTGCGTCGCGCAGCCCTCGGAGACGACGTCACGCTGCCGTGCGTGGCTCAAGGTCACCCGGTGCCCATGTACCACTGGCTGCGCGAGGCCGCCTCCAACAGCGGCACCGCCACGGTGCACGTCGCTCTAGGCGAGCGCTTCACCATGCTGGCCGCTGGGTTGCTCCGGATTGCCAAGGTGGGTGAGAATATAGATGATGTCAAACACACTTTTGAAGTCACTGTCGATTGGAATGCAATCAGTGACGACCAGTATTGTAACTTATCTAGATAATGTTTTAAACAAGAGCTTTTTATTTCGCCGGATAAATTTCTGTTTGTATTGAAACCTTGTTACCTAGCAATTTGAAAAGAAAAATTGTTTAATAAAATCACTCCACCTACGGTGTCGTGATTTTATTTTTAAATAATTTTTAAGTCAAATTGCTGTCAAGTGTCAAGTGACAAGGTTGAGATACAATGCTCGAGTGTAATTCAACGAGATAATTTAACGACTCCTTTGGTTCTTCTTCACAAATATTCCCAAAATCGAATCATTTCACTGACAAATATTATAAAAATATGAAGTAAGAAAAAGGTAAATATGATTTTATCAATTGCAAAAAGTTACCTTCCTTTTTATCCGCTGTCAAAGCGATAAAATTGTGTTTTGTTTATGGCTTACTTTATACAGGAGTGAAATTATCTAGATAAATCATCTTAAGGAGGTACACTCGACATTTGAAATAATGAGAGAGTTTAATGAAACTTTGCAAAATTAATCAAAACATTGTAAAAATGTTACCTGAATTTTTTCATAATTTTTCACCACGTAGTTTATCCAAAAATAAATATTAAAAAACTACATTTTACATGGCCTCTTATCAATCAACGTAAAAAGCATTTAAGGAAATGAGAGAAAATTCCAATTGCTTTTTTAAAACGTACATTATTATCTCATAGACTGGATAAAAGTAATACAAGCATCATTTACCACGTAATTAACAAGAATTCTTAATCGAAAGACTGTCGTTTATGCCTACTGGAGAATATTGGCGAGAACATAATATAGATGCGGCAACGTTGAAAAGCGTGAAATTTGAATTTAACCAGAAAAAAAAACATTATCTATCTATAATCACAAGTTTTTCACAAAAATGAAAGGTAATATGCACAAATGATAAATAATAATCCATACCCAACGATTTAAATGAAATTTCAAGTGCAGAATTCTCTTCAGCTTACATTTTTACTATCTGTCAGATTGACATAAGACCGTGAAAAATGACATGTACAGCACAGCGTTGCCGTAGTTTACACTGGTATTTAGCCGAATGAAATCTTATAAAATAAACAATTTTTACATAACAAAAATATATAATATTCTTAATTAAGTTATATAAATCTCATTTTATTAGCAAAAATTCAAATAGACTGCGTTTTACATACAATAAAAAAAAATTATTTTTATTTTTTATAAGTTGAAACCCTGATATGAAATACATTGCGAGTATAAGAGATGCCCCTAACCTCCCACCACTCGAGTGTACCTCCTTAATAATATAGTTTTATCTATTATCTCATCTAGATTTTTTTTCTTATTTATTTATTTATTATCTTATCTAGATACAAATAGAAAATACCTATAATATATTTTTAAAATGTCATCTAGATCTAGATGATAAATTTAGTAAAATAAATAAAAACACAAACACACAAGCTCGCAACGCTGCCGGCTCGCCTACTGGTACCGCTTATAACTTGTAATTTGTACTAATATATTTTTAAATTATCTATAAATTATCTAATAAAAAAATATCTAAATAATAATTTATCTTTTATCTATTATCTAGATTAGATAATTTCTTCACTCGTTATCTATTATCTTATCTAGATAAATAAAAAGTTAGTTAGTTAGTTAGTTAGATGTTAGATGAAAAATATTGTTACCTATTACAACACTGGTGGCGCCACTGTACTTAGGAGTTAGGTAGTCTAGACTAGAATTCTTGCAAAAAGGATTAGTTGACTGACGACGTATTGACTGCACAGTGCACACGTCCAATACGCCGACGATTTGTCGGTAATAATATTGTTCAATTTGTAAGAAGGCTCGTATCATGTAGGCATGATTGTTAAAGTGAATAAGTATAATACCTATCATCCATCATGATTATTTTACGTTCTTTCCTTCTAGGTACAAGTTTTCATTCTTATTTCATGTCTGATGACTTGACTTTGGAATAAGACATTTTTCTAGGTTGTGCCTAATTTCCTGACCAGAAAAAAAGCTGCTGACCAGGTATAAAGGGTTAAGCGATTAGTTCGAAACTTTATATTCTAGCTAAGGGGCACCTGTAAAATACCATTCTGAAGAAGGCTACGTGGTTCATATACTGGTGCCCTTTAGCTAGGTATAAAGTCAGCATCTTGTTTTTCGATCAGCAAATTAGATTTATCCATTTTTCTAGATGATTTACTTCTACTATTGAACAAAAATTTTATTTGAAAACGAAAATTTTGTACTAAATAGTCTGCATATGTATCGCATTCTTACAAAACAAAGCACAAACTTTACTTGTTGTGCCTTTGTATCAATAATTCATTCTTCAGTTAAATGAAGGTTGAGCTCAACTTCTTGCTTACTGTTTTTCGAGTTGTTGTTGCTCTTACAAATATATACACTCCTATAACAATAATCATGCAAGACCATTTTGGTACCCAACGTGACGACTTCTAATACATAACACAGAACTAAAACCAAAATTGTCAAATGTGTTCTGAAACGTTTCTACACATTAAAATCTAGATGTCATCTAACCTCACACACACCATTAACCGTACCTTTCAACATGCGCATGCGCACGGTTTTTACCGCCATTTGAAAGCGCGAGCGCGCCGATCTGTTTTCTGTGACAGGCACAGTCTCACGCTAACGGAAGCAATTAGTCGGGTAAATATTGACTTGCGCGCGTCTACCGACTACCGAGGTAATTGAATATGTAAAGGTGCTATTGGAACCCGCGGAGACCAGGATTGAAGATTCCAATACTGTTTGAGGCAGGAGATTGTTGGAATTTTCAGAGGAAAGCGATGATGGGTTTGCGAGAAAAGTGGAGAATTTGGACCATTGTGAAGTTATTAATAGCGGGAAATTTGAATATTACAAGTGGGAAAGATGGGCGATTTATCAGTAATTTGAGGATTTACTGAAACTATAAATTAAAATATGAATCATTAAAATTCACAACCCGATTTTTTTCATGATTCCAATACCTCCCTTACAGATAAGCCTCCCGATAAGCCGATAAGCCGAAAGTTTTACTATTATTAAAATTTGAAAGAACTAACTTGTAGTTTTCAGACTTGACCTACTAGAAAGGACAAAGAAACAAAGAATTGACTAAAGTATTAAGATTTTTAGTGGATGAGCACGAATTAGTGTCCATACAAATCATTTTTGAAAGCTTCTCGTTAATGTCTGTATGTGTGTGTGGTCAGGGCTATTTCTGGAGGTCGGATAACTCAAATACGGATTACCCAAAAATTTTAATATTTGGTATTTTACATTTGTATACGATTTGGAAGAGCTCATTTGATTTTGGTACAAATATCTTCACCGCAAGTGATATTTTTTGAAAATTGAAGATTAATAATATAGTCAAAAATTGCTATAAATTTGGATATAGTATTTATTTTTAATAAGAGAAAAGGAAAAAGTTATTTGCAACTTACGTTATAAAAAAATTGTCTTTATCTGGTAGCATTAAAGAACTGTAGTAAAATTTTAAAAATGATCGGTTGATTTTTTTTTTTGCGTAAAAATATTGACGGGTGACACGTTGCCATACTAACGCCATATAAGTCATAACTCATAAGTAAGATATTAAATGTAGTAACTGAACGGAGGATGGCTTCAACACAGAAGAGTTTTCCTGTCAATGAATCTTTTGATTCAAGTGATGAAGTGATACTAATTTCTGTGTTTAAATATTTTAACTTTTTATTTGTTTAATTTTAAATGGGCACCGGATTGTACGTATACATTTATGTTAATAAGTCTAGATATGGCGGGAGGTTGTGTGCTAGCCACATTAGATTTTTTATATAAACTTATCTGTCGTGAACTATCTTATATTATGTCGTGTAGGTACTACGTTAGTTTATTTCTTTGTTACTATATTTCTACATTTTTGTGGATTTCTGCATTGTATTTTTTTCTAATCCAAATAGATTATTTGAAAAACTCCGCTTGTATAATGAAATATACTAGCGCAAAAATTACAATCTGTGAATGTGCCGCCAGCTCCAGGCTTGCCATAACAATAACAATACGTTATTTTCTAACGACCATTCCATATCTTTTTAAGTCTTTTGAAATTCATTTAAACTTCAACACATTAAAATCCCTGCAAGGCATCACATCTGTTCGCGTTCATTGAAATTATCGTTGCTATCAGCGTTATCATCACGGCAGTTATCTTTTCACTCTCTTTGTGCCTTCGTACGTTTACAGTACCTAATGGAGACATAGACGTTGTGAAGGCGACAGCGACAGCCAACTTTGTTGTTACCTATTCTTTTTCTTGCCAGCTTCATTTTTACTTCCTTGTACGGAGTAATAAGGAAGTATTGTAATCGCGAAAAATTTCGGTTTTCAGATTTTGATGGAAATATCCGTTTTGACCTTTTCTGAATCCATTATGACTAGTTTCGTCGTGACGTCTGTACGTACGTACGTATGTGTGTCGCATAACTCAAATACGATTAGACGTAGAAAGCTGAAATTTTGTATTTAGGACTGTTATAGCATCTAGTTGTGCACCTCCTATTTTTGGTTTCAATCTATAAACCGGAAGTAGTACTTTTTAAAAATATTTTGATAAATAATTAATTTTAGACAATTTTTTTTATTTTAAATGAAAGATTATGTGATTATTATCTACAATCGGTATTTTATAAATTTTTCTGTATCCGGGAGCTGGCGTCAAATTTTCATGGGTAATTGCAGCAAAGCTGATTTTTGCAATATAATTAGTTCTATAATAACTAATTAAGAATTGCAGTGTAAGCTGGCACGACCGTGTGACCTGCAGATTTAAGGGCCTGCGAAACTTTTAAAAAATATCAGATTTTCAAGTGAAACCAGCAAAGCTAAAATTTTGTATAATAATACTTTACCAATTATATTTAACAAAAAAATATGTTAGCTGGACAGGGCAAGTGGAAAACCTTGTTAGCTGTGCAGGTGAACAGTGACAGTGACAGTGACAATGTCAAAATAGTGACACATCGTTTTTCATTTTATGTAAACAGTAGAAGAAGATATAAACGATGTGTCACTATTTTGACATTGTCACTGTCAATGTTCACCTGCACAGCTAACAAGGTTTTCCACCTGCCCTGTCCAGCTAACATATTTTTTTGTTAAATATAATTGGTAAAGTATCATTATACAAATTTAGCTTTGCTGGTGCATTTAAAAAACTTTTATTTTTTGCAAGTTCCACAGCCTCTTAAAATCTTGAGCCCCGCTTTCGGATCAGCTTACATTGCAATTCTTAATTAGTTATTATAGAACTAATTATATTATAAAAATCAGCTTTGTTGAAATGGTCCGGTCAAATTTGACGCCAGCTCCCGGACTATAAGACTAAAACAAGCACTGGGAATGTTTACATGTAATTCGGTATACCAAACTGTGTAAGACTATAAGACTATGACAACTAACAAAAACTATGACTATGATAAGCAGTGGGAATGAACCTAGGTATTTAGCAGTGAAAGTGATTGTGTGATTCTCCCCGCAGGTCCGTCTGGAAGACAGCGGGTCGTACATCTGCTGGGCGAACAACTCAGCTGGGGAGGAGTCGGTGCGCGTGACGCTGGAGGTGACGGCGCCGCTGTCGGCGCACGTGCAGCCCCACGTGCAGGTGGTGGACGTGGGCAAGACCGCCACGTTCCAGTGCATCGTGGGCGGCCACCCCGTCACCCGGCTGCACTGGCTGCACAACGGCAAGCCGCTAGTCAAGGACAGCAGGCGAGAGCTCAGTGACGAGAACAAGCATCAGTTGCAGGTTGGTGGAGAGAAGATCTTACAGTTTCTTCTAACTCGTCGACGCAATTAGGGAAACACTTGAAATGAAATTAAATTTTCCCCATTTTCAAATCGTCATAACTAGGCGTATTTTCAGTCGATTTCGAGGGCGAAAAACTTTGAAGTGTCTACTTTAAAGTCATGCATGTGAACTTTAGCGTCACCCCTTCCGCCTCCCTCCAGCTAGCACTCCTGTGAAAAAAATGCTTTTAAAACGAAAAAATGTCCAACTTTGACGATGTGTACGGAGTTGAAAATTTTTTTTCGGCTCGAATCACCCTAAAGAACAGTAAATTTTTTCAATTTCCTGTGCAGGACTCAAAGAACGAAGTTCCTACGTTGATTTTACACAAAGTTATGAGTGTTTAAAAAAGTGTCTTTCGAAGTTTTTCGCGTATAACTCTCTTTCTTAAAGTAGAGCAAAAATGGGTTTTTTTCCCTGAAAGAATCGTTCAATTTGGTTGACAAATCGCTGAGGTATGATGCATCGAGTCGAAAAAATTTTTCAACTCCGTACACATTGTCAATGTTGGACATTTTTTCGATTTAAAAGTATTTTTTTCACAGGGGTGCTGGAGAGGGGCGGAAAGGGTGACGCTAAAGTTCGCATGCATGACTATAAAGTAGACACTTAAAAAAAAATTGACTGAAAATACGCCGAGTTATGACGATTTGAAAATGGATGAAATTTCACCTGATTTCAAGTGTTCTCCTAATTGTGTTGACGAGTTTATAAATGGTGGTACAGATTTTTTTAAACTTCTATCATGTATAAAAATGACTAGCACATTTTAAAATTTGACGGAAAATAAACTAGCTTCACTTCGGCCAATTATATAATTATTATATTATGTATCAAGTTTTATAAACGTAATTTTATCCACGAGTTTTTTAGGAACGAGCTCAACGAGTGTATAAAAACTTGTATCTAGAGAGTTTATATAGGAGTAACATACTATCGTATACTCTAAAAATTCTTATTTTATTTTAAACCTCAATTTGGTAGTCTGTTATACGAGTAAGCACAGTTCTAAAATACTAATTATTACAGTCAGAGGCAAAATATATGAAAATTACTAGCCATTGTTTGAAATTTAAATTGCATTCCACGCAATTTTAGTTAGAAATGTATGCTGTGCTTTTTGTAAATAAGCTTTTCAGTTCCTGCAACTTTCATATTCGTAGCGTGTAAAACTAAGTTTATTATTACCTAAAATATATTCTGTCCATGCATCATGTCCATGCAATTAAATCCGTATATTTTATTGTGTTGGTCATATTACACCGCAAATTACTAGATATGATATTATATGGTTAATAAAAGTCCGATATTTAGTTTTAGTTCAACAAGTAAATGATCACCATGATCAGTTAAATTAGATTACTATATTAGTAGTTAATCTTGTCGCGGTAATATCAGAAATTTTTATAGACGTTCTGTCGATTCTGATGGTCAAACTATACTATTTTGGAATCTTTTTGTTCTTAGCACAACAGAGTATTATTCTTTATCGCTCTATTTGCTTAACTAAAGCTGAAGATTTGATGTATTTTTTATCTCTCGTTCTTAATTCTAGATTCGTCAACTGGCGAAGGATGATCGAGGCATGTACCAATGCATTGTTGGAAACGAATGGGACGAAGCCCAAGCTGTGGCAGAACTCGATATGGGGGACGCAGGACCAGAACTAGCTTACTGGTTTAGCGAACAGACGTTACAACCGGGGCCTACTGTCTCACTCAAGGTAGGAAAAACCAAGGAACATATATACTGATCTATTATGAGATAATACCCACTTGACAAAATAAAATCCCCAGAACATTTCAAGGATCCCAGCTTGAAACTAGTCCATCGATTTCTAATGTCCGCCCTTAGTAAAATTATCTATGTTACATCCCAATGTTACTAATTTGGTAATAATGTGTATCCTATGTAATTCTCAGAGATGTCTGTATTGAGGATGTGGCCAGTTTAAATGTTATTATTATTATTTAAGATGTCAACTGTCATGTCAAACGTGAGTCGAACGAAGTAAGTAATAGACTTTGTAGGCAGACGAAGCCAGACGAAGTCGCGAATGAAAATCCACCCGTAATATCACTTAAATACAAGAATAAGATATTTTTAAACATCCCATGGACGATTCATGTCATGTGGGTAACGATTTTATTTGGGGCTGTCTCATTCATGATTTATACTTTATACTTTATGTATGTGTTCTAAAGGTCACATAGGTGCTAAAATAAACACATACCTCAATCGTTACCGATATTAAAAATTGATTGCTTTCAGTAGATGGGGACACCTTCATTCTATATCAATAAATTATATATAGAACTGGGCGACTGTTTCAGAAATTTATTATTTATGTATTATTCAAAAGGATTATTTTCCAACTACGAAACGGTAGTGAAATTTAAACCGTTCCGACCTGGTTTACAACCATCGGTTCGCCTCCGGTTATGGGTTATCAAAATATTTTTATCGGTGCAGGTTTGGATGCGGATTTACTAAACCAGCAACAGTTCGTTTCGGTTTTCGTTCCTCTTCCGGTTCGGTTCGGTCCGAGTCTGTATCTACGACTTTTTTACCGCTATTCCGTTTTACCATTAATAATTTGTGGGCTATAGTACGGTTTTGTTAGTGTAGTAAATACCAAAACCGAGTTTGTGGGGGCTCTAGTACCCCCTGTTAGTTGAGGATAAATTTGTCTTTATTTTTTATCTTTATTACTATCGCCTGTACATTTAAGTTCAACAGATGAAATTTGTTGAAATTAAAAATATATCTTTCTTATAATAAGAAAATCAAGGCCGTAGATCAACTATATTAATGACAATGGCCGGTTAAGAGTCAAAAGTGAGGGATGGTTTTTGTTTTTTCATAATTATTATTCCGTTTTACCATTAATAATTTGTGGGCTATAGTACGGTTTTGTTCGTGTAGTAAATACCAAAACCGAGTTTGTGGGGGCTCTAGTACGGTTTTGTTAGCTTTGTTAGTGTAGCAAATACCAAAACCGAGTTTGTGGGGCTCTAGTACGGTTTTGTTAGCTTTGTTAGTGTAGTAAATACCAAAACCGAGTTTGTTCGTTTTTAGTACGGTTTTGTTAGCTTTGTTAAAAAAGAGACGGTGGTAAAAATGGATTGGTAAAGAAACACGTTGGTAAATATGTTGGTGGTAAAAAGAATTAGTGGTAAAATAGGGACGGTGGTAAAAATGGATTGGTAAAAGAATACGTTGGTGGTAAAAAAGAATTAGTGGTAAAAAGGGACGGTGGTAAAAAATGGATTGATAAAAGTATAATGTTGGTAAAAATGGATTGGTAAAAGAATTACGGTGGTAAAAAAGGGACGGCGGTAAATAGGGATTGGTAAATATGGGGGCAAATCCAAGCCAACATTTTTGTTCTTTATTATCGAAACCAGATATATTTTCGTGGACCCCCTTTTTCCACGCCAACGTAGACCTCCGTCGAGTCTCTCGTGTACCCCTGGACCACTAGGTTAGATGAAAGAACAGCCTTGGGGGAATCTCGCCCATAGTAAAGAAACAATGAAACTCAACTTGTATTTGTTGTAGTGTGTGGCGACCGGCAACCCTCCTCCGCAGTTCACGTGGACGTTGGACGGCTTCCCGGTGCCGGACAGCACCCGCTTCCTGGTGGGCCAGTACGTGACGATCCACGACGACGTCATCAGCCACGTGAACATCACCAACGTGAAGGCAGAGGACGGTGGCGAGTACGCCTGCACTGCCCGCAATGGCGTGGGAGCGGTCACCCACAGCGCCAAGGTCAATGTCTACGGCCTGCCGTTCATCAGAGAGATGCCGAAGATCACCGGCGTGTCGGGGATGAACCTCGTCATCAAGGTGAGAGGATTAATTTATGTCGGTAACCATTCAACAGGATTTACTCCCAATTATAGAAAGGTACATTTTATTATGGTGGAATCTTATCCGTGCGACGACCTTTGAAATTCAAAGCGGAAACAGAAATAAACTTTTTGCTACCAGAACTACATTTAAGACGACCAAGTGGCGATGTAATTGCAACATTACAAGATGTTTTACAATTCAACGACAATCACACACTGCCGACCGAGAAACTTGTACCACGTCATCACATGCAGAGAGCTGCTTCTGAATCCTGAAAAAAAATTCACTGGTTTGGAGCTATCAATGAATTACAAATTCTTCTTTTCCAAGACTCACTGAAGATTCAATTTAGTAGCGCCGCTATTTGACAGGCAATAATTTTCATCATGATTTTTTTCTCAGGATTTAGGAGCATGTAAGAATCCATGTGTGAACAGGGCTTTAGATCTCCGAATAATTTATAAATAATAAGATGCAGTTTTTCTTCTGTCTTCTTTAGACGGAAAATTCGAAATCATATTTTCAGGTTATGTCATCCAGTTAGACCGGATTGAACCATCATAAAACTAACTACTAAATTATATTGTCCATATTATCTCTTTTGTAATGATTTTTTTCTTATTTTTATTAAAGTTGAATCTCTTTAGATCTTGTATAAAATTGTTAACTAGTTTTTATTCTTTAGCTGCTATATTAAATAAAACATACATTTTTGCAAAGCGTTATGTTCTAATATAGATATTACTCACTTGTGATTTAAAAAAAATTATACAACTGGCTTTTTGACCAATAAAACTTCTTGTATGCTTATTTTCAACGTCCATTACGATATCTGGAAATATGATAAGTTTTCCTTCAAAGTAATCCGTTTCCATTTATATGATTTTATTCTTATTCCATCCACGCCACGTGTGAATTGCTGGTGGTTTCAAAATTGAAAATTGAAACTATAAAACATTCCAATTATTATCCAGCAACAACAATATTCCTGAGAGAATTCCACTTAATTTATCCGCAATTCAGAAACATGATGATGTTGTTCCCCTGTCTGTTTCTGTTCATTTCTCTTCGCATTTGCAAATTAAATTCAGCATAAACATCCCTCAAATGAAAGCCGACAGTGTGAAGATAGCAGCGTGCAGTTGTGTATCATTTATTAGCAAACAAGAGTAGTGGATATCCGTGTACTCCGTGTTACCGTTGGCACCACTGTCACGAAATGCACGTACACAGCCAATCCCCAGTGCGGACCTAATCCATCTTGTCGCGAAATGATCAATGGTTGCAAATTAGCCACTTGTAGCACCGCAAATTCGCAAATTGTTTCTGCGGGGACGGTCGCCTTTAGAAGGGATTATTAATGGAGATGGCAACATTTACCTCTTCTTTTCTTATAAATAAACTCGTAAATAAACATGTAATACTGCCTACGACTCGTCTCACTAACTTTTCACTCGAACTGTATATTAATATGCTTCATTCCACACTTGTTACAGAATAGTTATTTACGAACCAAATGTGGGAAAATTTGTATCACATAATTATGAGCGTTCTTTTGAAACACGAGCGAAGCGAGGGTTTCATTTACGCGAATGCTAGGATGGTGTCTTCCCGCAAGATATTTGTACAATGATTTTTGTAACGAATAAAACTATAATCAAATACATTCAAGTTGTGGTTTGTTGTAGTCTGATCAATAAATTTGAGGTTACGATGTTTTTTCTACTCACTGCTACCGACAGATGGCGCGCTGCACACAAATTTTAATTTTAAATATTGGCGGTTTTCGGTTGATTTTACTCTGAAATGTCTAGAAAAGCCAGTGTTCTTTGCATTTTCCTGATTGACTACACTGGGAAATTGACATTTCCGATTGTCAATTGCGTGTTTTGTGGATTCAAAACCATGAAAGAATCCTCAAGAAATTTTTCTTTTGTCATTATTTAACTTTTTGTGATTCTTCTTTCTTATTAACTGATTCTTCTTTGTTTTCAGTGCCCAGTAGCGGGTTACCCCATCGAATCAATAACATGGGAACGCGATGGACAAACACTTCCAGTCAACAGACGACAACGCGTTTATGCAAACGGAACTTTGCTTATTGAACAAACTCAACGAAGAGAAGATGCTGGAACTTACACTTGCCAAGCACAAAACCGACAACGAAATTCTGCCAGAAGAGATGTTGAAGTCCAAGTCCTTGGTGAGTAAAGAATAACCAACGTTCTTACGTTTTTTAGGATTAATCTATTCTCTGTTTTTAAAGAAGCTTGATATTTAAACACTATTTTCAGAAGACCGACCATTCCACACCAGAAATCTAGAAAATATAAAATATAATCAAAAGATACATTCACAGGAAAATTAAAGTCTAGAATTTTAGATTCGAGTAAATGCACACACACACAAGAATAATTCTAGAAAACTATTTTGTCTCTTCAACACAGGGTTATACACAAATTAGGTTGAACCTTTGCTTGAACTGAACGAAATGAACAACTCTAACATTCATGTGCCCAAATACTGTTCGTGAAACGAAAGTTGATTGGTCAGTAAGGAAAAGGAAGCTTGTGCCTATATTCTTGACAGAGCTAGATCACAGTTCGCCAACTTCTTAGTCATCAGAACGCAACTGAGCCAAGAAAAAAACCGAGCTTCTATTACACTATTTCAAGGTAGCAAAGCGGTTTCTGCCAAAAAATTTGCTGATATTCTATGTACGCTTGATTAATATTGAAATTCCTAATCCGGTACTGTACACTGAATTTGAATTTTCTTGTGAATGAATCTGTTGATGCAGGTATTTTATTACATTATCTAATTTTCTAGATTTACCTCTTCTTCGGTTGTTGCATTGTGGATGAATATTTATTTTATTTTCTGGTGTTGAACCCATTCCCGAGTAGGTAATGTTAGGTTATGTTTTTTCTAAGTAGATCTTTTTCTGTTCATTTGCCATTTCTTTGTGGTGTTCATTTAACAAATCTTATTCCAGTGTCGGTGTTCTCGTGTGAATTTTATTTGAACCAGTAATTACTCGAGTAACAAACTTCAAACACAATTACACTTTGCACAAGTTGTCCCGTCGCAGTCAGCGTAGAAGTCGTAGGAAACTTTAGTGAAGAAGTCACCTTTAGCCCGGGGTACATAATCTTGTTCTAATTATTTTAGTTGTGACATCTAGAGAGCTCTACAACTCTACAATAGCACAAGTTGCTGCTTCACTACACGACATTGTAACGGAAACTAGGAGGGCGGCCGCGGTTGCCAAACAAACGGCGGGATATTCAAACACTTTACTTTTTAACACGAATTATTATTTTATAATAGTAATGTTACAGTATTTTAAGTTTTTGTAATATTTATTTTATTATGTTTGAGAAAAAAATCTAATCATTATTAATATAATGGTGGGTAATGATCTAATGATGCATTATAAAAAAATTGTAAAATTGATAATTTATTTTTGTCTTGAATTGTCTTTTTTTCTCAATAAATTAATAGAAAATTATTTTTATTTTGTTTATTTTTGTATCTACGACTAGATAGATAATTGAAAAGAAAGAAAAATAGGAATGAGAATGTGTCCAGACAATTTTTGCCCATTTCCTAATTTACGAGTTATTAATGAAAAAGTAAATTTGATACATTACTAAAAAATTTCTCCATAGAAACTACTAAAATTTTTGTCGCTAAACAAAAATAAATTAATAATTCATACCTATATGTAAAAGTTGTCAATATTTAATTGAACATTTTCAATAACTTAGTTTTTTTTTACATTTTCTAGCAAAATGCGTGAAACTGTGAATAGGCAGGTAATGTGTAATACCTTCAGTTTTGACTACCAATCATTTTGGTAGATCGTGCATAATTACTATTACTACACCATGATCATCAATATTATTTATAGTCAACAGCACAAAATTATAATTTTACAAATTCCGACATGTATAAAAAACACGTTTTCTTTATTATTTCTTTTAGAGTCATTAATATATATATTTATACACCAAGTGAGATACATGAATGTTTATTCAAGAGAAGAAAGTTTAGCCCCCGAGCCCGAAGGGCGAGTGGGATAATTTCTTCGAGTGAATAAACATTCGTATCTCACGTGGTTTATACAATATTTTATTATTATTATTTCAAATATATGAATTATAAATTTATTTTGACATAATAAAAAAGAAAATCAAAGTAGTCGTCAGTGGCAAGTTGTCATTGTTTTTATGCATTTTTGACGAAATTATACATCAGAGTGATTTAAAAATGTGTTGAGTGATTTAAAAAGTTTTAATTCACTTGTGAACAAACATTTATTTAAAGTTATTGCTATTGAGTTAATAATAGCAGTTTAAAACATCAAAATTGAATAAAGATAATTTAATAGTATCATGTAATCTGTAATGTAAGTAACTCATAAAATTCATATCATTGTTGCATTACCTACTTCAAACTTCAACATGAATTCAATGCATCTTATTTCGGAGTAAACTGTAAACTTTTGGCAGCCACTGTCATGATCTACAGACCCACTCACCGTCTCCTCAGAGTACAAGTGATCATGTATGTGAAGTCCTCGCTATTCTGCCATTCGGAATCCGTAAACGACAATTACGATACCGCTCTCAGCGTAATCAACTCAAACATGCTAATTGACAATTACGAGCGACTTACCTTTGACTAAATAGTTACGGTGACGGTTATACATTTACTATCCGATGTTGGCAGAGGACAGTCTCTATAGAACTGATAATTATGTTCGCGATATTCTGGAACTATATAAAATTATCTCACTTAGCCTTCGGCCTCGTGAGTTAAAATTTCCCTCGTGGGTAATTCCTTACTTTGCCCACTTGTAAAGTAAATAACTATTATCAAATGACAGTTAGATTAAAAATCTAGTCTTGTGGCACTATACTATTATACTTGGACAATATTTAATCAAATAACATTTAGTAAAATGAGTAGGAATAAATTTTATATAGAATTTAACAAAAAGTCTTATAAGCTATGAGGAAGTAGGTAACAATATATTCTGTTTACATTATAAAAGTACCTACTAAATCTCAGTAAAAGAAAAATAAGAATACAATTCTAGAATTTGCTGCGCTTATTGTAACCATTATGATTTTGAGGAGCTTATGTTTTCCCTGCTAACGACAATTCCATTCGTCTCTAATCCCTACTTACTGCAATTCTGGAATTGCACTAATTGCATAGTGCAGTTTCATTCTTATTTGCACACAGTTCTGTTCTGTATATTTGTCAGAGATGTTGTGTATGTAGAGAGAATAAACCTCAACCTAATAGTGAATCGCAGCTTGGCGTATACATTACATTAGGTAAATGTTAGTGTAATATAATCTCGGAGGTTAATGCGTTCTCAGGTTCAAAGTAACACCTTCCTGTAATGGAACACAAATCCAATTCGCAAACAAGGATAATCAATTTTCAAGTAGAAACTATTACGGTGATTCGAACCACTTTAAAAGTTTGGCACATTTAATTGATTTAGATATTTCGTTAAATGGGTGGAAAAAAATTCTAATAATATGGTTAATGGTGTTCCAAGGCTTGAAAAATAAATTTAAGACACTTTCAGAACTCATTTGTTAATAAATAAATAGTTTACTGGTGTTTCAATAAAAATGACTGACTTGGAAAAGTCCGTTTTTTATCCAAACTGTTTCCGCGGAAAAAAGTTAGTACCTACTCATTTCTTGTCAAACGAACGTTATGCAACAATTACGATTAATTTAGGAGTTTATCTTGTTTTTTTTGCATTTATAGTGATTTACACATTTTTACTTCCTTGTACGGAGTAAAGGAAGTATTGTAATCGCGAAAAATTTGGGTTCTCAGATTTTGACGGAAGTATCCGTTTTGACCTAACACAAATCCAAGTACAATGAATCCCATCCTCGTCGCCAAAATCTGTCGTGATGAATCTAACTGAATGGATAATCACAATCAGGATGATAAAAATGAGGAGCCAACACCCGCGTTGCTATTTGTTTTCACTAACACATTTATTGTCTTCCCATTGCCTACATAGACTCTTACATAAATAACATAATAATACAAATGTAGATACTATATTTGTATAATAATAATAAGTTAAAAGAATAAAGTAGGTATATGGCGGGAGGTCTTGTGGTGGCCACGTCAGATTTTTTTATATTCTACATTTTAGTTATTAAGAAAAGTATGAACAGTTTAATAGGCGTATACAAGGAAGTCATGTGGTGTCCACGTCAGATTTTTTTAGTATAGAAATGTACGCTTGGGTCTATTTTTACCTCTCGCCACTTAGTACTGCAAAAGAGGTATTGTAATCATGCTAAAATTTCAAACAAAAAAATGTAAAATTTTGTATATAATATTCTGACATCCTAGATTAGATCTAATTAGATTTTGGTGTTGATCGTGCAACCGGTAGTGGTAGTTTCTTGAAGATCTGGAGAGTTTTTCTGCAATATCCTCAAAATTTATGAATTAATAGGAATTTTTTTAATAACATTGTAGGTATACTAAATGTTACTTTCAAGAATTTGTATTCAAAAAGTTGTTTTTATCTAGCATTTTCCAATTAAAAGAAGTAAGAATATAAATTTTTGACAAATTGAAATTGAAAATTTGAGATTTTTTAGTATAGAAATGTACGCCTGGTACTATTTTTATATTCGAGATTCGTACTAGATTTGTCTACGCATGCTCAGTTCAGTGTGCAGTCAGTTTTCAACCTTTTAAAGTTTTGGCTCAGAAAGAATTTCCGATTGAATATTAATAGTTCGGAAATAAAGTATGAAACTCGAACGAATCTCGGATTGATCTAGAAATCTAGCATGAATCTAGACGAAAATTGTATACCTTTGTGTATATGATTTTGTCTCATGTATCGTGTACGAATTTGTTTCGTCGTTTTTGGCCAATCCGTCTCTGTTATCCTGCGAACGTGCAAGGGCTACCAACTATACGGAAAAAGAAATAAAAGCTTCCAAAGTTTCTTTTTAAAATACAAATTACGCGTAAATGATGAAGAATCGACGAAACGCCTAAATGTGAAAAGATTGCCACAGGGCATTAACATGAAAATGGGCATTAAAGAAAAAGAGCATTAGACCAAAAGACTTGATTGAGGAAAGCGGAAAATAAAGAAGTATGCCCCGCTGTGCGCCGTAAAAGCAAAGAAAAGAAAGATAAGAACGAGGGAGAGGAGGATACATTTCCTCTTTTTCTTGTTGGAGATATGTCGGGGAAATTTGAAATATTAATGCTGTAGATTTTATCACTTGGTGAAAAGTATAAATGTATCTGAGGCGACGGTGTCAGCTCCATACGACTGTTATCACTTTTACTTTTGCGTTTTGGGAGGAAGCGAATGAAAATATTGATGGCCTGAGACCGCGCACCGAATCCATTATATCCTTTTATGCGAATGATTTAAACTTCCAGATTCGAATTTCATTTCATACCGGACATTTTAACCCAGTTATCATTTTTAAATTCATAGCATTTTTAAAGCAAGCGTAACACAAATAAAATAAAAATACTTTAAATTAGAATTATAGGATATTAATAAGAGAGAAAAATCTGCTGTGGTCAGCACACGACCTCTCGCTTAATTCTCCTTATTCTACTAATTTATAATAAATAGTTTTACTTTTAATAGTTTCATGTTCATGTAATATGTAAACGAGAATGTAAACCAAGATGCAAGCAAAAGATGTCAACTGTACTGTCACTGTCATAATCATTCAAATTTTATGTAGAAACAAATTTCATATCATGAACAACAAGATACTGGAATTTCAAAAAAATAGAATTTTAATTTATTTATTGTTAAGGAGGTTGGGGACACCTGAAGTGGCGTACTCAGACATTAGCCTTAGAGGGACGATATGAAAATAAAAATATTTTTGATAATGTAAAACAAAATTAGCTCAACGCCTCAACGCACGTTGGCTGATGTCATTGCATTGCTGTGATATTTATTTTTACAATAATTATTAATTCCCTAATCAAAAATGCTTGACATGCTTACATTTTTTTTAAATAACTTGCAAATGGTTTAGACAAAGTACACAAAATCTTCAAGAACTTATTTTTAAAGGTTTATTGGAAATATTAATACAAGTTCTGTGAATTTTTCATCATTTTATCATATAGTTTAAACAAAAATTTAGTGAATTGCCATAAGAGTCCATGTAAAACGAGCGAATTTCAACATTTAATTACTCAAAAACCGGATAGACGAAAATTTAAAAAAAATAAATTTTAGAATCTAAATTAATAGTGAAATGAAGACACTGTATAAATTTCAGCCTCTCATCGTCATTTTAATAAACGGTCACCAACCTCCTTAAATGCTACCAGAGTCAGCAAATTGTATTTATAATTAACTGTACCCATAGATAATTATATTTTCTTTTATTTTTAATTGCAAAACTTGTCATAAATAATGTACCAATATATTTAAGGAAAACTTTATCAAGCTTCAAAAAGTACTACATCCGGTTTGCGTATTCCTACCAAAATGTTATCCGGTGTTAAGATACTTATTAAAACCTTAAATATGAAATTTGGTTATAAACGGTTTGATACTTTTTAAGTTATCGTGGACGAAAAATCGTCAGTCCATACGTCCATACAAACACACACACATACACATACTGACATCATCGTGAAAATATTAAATTCGTATTCTAGAGACCCTGAAACGTTCTTATCCACCAAAAACTCATTTTGACCCATTACAATACCTCTCTTATAGAATATGAGGCGAGAGGTAAAAATCTGATGTGGCCAGCACAAGACCTTCCGCCATATTTACTTTATTCTTTTGCTTGCATGTTGGTTTACATTATCGTTTACATATTACATGAACACGCAACTTTTAAACTGTAAGTAAAACTATTTATTAGATTAGTAGAATAAGCAGAATTAGGCGAGAGGTCGTGTGCTGGCCACAGCAGATTTTTTTGAGTGCTTTCCAACAACGTCGGCAAAACTTGGTTGAGTAATTTATCATTATTCATTTACACTTTTGTTCTCTTCAATTTTCTCTCTAAATCGTCATAAACTTTATAATTTTGTTCCACTGATTTAAGTGAACAGAGTTGTTAAGAGGCCCGTCTACAACCTAAAATGCAGCATAAAATGTACTAACGTAGCGAGTGTTTTGTGACCAGTAGGTACAAGAATGGTAAACATTTATTTCAACAAGGATTTAATAGAGAAAGAATGGATCTACAGAAGTGCCTTTTTAAAATTTTGATTAAAAAATTGTACATGAATATAAAAATACCGAAAAATTCAAAAAAAAATCCTATTTTATGCAAACTTTACACGGTTATATCTCATGATACAAATTAATTTTTAAAATTTTAAAAAGGTACATCTGTAGATCCATTCTTTCTCTATTAAATATTTATAAAAACATCATCCTGAAGTCAATAATAATCTGACAGTTTACTCGCAACAAAAATACTTTTACAGTATTTTTCAACTTCAAAATGACATTGCATAGCTAGAATGCGGCAAAGTACGAGTTTCGGGCTGGTTTCAGGCAGCCCTAGTAGTGAGGAAAAGAGTGGAATGGAAAAAAAAGTAAAATCGAGAGTATTCTAGAAATTCGGTAAAAACGTAGACGAGCCGCTTAAGTGATAAATCCTGTGAAATGTTCTGAGTCCGGCACTGATTTAAGCCCCGCAGCAAGGAAATAGTGTAAGCTGGTGCAACAGGCGAAATAATAGATAATGCACGACCGGAACCACTTCATAATTTATGAAAATGTTGCTTGCATTTTTATTTCTTTTGGCTACGTTACATTTAATATTCGTTTAAAATTGCACCCGCGGTAAAATAAGTTCGGCACGCCTCATTGTAAATTTAACTTTTGTAAACTATTGCGCGCGTGATAAATTATTTACAAACTTTACAGGAATCTATTTTAAGCGCTTTAGGAATTTCCGCTTTAATTAAAATTAAATTTGCAAGGAGACGTTGATCATATTTTATAGATATTTTTTATCTATGAAGAGCGAAGCATGAGGTCTTAAGCCAAAGGTTTATCCGAATAACGATATAATATAGGGAACTTTAAATTGAATTACTGCTTGTGGTGTAATAGCTATCTATCCAACTTTTATAAATAAATTTCTGCCTTTAAAAGTATTAGATGTTTTGAGTGATTATTTCTTGGTTTTTACTGATATTGGTATAATTTATTTCTAGATTTTAGTATTAGTATTTGAAGGAAATTTTTAGCGTAACTCTTGCCGAACCATTAACAATTTCAATGTTTTTTAGTTTTTTTTTAGTTGAAAAATGAAAATAAAAGTATAATGAAATAGTAACATAAATTTCAAATAAAATATTCTTACCTTTCGGTAGCCGTAGGTACTGACAATAGATTTTGCAGGATTCGGGATCTGAAACAAAAGAATATTGATTTAAAAAAAAATTTAATTGTATAATATGATGTCAAATTTATTTTTTCCCTATTGGGAGATGGGAAGTACGAGTTCCTGTATATGGTTATAACTTACTGAAAAAAGCATTCTTTTGTTTAGTCATAGAAAATTCTTTACACACATAATTACTCGTATATATAGGACAGGGACGTAATTAGGATTTTTAGGTGGGCCAAGGGTGGGTTGTAAAAATTAAAGTGTACTACACATTTTTTAGTAAAATTTTTGTTGTGAAATAGATGTATGCTGAGCAAATATTTTAAATAAGTATAGGTACCTATCTCTTCTGTAAACTAATGTAAAAATATTGTAAATTGTAACATTTTTGGGTGGGCCACTGCATATCTCTAGTTACGTCCCTGACACAGGAGTGGAAACTTGGAACCATAGCAATATTGTAGTTTTGTAGCTTTTGTAGCATTTCCGTTTGCATGGTCCGAGCTGGCCCGTATTTTCTGCCTCTCTCTAAAAGGTATCCACCCTAGTGGTAGAGTAAAATTCAGATATCTAGGACCCTGAGCTGCGCGAGAAGGCAGAGCTTGTCATGTACTGTCCGTTTTACAAAAGTTGAGATAGCGAGTATATGCTACGCTGCACTTCACTTAATTTTCAAAGAAAACTAAAATATAACTTCATCACAATCAATTACAAAATTCACAGCGTTACACGAAGCAAAACACTACGAACGTCAACACGAGAATAACAGATATTGAAGCTGATGTTCTGTAGAACAGACAGTAGCGTAGTTTCCTCTTGTTTATCATCTATGCCTCTCTTTCTAAGACGAGAATTCGTACTTCGCGCAGGGTTCTGCCAACATTTCTTCATTAATTAATTAACATCTTCTTCTGTTTCAGTGCCGCCCAAGATCCTGCCGATCCAAGCAATGACGAACCTCCTGCGCGAGGGAATGCGTGCTGCCATCTCGTGTCAGATCCTAGAAGGCGACCTGCCGATCACGTTCCGGTGGGAGCGCAACGGTCGGCCGCTAGGTGGCAGTGTCGCCGGCAGTGCTGCCGTCACGCGGCGTATTGACGAATTCTCTGCTTCGCTAGTCATCGAGAAGGTGCAGTCCGCTCACTCGGGGAACTACACGTGTGTGGCCAGCAACGTGGCCGGAGAGGAGAGCTTTACTGTGCCGCTTACTGTCAATGGTGAGTCGAGGAAATAGAGAGTTTGAGAAGAATCTTCCACGCGCGGCGGGAAATTTAAAAGAATAATAATCGAACTAATGTAACATGATTGCACTGCAAAGCATGGTGCAAAAGTTAAATAATTATTTAAAGTTTAGCAGTTAAATATTTGATACACGAGTAATTTCATTTATACATTTTTTAAAAATATTTTCGCCCTTTAATATCCATAAGAATTTCAATTCTCAGTAACTATGGTTTTGAATTCTGTAGAAAATAATACGTTTGATAATATCCTTAATTTTCTTTAATAGTATATTCTGCAACAAGTGTGGAACGAAGTATATTCAGCTCGAGTGTAAAGTTTATGAGACGAGCCGTAGGCGAGTTTCACGGTTCCACGAGAGCGGAATAGTCATTCCAAACGTGTTGCAGACTATACTTTCTCTACGACTATAAATTTAATTGCATTAAAAAACTTAAAATTATTAAAATAAAAATATATGTATTTATAAAATAATATTCTACATAAAAATAATAAATTAATAAATCTACACGTATTTTAAAGCTAAGCACCAACCAAAAACATTGAATACAGTTAAATTACTATAACTCGCTACATTTCATTACATCACTAATGACGGAATGAATCCATTCCGTAACAAGTGATAGAATGTAATCATTCCATAATTGAAAATGATGTTAGAATGATAACATTCTATAACAGTCGACAGTCGTATAGAAATATAATTAACCTCATGAATGGTAACATATTTTTATTCCATTAATGTTTTAACAATCGCTGCATTATTTGCAATTTATTTTACAATTCAATTGTGTGAACAAGGCTAAAAACGAATATTTTTGTTATATATTATGTGATGTAAATTAACAACAAAAAAGGGTGCCTATCTAATACCAGAAAATAAAAATCTAGAATATGCATATCCAAAATAAAAATTTGTTTTTTAATCTTATTTAAATTTGGCCTTAAAACAAGCAAAAGTCCCTCTAATCATAATCATAAAATTTTTGAAAAATTATTTTTGTTCCGTTATCAGTAGAACGTGTTACATATACCCTTAAACTTTGATCCATAAGTACCTACACAAACACCCTGTATAATAAAAAGTATCATAAACAAATTAACAAACAGTGTATATTTACGTTTATCTTTATTAAACTGTATTACTCTCATTCAAAAATAATGAATTTACGTAATTAAGCGATTATAAAATCATCCTGATCTTGTAAACTAAAACTACAGTCCCTTGAAGTATAATAAAATTGTTTATATTATGTTATGGACATGAATGTCACCATTGATGAAATCAATCATCGTATTGTGTTGACGTAAAAATAAGTACAACTGTACAACTGGATCAACTGCTACTCCATTGCGAATATCTGATTTAGATAAGGATCACCTAAAAAGTTTTTAAGTTAATTTCGCGGTGTTCTGATCTAGACGAGTATTTAATCAAACTGTCATAACTTTAGTAAAGTTTTGATGATAACTCGCACATCTTTTTGATTGGAATTATGTCGGAAGAAGAGTTTCCAAGATGACTTTAAATATTAAAATCGTGAAAATCATAAGAGGCTTCGCCGGTAGTGGAAAATAACTATTAGAATTTCAAAGATTTGTGCTTGCATCTTGTCAAAAACATTGTACAAATTTTTAGGTACGTACAAAAACCTTTATAGAAACACGTGTACTATCAATATCTTAATCAGAAATGAATAACCAAAAGTCAAATACTGACAATATTGCAAGCTTACTTAATTTAAATTGATCGGTTTGTTGTGCACTAGTAACTTGTTGAACTTGAAATCTCATTTACATAAGCATTTAGTTTTAAGGTTTACATTTCTGTTTACGTTTAAGAAAGTTTAAATTCATATAACTACTACTTCCCACTTTCAAGCACTGTGAATGCTCGTTTTTAAACTGTCTTAAAGCCCATATCTTTCTACAAATGCAAAGCAAAAAAGCATGTTACAATAAATCATTTTGTGACTTTGGTTTTGAAATCGATGACCTCATATTTTACAATTATGTACTTAGGTTGTGCTTACATGGCTATAGAATGAAATTTACAAAAAACCTTGTCGTATTCTGTTGAATAATTTCTATAAATTACTAAAAATGCGAGTTTTACATACATTACTACAGTCATTGGGTTAACTGTTTAAAAAAAATCTCTATAGCCGTCTTCCGACTAATGTGTATTATCGATTTCAAAAGAAATTTTTTTTTGTGCATTAATCAACGTATAATATGGATTATGAAATGATAAAAATTAGCTCCAAGTTTTGCTAATTGATGTCACAGCAATTAATAATTTGCATTTATTCATTCACTAATGAGTCATGATTCTTCATGTTAAATTTCAATCTGAAATTTTTTATAATACAGTCAGAATCGTTCAAATTGTTAATCTTCTGGATTTAGAAGTGTAGCACCTTAAACTTAAACATAAATGTAAACCTTACAACTAAATGCTTATGTGAATGAGTCTTAAGGAGGTTCCCTAGACATTTTAAAAAATGTTCTAATGCAACCAAACTTTGAATTTATGTTGTCTGTGTCATAAAAATGATACCTGAATTTTTTGGAAATTTTTGACGACGTAGTTCGAACGAAATTAATTGTTAAATTTTAATATTTTACATGGGCTCTTATGGCTTTCCATTAATTGATTAAATAAAAAGATGTTAGAAATGTTCTATTTACTTAATTTTTGGTACTATATAAACGTATGCAAGCACGGACATCAATTTCCCAAAATTTGAAGAAGGTTGACCACATAGTTGGAACAATATTGTCAATTGAAAAAAAAATCTTCAAGCATTTTTTGATTAGTGAATTAGAAATTATTGTAAAAATATATCACCGCAACTGAACGAATTGCAATATCAACTAACACCCGTTGACCGAATTTTGTTTTACATTAATAAAAATATTTTTATTAATTAAAGGCTGATATCTGAGTACGCCACTGCATGTATAGGGAACCTCCTTAAGTATTATCTACTGTCTTTTTTGAGTTTTTATTTTTATTTTAATGTTAAAAAATTTGTTTGCAGTGCCTCCAAAATGGACAGTAGAACCATCTGATTCGAGCGTTGCGGCTGGGCAAGATGTTATCTTACACTGCCAGGCCGATGGTTATCCTAGCCCTGCTGTTACTTGGCGAAAAGCCGTTGGTTTGTATCTATTTATTTTAAATTTTTGTTCATCTTTCTAAAAAAGTTAATAAAGTATTTTCTTTTCAATTTGCTATACTCGTATTTGCTATACCTACACCAATTTTCTAACAAAGCTAGATTGATTTCTTGCTTTATACAAAGAATATAATATTATAAGTAGAGTGCGGATTGTATGCATTTGCATATATTATTAATTTTTTTTATATGTATACAGTAGTTTTTATTTTAAAGGTAGGTAGGCACACAAGTCGTATTCCAGAAGTTGTGCATTGTTTTGTTTATTTTATGATATTCTTGTGCATTGTTGACAAAATGTAATATTTTTTTGATTTATAAAAATAAATTATTAGTAAAAATGAATAAAATTATGTTGTATATTTGCATATATTTGTAAAATATTGCATATTTGTTTAATTTTGTGCATATATTGAGCTTTTTTTGTTCTTATTTCAATGCATATTGCATCATAGTTGCCTGCATATAATCCGAACTCTAATTATAAGTATAATTATACACTTATACACTTACATTATTAACAAGATTTAATTTATTTTCTATTAAGTTAAAAAATTACTCGAAATATCAACATATTCTTCTTCTTACATAATCGACGTTTCGGTTTACACTTAAACCTCTTTAGGGTTATTAAGATCTTACAGAAATTCTGATACATGAATTTACTAAATAAAGAAGGTTGAAGTGTAAACCGAAATATCGTTTATGTAAAAAAAATAAATTTATGTTGACATTTCGAGTAATTTTTCAACCTTACATACCACCACAGTCGATTACACAGTACTTTATTTATTTTATAGTTTATTGTCATAAATAAGAATCTGTTCGATTTGGAGTTAAATTATAAAGTGGAAATAAAAAATATGACGATGGTTTTCCTCTCTTAGGGGAGCAGCCGGGCGAATACAAAGACTTCCTTTTCGAGCCAAATGTCCATCAATATCAGAACGGTTCATTATCGTTCACTCACATCGTAAAAGATAGCGAGGGGCACTATCTATGTGAAGCGAAGAACAACATTGGATCAGGAGTTAGTAAAGTTATCTTTCTCAAAGTAAATGGTAAGTTTTATAATCCATTATTAGAAAACTTTCAGGACATTGTGTTTGTGTAAAGTGTAATGCAAACTGTATATTGTACAGTATTTACAGGAAGTCTGCCAAGTTTGTAGACCATTATTTAAGTTAAGAAATATAGTAATCGTTTATCTTTATTGGTTATTGTTGAGCCGAAATGAATGTTAAGGAAAGAATTAAAGAATTTTTAATTCAAGTTCTTGGATAACATGGCTCTAGTTTTATTAATTGATATTCAGTTGACAACGTTTCGGTCGTTTATCTTTATTATTACCAATTTTTCTTATTCACCATTACCTAAATTGAAAAGTATTGATTACTGATTTAAAGAAAAAAATTATAAGTTTCATAAATCTTAGTAGATAGGTACTTAATATATGGATTAATTTACGTTTTTGTGACAGATTTTATCAAACTGTCTAAGTATTGAATGAAAAACGTACCTACGCATTTTTGACAATTGACATAATAGTAAATTAACACGGCGGGATAGCATAGTGGTACAATGCTAGGCTCTGGTTACAGAGGTCGTGGGTTCGAATCCCGGTTAGGTTAGGAAATTTTAACGGCCTGATTTGGATCGGTACCTATACTCTCGTTTCCATTCCAAGTTAGGATCTAATTAACTTGGCAACCTCAAGCTATCGGGCACCGGCTCAAGGCTGTAACAAGGGCTTGCGCCGGGTTGACTGGCAACACACATGGTAAAAAAGTAAAAAAAACGCCGTGGCAAAGTAAATAAACAATTAATACTGTGTGTGCCATCAAGTCACCCTAGGGATACAAACTACAAACCCATGAGGTTCAAATCCCGAAATTCTAATACAATACAATAATAGTAAATTAGTGATGCAATTATGTAAAAACTACTACAGATCTGTACCAACTATTAAAAAATATTTAACAAAACCGCAATAAAATATTCACGTACTTACTTGTCATTAAAAATTGAAGTAAGTTTATAAGTTTTTATGAGATTTACGGATTTATAAATTTTAGATTTGAACAGAATATTGGACTATTGGAGTTTGGCATTCAAAACATAAATCGTTTGAGGAAGAAACTAATAATTTGCCAGATGTTTCAGGAACATTTTTTCCTTTTACTCAAGAAGAGAAAAGGCAATCAAACTAAAAAAGGTTTTCCAAAGTGAAAAAGTATAATCGTCATCACGCCATCTCGACCAATCGCGGATCTTTATTTAATTTTCATTCAATATTGACTAGATCTTAGCTGTATAAGGTTTCCAACTGCAATGGGCATTTTTATCTTCAGTCACCTGTAGGCTATCTTATCGTTGTTCCAGCTCCAGCTTACTTCCCGCAGAAAACCAAACAAATGCAGGTAGTGAAGGGGGAGCAGGCCCATCTCCAGTGCACAGCGATGGGAGACACCCCCATAGAGATCATGTGGAAGATGGGTGGACAACACATCGCCGACACCAGCGACCAGCGCTACTCCATCCGGGAGCAGCTGTTGGTGGGCAGCATGGTGGGTGACAAAACAAAAAAAAACGTCCAAAATGTTTCATAACGAAACGAATATGCAAACATATATTTTTCTCAAACAAAGCAAAGTACCACAAAAAAGAACTTGAAGTACAAGTACCTTATGGCCAAGAAAAGTACTTAATGTAAAAGTACTTTTCTTCACAGTTAGTATCAAGTACTTTAAAAATGTACTTTACTTTACAAAGTACCTACTTGGGAAAGCTGCAAGTAAAAATTAATATATTGAAGTATTAAAAGTACCAAGTAAAAGTACTTTACACAGTAATTGAAAATCTGCAAGTAAAAAATTAATATCATGAAGTATCAAGTACCAAGTGCAAGTACATTACTTCTAAATATTATACATATACTGCAACATACATATAGATAAATACATTATATCTATCTCGCCTTTTACCCAATTTGGGTGGAGCAACCTCACATGTTGTAAAAACATAATAGTCAGGATACAGAAATTAACTTCCTAATTTTAAATTATATATTGTTTATATCGAAAAGAAGTAAGCATACGAATTACGAAGGCGCAAACAACTAATGAATGACGGACCAAGTTAATTCAAATATTTTAGATAGGTAGGTTATAGGTTTTGTAGTAGGTACTTGAAGTACTAAATATATTTAAGCAAATACCAAGTAAATTGTTCAAGTACTTTAAATACTTCAAGTATTAAAGATGCATATTGTCTCTTATTATTATCTTACGAAAAATCATTAAAAACTCGTTTTTTCAGAAAAAGGTTATAACTTTCTTGCTAATTGTCGGATTTTTGTGTTCTTTTGCGCTCTGAAAAAGGAATTGTCCAAATTTGCATGGGCTGTAAACCAATTCGTCGTTTCATAACAACTCATTCCCATAGAACACCTTAAGTGTGACTTTTTTTTTCGCGCAAAAACCTTCCTCTGAACTTGCGTGGCGTGGGGGT
Source organism: Agonum fuliginosum (assembly GCA_947534325.1). Taxonomy (NCBI): domain Eukaryota; kingdom Metazoa; phylum Arthropoda; class Insecta; order Coleoptera; family Carabidae; genus Agonum; species Agonum fuliginosum. The sequence goes on along the minus strand of OX384032.1, from coordinate 2,081,959 downwards.
GGGGAGGGGGTCTTAAGCAAGCTAAACTGAAGCCTATGTGTTTCAAAGACTTTAAGCTTCAAAAGACAAAAAATTTCAAGTGATTTGGATCAAATGTCTAAAAGTTACAGCGGTTTGAAGTTTTACCTTTTTCCCAACTTTTGAAGGTGATCGGTTTTTTGTTTCGCGCAATATAGAATGCATACTCCGAGCTGGCCCGTATTTTCCGTCTCTCTGTAGAAAGTAAACAGAAAGGCCGACTTCATCCACCCGAGTATCCACTCCTGTCTTATATATTATTTCGTGGTGTAAACTGATTAGAGTAAAATTCAGATATCTAGGACCCTGAGCTGCACAAGAAGGCGGAGCTTGTCATGTACTGTCCGTTTTACAAAAGTGGAGCTAGCGAGTATATGCTACGCTGCACTTGACTTAATTTTCAAAGAAAACAAAGATATAACTCAATCACAATCAATTACAAAATTCACAGGGTTACACGAAGCAAACCACTACGAACGTCAACATGAGAATAACAGATATTGAAGCTGATGTTCTGTAGAACAGACAGTAGCGTAGTTTCTTGGTTATCATCTATGCCTCTCTTTCTAAGACGAGACTTCGTACTTCGCGCAGGGTTCTGCTTAACTGAATTTACCTCTAGCAAACTCTTGCAGGTGTCGGGTCAGCATGATAACAGATAACAAATATTGAAGCTGATGTTCTGCAGAACAGACAGTAGCGTAGTTTCCTCTTGGTTATCATCTATGCCTCTCTTTTTAAGACGAGACTTCGTACTTCGCGCAGGGTTCTGCTTAATTGAATTTATCTCTAGCAAACTCTTGCAGGTGTCGGAGCTGGGAATAGCGCGCACAGTGCGCTTAGACACGGGCGTGTTCTCGTGCACGGCGAGCAACGCGTACGGCCACGACGCCATGAACATCCAGCTGATCGTGCAGGAGCAGCCGGAGCCGCCCCGCAACATCCGCATCACGGACCAACAGGCGCGCGGCATCGGCTTGTCGTGGACGCAGCCTTACGCCGGCAACAGCGCCATCACGAGTTATATCGTGCAGTACAAGCACGGTATAGGTCAGTACTCTTCTTAATTAAGCTTCTATAATTATCATTAGTCCAGGCGAACTAAAAAAAATTTATATGAGCTCGGCGACAAAATTCAACTTTTTTCATAAGAATTTTGTAATTGACTGCCTAATTAACATACTAAAAGTCCCCATCGATCCGCCTTGTACTAAGTCCACCATCTTAAAAAAATGGTGGAACAATACGAACTTTCTCCGGTTTTTTGCAATTATCTCGAAAATGGGTAATTTTTTAGCAAATATGCGAAATACCAAACAGAAAAAGTATAAAATTTCCTTCAAGATAGATCCTTTTGTTTTTACGTTATTCATACAGTTTTAGAAAAAATCGTAAATATATATTTTTAGAATTCTAACAATCTAAGCCGATTTGATTAAATCATGATTTTTTCTCATATTACACACTACTGTAATTTATTAAAGGTTAAAAATTACGAATTCGATTCTTAACATATTTTTCCATAACAATAATTTGATATACATTTTAAGACGCCAGTTTTGAAAAATAAGTTTACTACTGAAATCTCGAATTCGAAATTATTATCCGTTAATAAATTACATTCGTTTTTGTGTAATATGAGAAAAAAATCATGATTTAATCAAATCGGCTTAGATTGTTAGAATATCTACCTACTAAATAAATTGTATTTAATATAAAACTCGTCACGCTCCCTTCTATCATATTCCCGCCTAGTAAATGGAGGGACACTTTGTTAATTTATCATACAGAAATATTTAAGTGTCTAATTCTTTATCTTTAATTTTAAAATTAAGTAATCTTTTCAACAAGGAATCCAGAAACTCTGTAAGAAGTCAAGAAAACCTTCAATAAATACACTAATTCTTTTGTTACCTGTCAAAAAAATTGTAATTTATTCGTAGTTCATAAGAAATTCTGTAATTTCCGTAATTTAATAGAAAGGGAATCTAGAATTTTGTAGCAATTACAATAATTCCTTAGTAATTTAATTAGGTACTTCTTAAGTTATTATTGTTATACTTGAATAATTTTGACAATACGTCAATAAATTAAGAATTTATTTAGTACCACAATAGTTCTAAAAGGGGTCCAGTATTTTTTCAAGAAATTCATTAGTAACACAATTATTAAATAATATTGTTTGACGAAGTGTAGACCAATTTTCTATGATTTGTGTAATATTGGCTTACAGACAGCAACTGGCCGACGCAACCAACAAAAGTAACAGTATCAGGTTCCCAAGTATCCGCCACAATACCAAACCTGCGTCCAGCCACAGTCTACCACGTGCGAATTCTAGCCGAAAACCGCCTGGGTCTAAGTGAGCCGAGCGAGATCGTCCAAGTCAGCACTCTGGAAGAAGGTAGGCCCCTTACATCCCACTATCCTGCCATGTTGTATTATTTAAGGGTGAAAAATTTCTTCAAATTTCATAAATGCATGGTTGTGGGCCCTGAAGATGGTATAAGTGTAAATTGAAACGTCGGTTATGTAAGATGAAATATGTTATAAAGGTGGCGCAGTAATCACCCGATTTCCTAAGGCAGTAACCTTGTAAATTAAAAAATAGTTCTGTTTGCTGATTATGTCAGTGCAGTGTCCGCCGCCACAGTTGATGCATATTTGGGCTCGTTTCACAGCGTTTCCGTGATTTGTGTCAAAACTTCTTTTCGGATTTCTTTTTTCTTCGTCTTGTTCGTTCCCAAAGGAAGGAGTTTGGAACCATCAAATTGGGCTATGTCGCGAGTCTGTGCAAAACGCCAAAACGTTTGCTTCAGAATATCCAATACCGCTCGTGCTTTCTGTGCGATTGCACCGTCCTGCTAGAACCATATGTTATCCAATCCCAATTCATCAATTTGCTGCAGCAAGAAGTCGTTAATCATGAGTCTGTAGCGCTCACCAGTCCTTTATCATATCTATGCACCATAGTCACAGTAACAGTGTTACCACAGCAGCAATATTCTCGACAAAACGGCTGCCCCGGGGCCGGTCACCTGTGCTACTGTCCCGTGTTGAGCCAATGTGTATTTTACATCTGTTTACTTCATTTATATACCAGTCACAGTATCAATGTTGCCACAGCTGCAATATTCCCGACCAAACGGCTGCCCCGGGACCGGTCACCTCTGCTACTGTCCCGTATTGAGCCAATATGTAATTTACATCTGTTTACTTCATCTATGTGCCAGTCACAGTATCAATGTTACCACAGCAGCAATATTCCCGACCAAACAGTTACTCCGGGGCCGGTCACTTCTGCTACTGTCCCGTGTTGAGCCAATGTGTATTTTACATGTTTACTTCATCTATGTACCAGTCACAGTATTAATGTTGCCAGAGCTGCAATATTCCCGACCAAACAGTTACTCCGGGGCCGGACACTTCTGCTACTGTCCCGTGTTGAGCTAACATGTATTTTGCCAGCTGCAAACATGAAATCATCATCCTATAGGGTGATTACTCTTGCGCCACCTAGTAATTTTTCACTCTATATATCACCATAGTCGATTTAATTGTCACTGTCTGATTGAACTCCGTCAGTTCCCAGTGGCGCCCCCCTGGACATCCGTGCCGAGGCGAAGAGCTCCACTGAGCTTGTGGTCACGTGGGAACCTCCGGCACAGGAATCCTGGAACGGGAACCTTCTAGGGTACCATGTTGGGTTCCAGGAGCTCAATGCTAATGTTGCCAACAGGTCGCAGACGTACACGTTCAAGAGTGTTGAAGTTAGAGCGCATTTTGGCGGAGAAGCTATCTTACAAGGTAAGATGATTTTAAATATTTTAATTTCTATTCTTTCATTCCGATTTTCATCCAAACTAGAAATGCCTTATTTACTATCTGCATAATTATTCTTTACTGTACAACTATACTTGATTTAATAACAAACGGACAAACTTGAAGATGTCTCGCTGAGCCATATTTACACGGTGTAAATACGAGAAAAATATCACTAGATTTTTATTTTGCGGCAAAATTAAATTTGAACTATCAGCGGGCAAACTCGATACAATCACTAACAACAGCTGACGAGACAAGATGGAGAACATTCGTTTGTTTACATTACAAAGTTTGTGTGGTGTAAAACAAAAATAAAAAACGATCAGTTTTAGCATTCTTACTTCAGATTTGTCCGATTGTTTTTAAGTAGAGTATAATTATTGTTTATAACATGTAGGTACATTTTTTCTGTCCGACGTAATCCAAGAAAATAAAGATTTTATTTTCTTCTCTATTTTAGGGCTGACAAAGTACACAACCTATCAGGTGATCGTCCAAGCCTACAACAGCAGAGGTTCAGGTCCGGCATCGCAGCCAGTAACAGCCCGTACTTTAGAAGACGCGCCATCTTTACCACCGGAAAACGTTCAATGTTCTGTAACTTCCGCTCAATCGCTGCATGTTTCCTGGGAACCACCTCTTCCGGAGGGCCGAAACGGAAACATCAATGGCTACAAGGTTACGCATCATTCTGTTTCCGACTGGATCGGTAAGAAGGAAAATCATAATATATATCTTTTAGGTCGCGATGAAGAATTTCATATTATCAAATTTATTTGTACACCAAAAGTATTTCATTTGGAACTTACTTAATCCGTCTAATTCAGTTTATTAAATTTTGAATCGGTTACTTATAGAATGAAGTTAATTTTATACATATTTTAAATGGAATATTGTCAAAATAAAATCAGCTACATATCTTTTAATTTTTTTTTTCAATTTAGATAAGGATGACCAGCAAACCAAAATAACATCGATGCAACGAACAACGATAGGTGGACTTCACAAATACACGAACTACAGTATAACAATATTGGCGTATACTAGCCGAGGTGATGGTGTCAGGTCTGAACCCATATACTGCCATACTGATGAAGACGGTAAGTTTTAAATAATTTTTAGTCAAAAATATAACAGAAGCACCAAATTCTTTAATGGTTTCTACGACCAATTAATAAAATCATATACGATATACTGATTTTTGAGACCGGTATTGAAAAAGGTGCTTAAAACTTAATAAGTGCTAATAATTTAATATTTTAAAGAAACAGCGTGATCAAACATTGTTGAAAGTTGCTCCACTAGGTTTGTAAGTCTATGGGTAAGTCATCGGAACTCGTTCGGAGTGCTTCGTAAAATACGAAACATCCTGTATGAGTCAGCTAAGTGTTCCCTATTTCATTTGTTTGTAAAGTCTCAAGTTTTTGTGTAAAGTCCGCCAAATTTTTGCTGTAAATACAGTAGCCACTTGAGTTTTTGTTCGCAAAGTTTTATCATTATTGCTTCCTAATTGGTGACTGAAATAATGATTAATTAATTAATGATTAGTCAAACGACTATTTGTAGGATTTTAAAGGACCTTAAGTGGCATCCTTATAAGATTCAAATTCTGCAGGCAATTTCTGAAGAGGATAAAACAAAGCGATTGGTATTTGCAGAAGACGAAATTGAACGAATGAATAAAAACCCTGGTCATCTGAATAATAACAATCATCGGTATTGGTCAGATGAAAATCCCCACTGGATTGCTGAACAATCCTTGCACTCTCCTAGAACGACTGTTTGGGCTGCAATTGGAGATTTTGGATTAATTGGTCCAATTTTCACATTGAAGTGAACCACTCGTGAAGTTTTTATCTGATCGATTTGAAATTTCGGCAGTAAAAATTCCTTTAGATAGTTCATGTTTTGCAAAAATTTCGTCACTTTCTGATAAAAATTGCCCAAGTTATAAAAAATCCAAATAGGGAATAGTTAGCTGACTCACCTGTACATCCAATACACAAAGACTGGTGAATCAGATACATCACTCAAAGAAGATTTGAAATTTGAAGTCGTTTTAAAAAGATCATATCTCCTGAATTAATCACTTACACCTACTTGTCAAGTATGACGTATTCTTTCAAGAAAAAAATAAATCTAAAATTTTCTTCCCAGTGCCATCATCGCCCGGCGACATCAAAGCTGTCTTGAGCGCCCCGGACAAGATCCTCGTCACTTGGCTGCCGCCGCGGTTCAGCAACGGGCCGCTAATGGGCTACACGTTCTACATGTCGGTGCTGGAGGACGGGCGCGAGGAGGGCACGCACAAGCGGGTGTTGAACCCGGGCACGGAGATGCACGAGGCCGCGCGGCTCCAGCCGGGCGCCAGCTACCAGTTCTGGATCACGGCGAGCACGAGGGTCGGCGAGGGAGAGAGCACCAAGGTCGTGACTGTTATACCGACTAGCGTCATTCCGGCCAGGATCGCCAGCTTTGGCAGGGAGGTCGTTAGCGCGTGGAAGCAGGATGTTAGTCTGCCGTGCAAGAGAGTTGGTAAGGGGATGTTGCAAAAGATGTTAGAAGGTCTCTCTGTTTTCATTTTTCTTCTTCAACTTATGATTTTGGAAAAAAATGACTTTAAAATCAGCAATTTTTAAGATGTTTTCTGGTGAACAAAAAGCTATTTTAAATATCTGAAAAGAAAGGGACATAAATTGAACCTTTGTTAACAAGAAGTTTTTTTTCATTCGTCTGTGTTATATGATGGGACAACGATGCTGTTTTAGCTGTACAGCTCAGTTTTCTTTATCTACATTTTTTGTTTAACTGCAAAAAGAAGGGCTTGACGTCACATGAACCTGTCTCACTTTGAAATGACGATTTACGTTCAAGGGTTCGGTATTTTCCGAAAGAGCCTCTTAAAGATATTCACACGGGTTATGCGAGGAAAGTGGAAGTGCTCTATGATCTCCATGTAAAGACTTTAATTCGAAAAAATGCCTTTATCTAAATTTGTATTTGAACTTTTAATGTTAATTCATTATCTAATGTCAAAACTGATTGCGTTAAAGTATTATTTAAATTTATATGCAACTAATTTTGCAATATAAATATACCGAGATCAATAACGACATCAATGTAAAACGTAGAACAAGTTTTCGCTCCGCGCAATTGGTTGCCTAACCTCTCAACTTATATATTTTAACATTTTTCTCATTTATATAGGATGGTTTGGTTTCCAGTGTCCAGCTGATGTTGTAAACTAAAGACAATTGAAAAAATATTTTCATGTGAACTTATTCAGTATTATGAATTCTAGATTATAGCGAGAAACAATTTTTTTTTCTTAGAGTACTTTTGATGTGCATTTTATTTTTAATGGAAACATATATTATATTTATATTTACAGTTTAGAAAACAACATATTTTTCTGAATTCAAAAATGTATGAAAAAAAAAATTTAAACTGAAAATATTAAAAATATACCTATAGATATTATTATTTTTTTTACACAAATTAATAACAACAAAATAATTAATATTTTATGTGAATAGAACTTAAAGAATGAGGAGAAGAAGACAAATTTTCACAACTTCTTTCTTTTACTATTAAATGTAATTATTATTTCTATATTTTAAGATTTTTGTATTGATTTTATACAAATAAATTTAAAAATTTTATTAATTCAGAAATATATGATCTTTACGAATCTTGAAAAATAAATATATGTTCCCATTAAAAAAAAGAAAAAAAATTGCACATCAAAAGTGCGTTAAGAAAAAAAATAACAATACACCCTAATAATAATATCATCTATTTTTTCAAGGATCTCCGCTTCCCAAGGCGATCTGGCGTCAAAACTCCAAACCGTTAGAAATGTCAGGTCGTCACCAACTGACCTCAGACGCAACTCTCCAAATCCGAGACGTACAAAGTGGAGACCAAGCCAACTACACATGCAGCGTAGAGAACTCCCACGGTCGAGATGACGTCACGTACAACCTCAAAGTTCTCGTACCGCCTGAACCGCCAATCTTAGTCGTCTCGGAATCGTTCTCAGATAGCTTACACTTACACTGGACCGACAAAAGCAACGGAGGAAGCCCCATATTGGGTGAGGAGGGTTGATAATAGTTATTTGTGTAGGTATTAAGAGCGTAAAGTGACTGTTACTCGCGCACGGTAATTGCAGTGCGAGCCAAAGACGAGAGCTGCAATAGTGCAAGAGGAACAAAAATATACTTTACGCTCGTAATACACACATAATTTTACAATTGAAAGCATAAATATAAACTTTTCATAGTAGTCGTAGATAAAATATTTTTTAGTGTTTTTATGTTGGTTTGTTTTTCAGGGTATGTGATCAACTACAAGAGAGATGGGGGCGATTGGGAAGAACTACAAATTGCAGCAAGGACTGACTCTCATATGCTTAGGAATTTATGGTGTGGGACGAGGTATCAACTTTATATTACGGCGTTTAATAGGATTGGTACTGGATTGCCGTGTGATATCGTCAACACGTTTACTAAAGGAACAGGTAAGATATTTAGGAATCATAACTTTAATTACTATGCTATAAATTTGAAGTTGACTTGGTTCAAAATATAAAATTCAAACAATTTGATTCTACGATCTAAGCCGTTTTAGCTTACCGCACATTAATTGAGTCGCTGCTATGGCTTACTGCCAGTCATTGGTTCCGAGTTAGTCTACGTCTCGTTCTTTTTTAACTACGAGAAATCCAATGGTGCAATCAAATTTTCGGTATTATTTTTAGTTGAGCCTGTACATCACTTAGAAAAACTATAAATCGATTTTTACCTTGTATTATTCAACGCAGAGCCTTGAAATTTCTTCCAGGATTCAATGAGGTCCTTAGACACACACTACACATAATTTTGTAAATGTATATCGCGAAATAACTAAAGATTTTAGTAAATAAAGCACTAAGAAATCACCACGCGTTGATAGTTATATCATCACTGCTGTTCTTACTGGTTTCTGTTGTGCACATTCTTCATAGAGAGGGCGGCAGTTTCGATTCATATTTGAATATTTAAATGTTCTAAATGATATTTTGGTAAATTTATGTTTCATATTTATTAAATAATGTTATTTTAGAAACAAAGTAAATGTCCACTGCCTAACGAATTGTTGGACCGAAAATCCAAAGGTCCAGGTTCAAATCTCGGCTCAGTCAGAGATTTTTAAAAAACTGTTTCAACTCCAAGTTTCCACTTTCCGCTTCTTAAACATCTTATAAATTTAAACTAAATATTAAATACGGTTTGCGGCATTGCATTCCTCCAGCGTAAGCTGTCTAAAACTCCTCCAACCAAAACAAGAACAACTATCGGATTCAGAATTATAGTCAATTGGGTTTAAAGGTTAATAAGTTGCTAAAAAATAATCCAAAAAAGCTCAGGGTCCTAGATATTTTACTCTAAGAAATACCATTTCCTTCCAGTCCCCGTGAAGCCGAAGCAATCCCAGATGCTGACGCTGAACGCCACTACAGCGACGATTTGGACGGACTCCTGGGGCGACGGAGGCTGCGGCATCATCAACTTCGTGGTGGAGTACCGCGCCGGGCGCTACGCCCTCTGGACCGTCGTGTCCAACCACGTCAAGCCCACGGAGCGCACGTTCAGCGTGGCCGAGCTCTGGCCCTCCACGGAGTACCAGCTCAAGATCACTGCCATCAACAACGCGGGCTCTATGGTTGCTGTGTACAATTTCACTACGTTGACCGTCAATGGAGGTGAGAGAGGAAAAAGTCATTTACATCATAAGCACAGTAAAAATATCCTACCTAACCCACACATTTGGTACTATATTTTTGCCGGAAAATATTTTTTTCTTTAATGTTAAGTGACGAATCCATAACAAATAAAAATTGTAAAGGGGCAGCTGTCAAAATGGTCTTTTATATTAACTTTAAATGTAACTGTCAACTTAATACTATTTTATATGCAGTTTTATAGGTATTTTATATCAAAAAAATTAATTAAATTACATTTTGATAGAAACTGTTCCAAATTTAATCAAAAATATGCAAAAGTGAGGTTGGAATAGTAGGTTATTGCTCCCTGGCTATGACGTCATTCTGTATTTCTCTATTTCCTTGTGTTTGTAAAAACTACTAAGAGATGGCGCCAGTAAATCTGACATTTAAAATTGATCTGTTTTATTTATTTCAGACTATATTGAACAATAAATTATGCGTTTTTGTACTCACTTTTATTACAGAGCAATTTTTTAAATTCTAGTTACTTTACCGCATGCGGCGCAGTAAAATCTTGATATGTGTAAAATCGTAATTACCGACATCAACGATGTGTGATTATTATTAGGCCAAAAAATATTGCCAAAAATATTTAATAATACATTCATTAACGATTTCGTTCAGTAAGTAAAGTGATTAGCGCAACGGTAGAATGTCCGCCTAGCATGTAACGGTCCCCAGTTCGAGCCCAGCAACCAACGTTAATAACACTGGGGCTGAGTGGATGGATTCCACTTTAAAAACATCTCTGTAATTGAAAGTCAATCCATTTAATAAAATTACTTAGTTGACTTATAAAACTTAAACATATCTCAACATAATAGTCTGTTCATTAGTAACGTAGTGAGTAATATTAAAAATAAAATTGAAATTCGTCACAATCGTAGTATTTTAAATTAACTTTTTATAAAATAGTCGTCGAAAAATTATTAATTGTTCGAATCAAACGATATTTGGTTGCGGTTTATGTAGTAAACAAATTATATTATTATTTATGTGAGTATTTTGTTTGTTGCAGTGGTACCAGAGTTAGCCCCTCCAGTTTCACATTCTGGCGATCAGCCCTTCTACGCCAATGCCAGAGTCTTAGTGCCAATTATTTTATCTCTTTTAATTTTATGTGGATTAGTTGTTGCTGTTCTTCTACTCAGACGACGAAGTAAGTATTGTTATACTATACTCAAAAATTATTATTTTTATTAAATTATGGATAACGTTTTATTTGTATTTATTACAGCAAGTTCTAGAACGTACTATCGCCCGCAGTTTCTTTTCAATAAGTTTTCATTACATTAAAAAAATTTATAAACAAGAAAGTTATAATCCTTTATATTTATATAATAATCTGTTAATAATCAACAATAAAAAATATATTAATATTTTTTAATATTACAAATTACATATCTAAAAATATTTAATAAACACAAATACTTGTTGTATTTTAAGAATTTTATACAACAAATCATATAAATCTTCACCTCGACTCAGAAACACAAGAAATATAATATTTTAGTTTTCTACAAATAAAATCTACTATTGGTGCGTATAATTGCACGAACATGGAATACTAAAAAAATAATCAAAGAGTTTTGCATGAATATTATATTAGTTTAATTGTTTACATTCATGCATATCTATCACGCCTTTTACCTAACTTGGGTTTGGCAGTCTCAAATACGAGTCATCGGTACCAATAGATATACCATATTTTACCATTTGTATATTATATACATATACATATTATATGCAAAATGTACAAAAACAAATTTCATAATAAAGAAATGCACTGATATAAGATATAACATAGGTACTTAACAAAATTGACTATATTCTGCTTTTAAAATAATATTTTGTAGATTGAAACAAAATAAAAATATAACAGAACTAAATCCAAATAAATAATTTTATCTACGACTAATGTATAACATTAACAATTAACATTAAATTTGTGATGTTTGCTACATAATGCCATATATTAATCTCGCAGGGAATAATAGTCAGTATTCCCTCCTTTGCACCAATCAGAAAATTACTTTGCCTGAAATCAATTTCTCCGTGCAAATTATTATTTTTAAACATTGAAATGTTTATGGTGATAGAGAATTTTTGCATACCTATTAGTATTTATTTTATTAAAATCTTGTTCGTAATAAGTTAGTCGTAGATAAAGTACAGTATACAATTTGCTATAATGGCTATTGTTCCCTCAGATGATTAAAAACCCTCGCTTGCTTTGCTTGCTCGTGTTGTAAACTTCATCTTCAGGAATAATATCATCCATTATAGCGTCGTTGTATTATATACTATATTAATATTTTTTAAATCTTACTGACTGCGCCAATTATATCAGCATTTTTAACATAAATGTATTAGCAACTAAATTAAACGTTTTTTCTGCTTTTATATAACTTAGCTAGTAATAACAATCCTCTGTGTAGAGCTGCACAGTGAGCGTGAGCACCACGACCGTCCAATGGGCGAATCGCCATCGATGGCACAGATCCAGAACAAGCAGAACCGCGACCAGCAATACCTCGCAGTCCGCGTCTCCCGTGCGCAGCACCCGCTGACGCTAGACACCGACACCTACAAGGCCGAGTCAGCCGACTACATCGAGGACATCTGCCCCTACGCCACGTTCCAGCTCAGCAAGACCCCGCAGCAGACGTACAGCGAGAGCTCCTACAGCGGGAACGTCTACAGCGGCCCATACCACTCGGTACGAGGCTCGTTTGTTTACCATGACGTTAAACCCCCGCCCCCCAACGAATATAAACAAAGACTACATGTGAGTAATGAATGAGCAGGGTTATTGGCAGGCGAGGCGTGAGTGAATTCAAACAGGACTCTCTCGATTTGTGAACGATTCATTGTAGTTACTCCGTGTTGTGCTTAATTTGTGCTGTCTGAAGCCCTGTTCACACATGGACACATAGAAGACACACGCACGCAACAGTATAAATACTGTGTTTGTTGCTTTTGAAATAGTGACTTCTACACCACAAACGTTTCACACGTTCTTCATTTTGCTTTTGTTGCATGTGTGTGTCTTCTGTGTGTCCGTGTGTAAACAGGGCTTAAGGCTAGTCTTATAATGGAAATAACCGGTTACTTATTCTGTATTCCGTAAAGTAAAAGCGTACATAATGATACGGAGCCGTAACCTTAATATGTCTTTGTTTAACATGACAAAATTGCTCGCCCTTGAAGGGCTATCCCGGGCAAGGCCGGTTGAACCGCGGTTAGTTCAGTGGAGAAGGGCTGGGTCTCAAACTCTTTAATGGTGAAAAATAAGGCCGCTAGTTAACATTAGACTATAGAGTATTATATTCAAAATACTTATATCAGCAACAAATAATTGTATATCAGTTACAGATAATAAATGTAAATATAAAATAGATATAATAGTAAAATGAATAATATAACTTGAATAACTGGATGCATCCGTTATAATCCAGCCTTAAAGTGGCTTGCCTTACTACTAATAAAAATTAATTAAATTTGAGTATGATCTATAAATAAAATTTATTCCAAATCGTATAATTGACTATTAAATAATACTTCAATATCAGTTGAGAACATGAATTTTTCATAAACATGTACGTAAATTTGGCATGTATGCACGCCAAACAAATCAGACAGTTTGAAGAAAAAAAATTATTGTTTCTGTAAAATTCCTAGACTTTCTAAAGAGTTTATTGAAATCACTTAATCTTAAAATACATAATTACTTAATTTACTTAAAAGTTAATAAAGGTACTAGAAAACTATTGGACTAAAATATTGTCTAAACAACTAAAGAACTTCTGAACAAATACTAAATAATTATGCGGAATTATACTTACTATAAAATTATCAGAAATTCAATAAGCTACATGCATGATATTTTTATTAAATATTTTTGTGAAGAGATAAAATCTTGGGACTCGTATTTTTTATTTTGACAAAATTATTATTAATTAATCAATGAACAAGTCCAAAAATAATTAATGTAAATTTAATTATATTACGAAAAATGCCATCATCTCTTCTATAAAATTTAATGACATCACATCAAAATTTTTTTGTTTCAGTACCATGCAGCCTACCTAAAGAATTATTAGACTGATACTTATTTAACTTTTTATTATCTATTTGAATAAGAACATTATAGAATACTATACTATTGGAATTCCTAAAGAATTATTGAATCATATTTGTTTTTAGTAAGCAAACAATAATGTACAAAAAAGCAGCATACTGAAGCACAAATTTAGCACAATCCATACATACAAAAAAATGTTGTGGAACCACCTTTTCATGAAACCATCTTTTCCCTGACTTGAACACTATAATTTTAAGTATCCCAATGAATGCAATCTAATATCTTGTTACACAATATTGTCTTAATATTTACAAGGAACTTATACAAACAGCTTTACGGGGACGAGTCCGCTACACTTCCTGCGCACAGCACTTTCACACCACCTCAACACTTCTTGCACACTAACAACTCCCGCCCGTCTGGACAAGGACGCAATGTTTATTTCCTCACAGTAGGTATCGCATTCTTATATACTTAATTAGCTTACATAGTTTCAATGTTCGCAAATTGGGAGATGACTGTATAAATTGACGTCTAAATTTTTATATACATATAACACAATTTGAAACACACTACTTAATACTTTTTAAACTATTTCTTTTTCTATTTCTTCTAATCCTAAATGTAATTCATATTTTTATTTATAGCATCAGCATCATAACATAATTAATAAATAATTATTTTATTAAATAATTTGTATTATATTAAAATTAATTGTAAAGGCGTCAGTAATTAAATCATCACGTTCATGATTTTCTTAATATATTTTTTTCTGGACTTGTATTTATTAACGTTCTGAAAATATTACATTTTTGTTATTTTTTGTTAAAGGAATGTTACAGGCCTAAAGTTTTAAACAAGTCTAATTATATTTTTAATTTCAGAATAAAGAGCCCGAATATACAAAAGTTAGAAGAAAAGGCGGAAGGTTAAGAGATCCACATTCAGAAAGTCAAGGTAAAATATTACAACATTTTATTTAAATTTTGTTTTTATTATTTATAAAGCAATGCACAGTTCCTTCATCTTCCTATTAATTTAAATATTTGATTATAAAACATTAAGTTTATCTACTGTTACTACATAATACATTCATAGGTATTAGTTTGATATAATTCTATTTTTGACTAAAAAACTTTCTATAGGTATATAATATAGCTGTAAGTAACATAGAATAAATTCAAAATAAAAAATAAATAATTTAGTAATTTAATGCAGTAAATAAAATATAGTAGGTAAGTAGTAGTATTTTACTGCCTGTTTACCACGATTGAATTTATTGTTTCAAGAAATTGTTGAACAATAGAACATAATATTCTAATTTGTCAATAAATTAAAGATCAATTAAATGGCCAAAATGTCACACAGCATTAAAAATAAAATGGATCAATAAATTGAGTCGTGTAAAAGCAGTGCTCACTGCTCAACTAAAAGAATTTTTTCAACGTTCGCAATTTTTGTTTTCAGTTTTGGGTCACTGTTTTTGTTTTCAAATGGAATTTCATAAAGTTACTCTTCTTATACATAATTAATTAAAATTTTATTTTATTCCTTTCATACTTAATTAGATATCCATTATACAATCAACAATCCAGTGGTTTCAAAAATATGCTTCTTGCGAAAACTTCCTTTAAATTTACGAATTAAAAAATTCTTTTTGTTTCATGATCAGCGAATTGCAATTAAAATATATGCACGAAATTGTGAATTACCCTATTAATGTTTTCTTTATAAAATAATTATTTGTATATTTTGGGTAGCAGTAGCAATAGAATCAATCAATAGAAAGTATGACAGGTATGGACACTAGGGCGGACGAAGTGTGGCCTTTTTGTTTATCATTTAGAGCGAGACAGACAATACGGGCCAGCTCGGAGCATGCATTCTATGACGATAAACAATGGTAACGATGGTAACGCCCGGGCCTAGTAGCGATCTTTCTCTCTCGCATAGGATAAACAGAAATGCCACGAATCTGCAGTATTGCTAAGAGTCGGAGTGTCCATTCCTGTGTTTCTTTATATTATACTTGGTGGATGGAACTAAAGCCTCATTTCCACCGACTGTTTTAATGCTTAATGCATAATGATTTGTGCGCAAGGCGTAATGCATAATGATTATTTATTAAATGGCCATTTCCACCTATTTTGTTTAATGATTAATTCGGCAGAGGTGGCATTTGTTGTCGAATTTTGTAATTTAATCATTACCGACATTTTTGCGATATTAAGAAATAGAAGAACTGTTAATTTCGTAAGTAAGGTATTCAGTTCCATATTTAGAAACAGACAGAAATTGATACTTCGAATCAAATAATAAATATGACACATGTCAATCATTATGCTTGTGCATTACGCCTTATGTTTGTTTTGTTTTCTGTGTTGCTCTTAAGCCTGATTTATAGATTGACGCTTCGTTTACGCAACGCAAACGTTCCCGTTCTGTTCCCGTTAGATATTTTTACATCAATTTATAAATTTTCGTTAGAAACACACCTTGACGTGCGTTTTAGAGGTTATGTTACATTGTTTGACGCACAGGTTTGACATATTTGGCGCGATTTGTTCTGTGTTACATTCGTTACATTTCTCATTTAAATTATCCATCTAGGATGTTATAATATTTATTCATTAATTTACTTACTACACGACATGGTTGAAATTATTGTCACTGTCACTTGACTGTCACAATATTTTGTTTTGTGTTATGCATTTGATTGGCTACCGTTCAGCCCGCAAACGCAAAACATGAATCATGATCATCTTTTGCGTTAACGGGTGCGTTAGCGGTACGCGAACGGAATACTATAAATGATGCCATCTGATATAATTAGCTCATGTTTTGCGTTAGCGGGAACGTTTGCGTTGCGTAAACGGAGCGTCAATCTATAAATCAGGCTTTAGTACTTATATGCAATAAACATAGTTCTTAAGCATTAAAACAGTCGGTGAAAATGAGGCTTAATAGTCGTTAAGTTTTTTAAGTTTTTCGTGAGTTTTTAATACAATGTTTGTCTCTGCGCCCAGGTTCGAGGGACCAGGTACACATTAGTATTTGATGACTTGGTGTGAAATGATAAAAGTAAAGTTGGTTAACGTATCTAAATTTCTACATTTCAGAATCGGACAACCTGGGCAGCACAGACTCTGAGGTAAAGAAGATTCTAACTCTTCACCTGCCTATTTCAGAGTACGACACGCTCGGCAGCGACTCTGAAGGGGACGCGGGCATTCACGCCAGCCAGGAACTTGTCTCCTTCAGGCATCGCATGCACAGAGGTAGATATCAATCACTTCATTCCATACTTGCAAAACGTGTTTTCAAAAGATGGAGTCCCATCAAATAAACGTTACATAACTGTGGCATTTAATCAAAATAATATATTCATTACTAAATTCCATACAAACTTTCAATTGTTACTTACGAGTTACGACCCAAGGAATAAAAGAGAGAAATGCATTATATTATATTGATGTACCTACTATAAATGTATTTTTTCCATTTGGCGTTCACAAAGTTAACTTTGTGAAACGCAACTGAATGTCGCACTTTGTGACACGCAAAATATTTTTTTAAGGTTGGTATTGACAGTATCAGATGACATTTACTTCAATTGTCAAACGTCAAACCTCAACTGACAAATTTCAGTATAACCTCTAATTCTTTATTTTATATTCAAAAAAATTAATGAACCTAGCAATAGGAAACATAAAGTTCAATATTTTCTATAATGTCTGCACTTATCACCTAGAATAGTTCATAAATTATATACTTTTACAGTGACAGTGACAGATAAATAAATGAGAATATTAATGTCACCAACAAAAACGTTACCCACATAAATTTCCGTAAATCGACTTGTGACACTAAATAGAAAATATAGTATTAACAACTGATTTTATAAGACTTGTTTCGCACTTGTCCTTTAGTAAACTCGCCCGAGGGCTCGTTTTACTAAATTTAGATGCGTGCGAAAATATCATGTCTTATAAAACTTGTTCTTTAATATACTATTTTTTAAATATTATTTTACATACTTTTAATATTATTAATTCTAAGTTGCAAGAATATAAATTTAGAATCTTATCATCAAAAAGGTCAAAAATGTCAACGGGTCACTGATGTCGGCTTATCAATATTTGTTTACTGTTGTGAAAAAAACTCGCCGTGTTCAACTAAGTAAACAATTTTAAGATAAATTTGCTTTTATCAGCGTTTCTTTATACATAATTTCTAAATGGAAAAAATAATAGTAGAGGTTGATTCCAGTAGTTTTATTTTTTTCATAAACAATCCAGTCAAGAAAATCATATATCAAACATAATTTCTAAATATAGTAACTCCTCTACAGAATTAAAATTCAAACACTTAAACCTAATCGCAAATATCAGAGTAGCTTTTAGCGCATTATCGGTCGCACATGCATGCATTTATCTTGGCATTTATTATTGTAACGTTTTGTTGTTTCTGTCAGGAAGCTAGAATATGATTAGAAATATCATTACTAATTTTTCGAGAAATTCTCCAACAAATTATCAAAAAAGTATACAATAAGGTTGAAATTATCCTACAACTCATTTAGATTTAGCTGCACAAATATCTCCCTGTGATGTAATATTACACGTGAATAAAGTTTAATCGTTGTTTCCCCATAAAATACAATGCTGTGCTCAAAACTACTTCCACGTGTAAAAAATATAATGGCCTATTAAGATTCGTATTAAAACCTTAAATATAAAATTTAAAATTTTAATGTTTGATATTTTTTGAGTTATCGTTTCCGAAAGAATTGAAACATACAAAGGTACGAACGAACGCGCACACACACAGACGTCATCTCGAAAATGTTAAATTCTTATTCTAGGGACTCTAAAACGTGTTTATCCACCAAAAACTCACACTCGAAAATTTTGACCCATCACAATACCTGCCTTATAGAATATGAGGCGGGAGGTAGCCCATTTGAGGAATTATTTCATAAGTAATTGGAAGTAAACCCGACAGCGTGGTCCAGTGCGTTAACTGGCTATGGCTGGCTAACGTGCTTTGACGTCAGTCAACGTGAGATCGATGATTCGAGTCTCCGTCGGGCGACAATGTGTGATTTGTCGTAAAACTAAAAATGCCCAAGGTCTGGCATTCAATAAGCTATCCACTTGTTCACCTTAAATGTAGTCCTGGTTGCACAAAGAATATCTCCGCTGCCGCTGTGGTTGGAACCACAGATAGCCGCACGGATTGAGATTCTGACTGTACTAAGATGAATGGGTGGAGACTGATCCCCTCCGATAAAAGGATCTAGAAAGCTTCATGAGAAGCGGCGCTACTCCCACGGGAGTGTTAAGCCACTATATATATATATATATATATATATATATATATATATATATATATATATATATATATATATATATATATATTGGAATTGACTGTCCAAAATTTTAAAAGTGATTCGTTATCTTCCAGACGTGTCAAAGACCGGCGCCTCAGAATCCTCCAGCTCATCGGAGCCGTCTCCCACGGGCCGCAAGCCGTTCCCGTCGCGCAAGGGCAAGTCCAAGTCCATCCTGGGGAAGCGACACGTGCGCTCGTCTTCAGGGTACTCGTCACACAACGACGAGACGACGTTCAGCATCAGCCACGCGCCGTCGTTCAACGACCGCATCCACCCCCCGACCCGCTTCTCCGACCTGCCCTTGTCCGACCTTGACATCGACAAGCACAAGCTCGCGCCCCGCAACAAGCTCAGCCGCGAGGCGTTCCAGATCAACGTGTAGAGATGGGGATGTACGGGGTTTTGGAATGAGGAGGAATTTCGTCAGTAATATTTATTGTTCTCTAAATTTCTTTCTATCTTTGAATTTATTTGATTGTCCGTGCAGCCAGTGTTGGCCGCAGCGGTAAGAGAGAAATAGAAAGTTCCACAAAAAGCTGAGAAATAATTCGCCAACTTATCAAGACAATTTCTTAATACTTCAAGGTAGCGAAGCGGTTTCTGCCAAAATTTTTGCTGAAAATCGCATGACACAAATAACAGCCAATGGATGAATTGATTACAATAATAGTAACCATGGTTATATAAAAATTTTCTCGGAATTTTTTTTACTAGTAGCTTGAGTAACTTAACTGAAATTAATAAGCGGAAATTTTACCGTCATCTGTCACTGACAATAAATTAAAAATTGGTTAAATTGTTATTTTGAGTATAAATACGCAATTAATAAGGTAAATAATACATATTTATTAATTTTAAATACAAATTTAGTAAATATTTCAAGTTTCTATTGTAAAGAGAATTTAAAAATAGAGCGTCGGTGTCATTGCGATTTTCTTAACGAGTATGCACTCGTTCATTAATTTTGTATCATGCATTCCAACAACGTTTTATTAGTTCGAGTGGTACTCGAGAGCTAATTAAGCCATCTCTAATTTCGCGTACTGTACGTTTAATATACAAGACCTGGAAATACAGGCTGGTTACTATCAAAAAATTGAGGAACATTTGTTGCAAATTTTTGTCCTAAGTAATTTCTATCCTTCATTGCTTTATTAAAAAATTGTAAATCAAATACAGTGTAGGTAAAATTTGATTTGATTAGAAAATTTTATAAATTTAAAAAATGATTTTTTGAGGATTCGTTCATGCTTATAAATCTTGGAAAAAAGGTAATTCACTGTTTTCAAACTATAAATGAATTAGAAAATCTTTTTTGTCATACCTGCACAAAAAGTAACCTTTTTCGTGCCTGTTTTACGTGCGCAAAGTGGCTTATTTTTTAACTAGACAAAAATGCGTGCGCAAAGTACAAGCGTGCGGGAATAGCGTGCGCAAAATTTCACTTTGCGCACGCAAATTGAACACTCACACAGTTTTCTGTAGTTACCGACACGAAATGTGCGCGTAGCACTAGCGCCACACACGTGATAATCTAATACCACAAGCACGTGAACAGCTGTAGTATACCTACTTCTCTATGCATAGTTTCTACTGTCGACTTTGTGCAGATTGTGCATTGGATATTGGATCTAATGGACAATAATATTTTATTCTTATATTTTTTTTTTTTTTATTTGAAAAAAAGAGCACTTCGACTACTAAGGTCATTAGTACCCGGTACAATAGTTTTACATTGTGTTTGTGTTAATATTATTTATTATGTGTGTTTATATGTATGGATATATATTTATTGTTTTACAGAACTGAATAGTGTTGTTGAGGTTGGTAATGTCGTTTCCTATGGCATTCTTATATTTTAATGTTCTTTTCTTTACTGTTAATAATTAGTTTCTTATGCTTTTACATGTATGTAAATATTAGTTACTTTTTTATTTTATACATATTAATTTTAAAAGTATTAATTTTATCTTTTGATAAGTAAGGTCACTCAAAAGGTTACTTTTTGTGCAGTAATAACAAAAAATATCGTGTGCATCTCGTGAGCAAAGGCGCAATTGAGCTTGGCTTCGTTGCAGCCCTCGCCGTAGCGACCCTCGGCCTCCTCGGCTCGCCTCGGTAGGCCTCGAGCCGCTACTGCTCGGGCTGCAACTCGCCTCGCGCAATTGCTTACTTTGCGCACTAGATACACAATATACTATTACAAGACTCAAATTCTCACCAAGATTTTTTTTTCAAAATTCAGATTAAAGAATGCATGTCTGAACACGGCATAATAAGTAGTAGTAATAGTAGTACGATTTATATTTTAATTAACTTCTTATCACTACAACGTCATATCACCGGGTCATTTCTTATCAACATCTAAGGCAATTAATTTAGTTTTAAATGTCAGTTAACAAAAACAATGTCGTGAGTAATGAGTTTCACAATAATGGAACTCACAGATAACCAGTCATTACTCACGTCCATAAGTAATAAGCTTTTACTTTTACCTGCGACAAAAAATATTATGTTTAAATTACGACAATGGGTAAGGTACCATTAGTCTGAACATAATGGAAATCGAATGATTTATGAGCAGACATGCGACGAAATTTGTTTCGAAAGTAGGTACCTAACGCTCCCATAATTGTTTTGGTCGTTAAATATTATTTCTAATGTGTCATTGTCATTACCTTGTACCACGAAGTATAATATTGAGATAAGGGTGGACAGTAGGGCGGATGAGGTGTGGCCTGTTTTCCTTTTAAACAGAGACAGGAAATACGGCGCCAGCTAACCTAATGATTTGTCAGAAGACGACAAAGTCTTGTTTCGAAAATACCAACCGTTTTCATAATTGTTTTGTCATTTTCTTTTTAATTTTTAAATCCTTTATATTAACTTCATCGTCTTGCTACGTACGGTAAAAAACAAAAGTCAAAATGACCCACTTCCCGGGATCCTATCGAGCTGAAATTTTGCAAATAAACTTTTGTCACCTAACAATGCACTTTGGCAAAATTTCAGATTTTCCACCATCTTGAAACGAAATGGCGGCTAGCTATCTCAAAATGTACTGCACCGATTGCGGTCAAATTTGGTACAGTAATAGCCAAGGATCTAACTTATGATATAGATAAAATATCAGTCAGAAATCTTGAAACATAACATAGGTATATTAAAATGTTAGTCCGCCATCTTGAAACTAAATGACAGCTAGCTATCTCAAAATGTACTGCACGATCTGGTGAAAAACAAAACTTTAAGTAAATATCGATCGAGTCTCATATATAAAGGATTTATAGTGAAAAACTTTGTTTTTACGGGTTCATTTTTTAACTGACGAAATTCCTCTCATTATGTGTATAGTAGGAATAATAAAAGAAAGAAGAAATATTTAATGAACATTACGAAAAACTGGTCCTCTAAATAAAATTTAAAAAACAATCGTTGTGGCCAGGGTGCCTTTTGTGAGAGACTGCAGTAGGTACTGTGTCCTTCCATTAGTCAGTGACGGGTCACTGGATGTGCCAAATAACGGAGCTACCACTACCAGTGTATAGAAGACACGAGTGTATGTTATAGATTTTATAGATTTGTTATCTACTTGTTATAGACTGACTGCGAGCAGTGAAGATTCTCAGGACAATAGCTTCGTGTATGAATTGTGATCCGCTGGAGTTGAACCGCAATTATGTTTTTATTTTTATTTTTTTAAATATATTTTATAAATATGTGCGATTAATAATATTTAATTTTATTTGGAAAACATGAAAATGCTGGCTATACTCATGTCACAAATTGTATTGTTTAAAATAATTTGCCTTAATTATTTGTTTTACAAGATTATAATTTTTTCACAAAAATAATCAAATTATGATTGGTTTCAAGCAACTGTGTCAGCAGTGTTTTCATACTTCGAACAAAAAATTAAAGGATATATAGGTACTTATGACATACCTACTGATCATAGATCAAAGAATTTTTGTAAAATTCGCAAATTATTTTGCTTCGTATTTAAAGTGAACATTTTTTACCACTGGTCGACAGCTATTCTTAATAACTTTATTTAAATCTCTAAGATTAAGTACTTTTCATAATTAATTTTGATTATATTGCTTTCAATAAGTACGTTACTGCAGTGGTCCTAAAAATGTTAATTTTGTGGAAACCATCCTTAATTTTGCAAATTTATAAAAATATTTTTGTTCCATGAACCATGATCTGTATGTCTAAGGATATACCCTTTAATTTTTTATTCGAACTCAATTAATAAAACATACATGCATATAAAATTTAAGAGTATACGAAAAACTTGTTACCTACAACTTGTTTTATTCATTTAAAATATTTCTCATAGAAAAGTTAATTTTTAATTTATCACTTAAACAAATCATGAAATTATAATAATTTGATTAAATTTACAAAATTATTGTGCTTGATAAAAGATTTATAAATGATACTTGTATAAAAATGGAAAAAAATAATTATAAATAAATGTACAATTTTTAAGGCCTGGTTACTGGTTACTTATTCCGTATTCTGTAAAGTTGAACTCTATGCATTTCTATGTTACGGTTCATAATGACAATACAGAATAAGTAAGCAGTTACATCCATTATAAACCAGCCTTTGTCAATAAAAAGATTAATGATTAAATGAAGAATTTGTGATCAAAGACAGATTTGATAAATGTAAAACAGTCCAAAATATATTTCCTGAATATTTTAAATTTCCTCAGAATTTATTTTTTGTCCTTGTAATAATTTAAAGACCTAATATGTAAAAATAAAAACATAATTGTTATTCTACTCCAACTACGGACAATATAAGAGAACTATTATTTGTATAGAATGGGTTTATTAATAGAAAAATTATTTGTCTACACTAAATTTTGTTTCTGGAATCAACAGTAACAGAAAAATGTTTAGAACTATAAATACTTCAAGCTACTAATCCAGTTCAAATTAATTTATCTTGCAATATTTTCTTCGAATATTGTGGATAAGTTTGTTTGACACAGCTAACAATGTCAACCCGTGTTCTCCACAAATAATAGATCGTGATAGCTTAAGGATGTACTACACAAAGATGTATAGATAAATATTGTACGTATATAAAATCAGTTTAACACATTCACTGCATAATGTTGCTGTCACAGTGTACTCGAAAATAAAACGAAACATTTCCTTTCCTCACTCAGAATTTCTAAACAAAAAAGCAGATTTATGATGTATCTGTTTTGGAAACACCTTTTTACTGTAATACTACTGTCAGATGTAATAATGTAATAAAAATATAAAAATGTTGTGTTAAATTACAGTTACTCTAATTTTTGATTTATTATTTCCACTAGGCAGGAGAGGTTCCGCACAATAGTGGCTAATCAAACATCATTTGACCACATTTTAGAAACTAAGGGTATGTTCCAAAATTAAACCACATGTACCATGGTAATTTTTTCAGGATGTCAGTACTAATTTGAAACGCGGTAACTGAAAACGGCGGTAAATTTTCGCTCATATTCGTTACCACGTTCACCGTGCTAGAGAGCACGATATTTGTGGTAAATTTGTATTTGTGTATCGCAATCTCACAGTTTTAACTTAAAAACGTTGGTTTGTTTTGCTGTTGAATGGCTGATTTTTCTCTGTTGGAAATGATTATATACAAACGGATTTATTCGAAAATTTTTCGAAATTGTATGTAAGCATGTATTATTTGTGTAATATCATATTATGCTTTTATTTAAGGATGAAAAAGTATATTTTTGTGACTTTTGTGCTTTCATTTCAGTAAATACTAAATACCTAAATGTCAAAATTTTACCGAAGCGTTTCACAAGTTTCTAAGAGAAACGTCACATTCAGTTACCAAAGAATTACCGTAACATAATACCACGGTAAACATGGTTTAATTTTGGAACATACCCTAAAATTATACAGGTTGGTGGATGTGAAATGCGAACATAGGAAATATACTAATATACATGACAATCGAACTTTCATGTCAGGTATCTTGATATATTTTGTAGTAGTGTCACAAAACGAAGTAATGTGAATTTGTGTGGCATAAAGAGTAATCAATAACAGAAATAATAATAAAATCTAAAAGTGCATGTAAACTTTCTCGTTCTGCTCGTACACATACATTATTATGCAAAGAAAATATTTTAATGAAAATAAAAATTTCAATAATATGACAGCTACTTTGACATTGACAGCTACTTTGACATTGACAGTACTACCACGTATATCAAGATGCCTAGCATAATAACTCCATTGTCATATATTTCCCTATGTTCGCATTTCACCTCCACCAATCTGCATAACTTTAAAAACACAATAAATATACGAACGAAAAACATTATTTAAAAAACGTGTATTTTTAAAAAAATAAGTAATAATGCAATTTTCTTTCCGAATAGGTATCCCTCGGCATGGATTAATATCCAGAAAATTTATTGTCGTGCATACCTACTCGAAAAAAATTTCTAATTTAATCCAAGCACGTGGGATATTACAAATAAAAATCGCATGACACAATTAACAGCCAATAGAAGAATTGATTTCAATAATTGTAACCATGGTCATATAAAAATTTAGCGGAAATTTTTTACTAGTAGCTTGAGGAACTTAACTGAAATTAATAAGCGGAAACTTTACCGTAATACCAGTTTGACATTAAATTGAAAATTGGTTAAATTGTCAGTTTGGCTGCAAATAAGCAATTAATAAGGTAAATAATACATATTTATTAATTATAAATACAAATTTAGTAAATATTTCAAGTTTCTATTGTAAAAATAATTCAAAATAGAGCGGCGGTGTCATTTCGATTTTCTTACCGAATATGCACTCGTGCATTAATTCATGTGCAGGAAATTTTATCGTGCATTCCAACAACGTCGTGTACCACTCGAGCTAATTAAGATGTTGGAAAGTAATCGAAAAAATTTCCGGAAATAATATTAATGCACATGTGAAAAAACCGCATTTGTTCTTGGAAATATTGTCTAGTAGAAATATTTCCGGAAATATTTCTGTAGACATTCAGGTATAAACGTCATTTTTTAAAAGTAAGTAATAATGCAATTTTCTTTTCAATTTCCCCTCAGCATGGATTAATATTCAGAAAATTTATTGTCGTGCATACCTACTCGAAAAAAAAATTTAATCCAAGCACGTGGAATTACAAATGAAAAAATCCGATGTGGCCAACACATGACCTCTCGCCATATTCTACTATTTTACTGAGTTTGTATGAAGGTACTTACTCACAAATAATAATATACCATTGTACTAGAAGGGAATTCGGGAATTGTAGTTTTTATAATATTATTTAAGTTTATTATGATCTTATAAATAATAAATGACATTTCATATTTTCCATTTCAATTTGCCAAAATGTCAAATTTATATGACATTAACACTCAAATATTTTATTTTTTGTTTTCATAGGTAGGCAGATTACATTATATCCAGTTAATAATGAATCGATGATGCTTCTTGACTGGATACGTTTAATGTAAGTATAAAAACTTACTGGAATTGAGTCAGTTTTCTATTTATTAAATTTCGGCTACTATAGTTACTAAATTTCAAACCCAGTTATTAATATTTATACATTTCTTTACAAATGGTGCCACTAAAATTTCAGAAACTGTGTATACGTCTGTTCATCTGTCACATTGACATTTTCATTTTTGTTTTAATTTTTTTTCCTATATTATAATTTACAAATCGTGGTAGGTAAAATTACACATTTTTGAAAAATAATTTTCATTTATTGGTAAGAGATATAGAAAAGATGTTAAATAAATATTGTAAGAGGTAATTTGTTCTTTCAAATGTCGCATGACAAATTGTAACTATCCTATATTTTTTGCAAAAAATGTTAAAATGCTTCAAGAAAATACCATTTCCGGTTGGCAGATTTTTCCCAAAATCTAATCAGCTCTTCATTAACATGTATAAATGTATACTGCAAAATGTTAGAATTTTATGTTCAATAGAATTTGAGATAATGAATCAGAACAGTGCCTTCATTGCACTATTTAGATTCTAAAAATTATTTTTTTAAATTTTCGTCTATCCGGTTTTTGAGTAATTAAATGTTGAAATTCGCTCGTTTTACATGGACTCTTATGGCAATTCACTAAATTTTTGTTTAAACTATATGATAAAATGATGAACTTGTATTAATATTTCCAATAAACCTTTAAAAATAAGTTCTTGAAGATTTTGTGTACTTTGTCTAAACCATGTGCAAGTTATTTAAAAAAAAATGTAAGCATATCAAGCATTTTTGATTAGGGAATTAGTAATTATTGTAAAAATAAATATCACAGCAATGCAATGACATCAGCCAACGTGCGTTGAGGCGTTGAGCTAATTTTGTTTTACATTATCAAAAATATTTTTATTTTCATATCCTCCCTCAAATGCCTGTGGCACACCGGTCGAGGAGCATCGAGGACCATCGAGTAACTCCTCGATGAAACGAAAGAACGCACCCGTCCGCGATGGATTTCTATTTAATCGGTGACAAATACATCAAAGTTTTGCGCGAAATCAAATCCAAAGATACGTCTGAAATGAGATACATTCGTTTCATCGAGGAACAACTCGATTAAAATAGCGGCGCCCCTATTTTTCGTCGAGGACGGGGTGCGTTCTATCGTTTCATCGAGGAGTTACTCGATGGTCCTCGATGCTCCTCGGCCGGTGTGCCACAGGCATAAGGCTAATGTCTGGGTACGCCACTGCAGGCGTCCCCAACCTCCTAAATTGCATGAAGTCAGCAACGAAAGCAGCTGTGGTCTGCGCTGTGTTCAGTTCAGTGTCAGTAGCGCAGCTCTCATGGTCACAGACGTCATATCTAGCGCGTGTGTGTCAAGTCAAAACTGTGAACGTCAACCTCAACTTCAGTGTGTTTATTTATGATTTATTTACACTTTTGTGTATGAAGTTAAAGTGTTGAAGTTTAATGTGAAATAGTGCAAAATGTATGATTTAACTAGAAGTTGTTTTTTGTGCCTTAATCAAGACAGTAACAATTTGAGATCAGTGTTGGATAATGGCCATATTAATGCTTCGATTAAGTTTAAACTGAAATTCGTCCTACCAGAAATAGTAAGTTTTATTATTTTATGAATACTGTTGTTATTTTTTCCGAATGTTGTTCAATTCAATAATGAATACCTGAAAATGTTTATTTACAATATTGAGAAGTGAGGTAAGTGTTTCGTTTGATAAACATTAGCGCGCGCTCAATTGTTTTTATTTTTATGTAATGTATGTAAAATTAGAATTATAAGTGAAAAAGCTGTCTGAAAATTCCTCACGAGTCTCACGAAAGATGAGTTTTTATTAAAATTGAGTAATAGTACATAATATGACGTCGCGGCAGAACTTTAGTATAATTGATGTCTTGCTTAATATAATACAAATTTGTGTATCATACTTTTACTTATACATACTCAGGTTTAAGTAAAAATTAAATTACTTTTGGCCCAGTTCCGACCCCACTTCTTATAACGAATTAATACATTGTCAGCAAAATATTTTTTATGTACCTAGGTATCTGTAGTTTTAGTTCTTTAATCGTTATTACCTTTTAATATGCAATATTTATTGATAATAATTATAAACAACAAAATACATTAGTTACTTATAATACCTTAGATGCTTATATACATATAATTCATTAGTTACGAACTTAATACGTTAGATACAACCATAATAACATCAAAACCATAATATTCCAACTGTCAACTAATTGACAGATAAAATTGTTGATTTGTTTTAACATTGCTATCATTGATGATACTATTAAGCTTTGAATATAACGCGAATATATGCGATTTAAACCCCCTTGGATGTTCTAAGAGACTCGGTTTCACCTCGTCGCTTAGCAACATTCTCGGTATTATAAATCGCATAATATTCTTGTTATATAATGTTTGATTTTATATAAAAAGTATTTATTATGGCTGCCCCAAAATTATCAAAAGTAACGGCGCCTATGGACAAAAATGTGAAAATTGAAAGTTTATATTGATAACATTTTCTACTATTACTCCAGTCAAAATACGGGTTTGGTTGTATTATTACTGGCAACTACCAGATTTGGTCTAGTATAGGTTTTTTGGGTCGCTGAACACGAATTTCGGGGTCATTTTGTAAAGAAATGTGCGGAACACCCTTAAATTTGCAAAAACTACCCCCAAAATGGGTTTTTTTTTATATAATCGCACTTTGAGTGCCCAGATTTCGCACAAAGGGGTATTTTGGGTCGCTGATCAAGAATTTCGGGGATTTTTTTATAAAAATTAATATTTCACCCTTAAATTAGCTAAAACTAACCCCAAAAAGGGTATTTTTGCTATTTTCGCACTTTGAGCGTCCAGATTTAGTCCGTATAGGTTTTTTTGGATCGCTGATCAAGAATTTCGGATTTTTTTTATAAAAATTAATATTTCACCCTTAAATTACCTATAAGTACCCCCAAAAAAGGGTGTCTTTGTTATTTTCGCACTTTGTGCTAATTTAAGGGTGAAATATTAATTTTTATAAAAAAAATCCTCGAAATTCTTGATCAGCAACCCAAAAAACTCCTATGTGCCAAATCTGAGCACTCAAAGTGCGAATATATAAAAAAAATACCCAATTTGGGGGTAATTTTAGCAAATTTAAGGGTGTTCCGCACATTTCTTTACAAAATGACCCCGAAATTCGTGATCAGCGACCCAAAAACCCTATACTAGACCAAATCTGGTAGTTGCCAGTAATAATACAACCCTCCCCCGTATTTTGACTGGAGTATATCAGCACATTTAAAAGATAATTGAGGGGTTCAGTGCAAAAGTGGTACACGCTTCAAGTGACATTTTTGTAAAAAAATGAAATAGACCAGAAATGGAAACTAGAAGTTCTGTTTTACTTAGAGCAAAAATGATACAAGTTACTATTTTGCCTGCTATTGACATTTTTCGAATTAAAATCTTAATAGTACCATTATTTTAATATTAACTTCTAACTTTGACATCAATTATCTCCATTGTTAGTTTTTGTAACTTGTGCCACTTTTGCACTGAACCCCTCAATTAAAACCGTTTTAATATGAATAAAATAGAATCTTTATCTGTAAATATCTACTGAAAAAATATATCGCAATTTGAAGTTATAGTTATGTTCATTTAACTTTTTGTGGCCGGTTGTACGAACAAAAATAAATAAACAGTTTCATTTCAAATGCCTACTACTTTACAATCTCGAAAATTTAAATATGCGTTCTTTTACTTATTAAAGTCTTAATTCTAATTAAATATTAATTGATGTATTCAGGTAAATAACTGCAATATTGTCATTGATAGTGTTGCCGTCTAGACAAGACTTTGTAAATCTTGTCTTGTCTTGAAATTTCAAGACAAGACTTTAGTAAGTCTAAGTCGAGTCTAAGTCTAGATTAAAAAGTCTTGGTCTTGTATTGTCTAGATACAAGACTCTAGATAGGTTTTCAAGACTCTTGATTAACCTGCGCATACGCGTTATTATGTTTAAATTCCTGGATTACGGGCCGCCATTATGAAGCTATTCAAGCTCGAGTGGTATGAGCTTGGTATTATATTATACTTATTTTACATTATTGAAAGATATGTTTATTTCTTACCGCTATTTTCCCCTGTATTTTGGTGATATGAGCCTATATCAAAACTGTTTGAGCTGTAACGCATTTACGCATACCGGCATACCAATAATGGACTTTTCTTTTCAAATTTTATACATTATTATGTTTTTCTTATACCTAAGGTCTATCACTATATCTATAGTTTCTTGGTTTTTGTTCACACAGATTTTATTATCTTGTTTTGAATGGTACCTACTTCATATATCAAAATTGCAGTATATTTTTTAATATAAAAATTTTCTCGAATTATAGAAATATTGCTACAATATATTCTGTTGTATCTATTATCATTATCAAGGTAAGTACAAGTAAACTTTCTTAATTTGAATTGACAGCAATACTTTCAATTTTGGTTGAAACTTTGTACTTATCTTATAATGTACCTATATGGCAGTAAAAAATTCATATTACCTACAACTTACTCGTTAATCTAGTCTTGAAAATTGTCTAGAATTTTGTCAAGAGTCTTGATCTAGAATAACAAAGTCTTGTCTTGAAATTTCAAGACAAGACTTTTGCCAGTCTAGTCTTGACGAGAGTCTTGATAATCTAGACAAGACAAGAGTCTAGAAAGTCTTGATCTAGACGGCAACACTAGTCATTGAAAATATACGAGTAGCTATAAATAGGTAGGTACATCATATTCCAGATAATTTAATCAATATTGCTTTCTACCATACGAGTTTGAGTAGTAGTGTTAGATTCTCATTAGTATCGACCAGGGGGCTGGCATATCTGCTGTTATCTTATCTCGTAGTCCGTATCAGTATCAGCCAGGGTTGTCAGACATACGATAATAGATCACGTCGCGGCAAAATCAAACTGAAACTAAAACTCGTCTCTGCCGATTTATGTTATTCTTAAGGTAGTAAATCCATGGGTAGTGACAACCCAAAATATGACTTAAATTAATATACAGCATTCATTACAAGTCGTAGAATTTGAATTAAAATTAAAATTTATAGGTAACCGTTGAAATAACGAAGATAATTGAATTTAAAGTTGACACACAAACGCGCTAAAATACATTGCGTATATGGAGGTTACCAGTAGATTTACTAAACGATTAGAAAATTTTATATCATAACAACCCAACACATATTTGGAAAAGGAATATGTTATTCTTTGATATTTGAGGTATTTATTAGAAAAATAAAAAATATGAGTCACCGCAATAATGGTTGAGAAATCGCATACAAAAGGTTCCAGTCTCAAGAAAAATTATGTTTTTGACGTACTACTACTGCATTTCAGTGTAAACTTAAATTTCAATTATATTTTTTATTTAATTGGATACCTATGATTTGTAATTTACATCCAAATCTACGATTTTCAATGATTTATTTCTGATTATTTGACTGCTTCGGCCTCACCTCACACCGAAATCACGCACGCTTATGACCGACGGATTTTCTACCTTAAGCTCTGTTCAGAGTGCGAGCGTCGCGGCGCGTCGAGCTTTGCGTCCGCGTTGCGTCAGTATGTATTCAGAGTGACAGCGTCTTCCAGACATTTGGCGAACAAATCGGCAAATATATTGAATTTGAAAAACGTTTCCAATAAGCAAAGTCGCATTCATGTTATTTGCTATATGCTAAAGACACCATATTACACTAGGAAGATTAAAAAGAAAGTTGGAATTCATTCTAAAATGAGAATGACATTTATTTAGTTCGTTCCATTGTGAAAATAGCTGGATATATTTTTAAATTTAAATTACAAACACTTCTGAAATATCTTCTAAACTCATGTTGAATACTCAAAACGCCGAGGTAACGCTACAAAAAACAATCCGGATTGTTTCGAACGCTGACGCTATATGAGACGCTTTATGTACGCTAGACGTACTGCTCAAAAGAACGTTAAAATACAAATCACAACTATAAAACATTATAAATACTAATCTCCAATGTTTTATTTATCCTTTAATGTTATATAATTACCCAAAACATCCTATATTATTTAATAAACTTAAATTAAAACAGTAGGTGTAAATTCACTGAAACGTATGGCGTAGCTTTTTCCCATTCCATCTACTTGACCTGCGCATTAGCCTAGCCTTGTGCTTCTTTTACCACTTTTGGCAGTTGTGAGTTTAACCGGCTGCATCACGTTACGACATACATATATTACTATTTGAAACCCGACCGTCTTTAAAATAATATTATACTTAACTTAAACCCCTGATCACATTCTTATGTGATCAGGGCTTAAACTTATATTTGTATTTTTGCTGTACATAAATCCGAAAGTAATGTTCAAAGTTAGTGAAAAACGCTAAATTGTACTTAAATACAGTACTTGCAACAAGGTCACAAACAGTCACGTGACAGTCAAAAACTAAGCGCGCGAACCTGTTTGTGGACAACCTAACAAATTTTAACATGGAGTCTTATGGAGTATTCATGTTTACTTTTGTAAAAATATCTTTTATTCGCATTCTACGTTGTTTTAAAAAAAGAAAACGTATGAAGTTGATTAAGGTAAGTTCATATATTATACTGGTTACTTAAAATTATCCTAAATATAAAGCACTTTTAAAATATCGTATGTTAAAAGTGTGGTATTGAACTGTTGTCATAATAAAAACAGTTTATAAAACTGTAATATAGGTACCCGTTATATTTTGTATATTTTCTTACACTTTAAGAAATGTTTTAAGTTTCTTAATTTAACAATTAGTGAAAATCCATGCACTTGATGATACAAAACCAACTTAACCTATACATTTAATGTGTTAGTAATACAAGTTTCATTTAAAATATGCTTGTTTTATATGTATTTATTTAATACAAATATATTATACATACACTTACCTTTCTTGAAAAGTATACAATATAAATGAAACATGCAATTAATGCTGGCAAAACACAAAAATAACTCATAAGAACCAAAACCGCCATAAGACACAATGTTAACCTGAACAGCAGTTGTCCACAAACAGAATCCCGCCAAATCCGAAACATTGGCCACGCCTCCTGCAAGTACTCTATTGTTTAGTCGCAATATTCGTTAGCTATCAACATTAATTTTTTTTCATTTTTCAGGAACTGATTCACCCAGAATATCCAGCCTTAGTCTGCAATACCTGCTTCGTATCACTCACCTCATACCACCAATTCAAGAGCAACTGTATCAAAGTCAATCAGTACATTAAAACGAACTTACTTAGCTTGCAAAAACATTACAACGGACATGTCTCTCAAAATATTCAGCCAACATACAACAGACCTCAGTTAAACGACCATAGAAATGTACAAACCTCAAGATCTGCAGTACTAGAAGCAAGGAATCACTTTAGAACTCAAAATACAAATGTGGTAGCAAACGAAAATATACCAAATAGAACCCAATTAAACGGTGAAAGAGATAGGCAAATAACAGAAGCTAGTAATAATTTTATAACTCAAAACACAAATGCGGCGAATAAAAATAGACCAACACAAAATATACCAGACAGAGCACAATTAAATGATGCAAGGCATATTAAATTAACAGAACCAAGTAATAAATTCAGAACTCAAAATACAAATGTAGCATGCGAACCACCATATTTTAATAGAGTCCACCCAAATGTCGAAACAATCAACTCAAAAACTCAAATTTCGACAGAAGGAAGTAATAATCTTAGAACTCAAAATACAAATATTACAAATAATGAAAATAGACAAACCCAAAATGTACTACCTCCTTATAATAGGGCCCATACAAGTGTCGAAATCATCAACTCTAGACCTCAAATTTCGACAGAAGGAAGTAATAATTTTAGAACTCAAAATACAAATATTTCAAATAATGAATATAGACAAACCCAAAATGTACCACCATCAAACAATAGAGTCTACCCAAATGTTGAAATAAACAACTCAAGAACTCAAATTTCGTCAGAAGCAAGTAATCATTTTAGAACTCAAAATACAAATATGGTAAATGAAAATAGACAAACACAAAATGTACCACCACCTTACAATAGAGTCTACCCAAATGCCGAAAACAACAATTTAAGAACTCAAGTATCGACTGAAGGAAGTAATAATTTTAGAACTCAAAATACAACTATGGCAAATGCAAACGGACAAACACAAAATCAACTTCCATATAATAGAACTCAAATTTTGACAGAAGCAAATCATAATTCTAAAACTCAAAATACAAATTTTGCAGACGATACTACACAAACTACTATGATTTATACCAAAACTAGTAAATCAAATAATATTTATTTTAATAGACCACCTTCAGAACATGTGAATACTTCAAACAATAAAACACAACCCACAACAGAAAATAAAAGAAATAATATGACAACGCAGATGCCAAATTTAAGAAATGAAATATTAAAAAATGTTCTCACTCAAACCAATGTAAATGCACCAAAACATAATATACATCACCAAGAAGGAAGAAATAATATGTCAACTCAAAATACCAATTTATTAATTGAAAATAGGCCAAGAAATTTTAACACTCAAGAAAATAGTAATGTGACTTGGGGCCAAAATCCAGTAGTACCTGGTTCATATAATGGATTTCAAAATATTGTACCACAAAATCCACCGCCATACAGTAGAACTCTACATAATTTACAAGATAAATTAAATGCCCCTTTGAGAACTCAAACAGCACCACGAAATAATTTTGATCCTCAAAATACACAAAATAACAATACTATTAATTCTGAAGGGGTAAATCAATCAGTTGACAGAAGAATAAACCAAAATAATTCTTCAATATCAAATAATGAAGTGCAGATGAATGCAAACAACAATTTTCAATTATTGCGGGCTCCACCACCTTATTCTTATGCTCAGTCCATAACTCAATCAAGAATAGAAACTGTAAGTAATGTCAATTACATACCTCAAACTCGAATCAATTCAATGAGTAGTAGCCAAGAAATAAATGCTTCAACAAATAAAGAACAATATATGATAAGAAATGCACCTTATGGATTACAAAAAGTATCGCCAGTTTCTCAAAATATTAGTCTAACTAATACGAATTGTACAATTCAAGAACATCCAAATAATGTATTACAGACAAATCCAAATAATACTCCAGTAAATGAACAACAAAATGACGGAAAACAAGTTCAGAAACAAACAGAACAGAAAAATATCCGTCGACCAAGTTTTGACTTATCACAAAATGCAAACAGGCAAAAAATTATACATAATACTGAAGATAATAATAGTGCAAGCAAAGGAGAACAAAAATCTCTAAAAGATTTTATTTCTAATTCAGGAATTCAAATTATTGATGATGTACTCAATCTAACTGAAAACGAAATCATAGATAATAATATTAATAATTTAGAATCAACTAATAATACTGCAAATACTAAAGCACAAAGAAATGATGTTTCAACTAAAGAAACATTACAAAATAGTACCCATAACACTTTGGAACAAATAAATACTACTCGAGCAACAACAAATATTGTAACACATAAACCGCAAACAACAAATTCTAATCCAATAATTGTAAACAGGCAACCATTACAAAGTACAGTTCAACCATCCACAGATATAACTAATAACCTTCATTCTGTGAAAGAAAAAAGACAGTCATCAGAAAACACTTCAACTGAAATAACGGATACTACAAAGATTTATAATCTTAGACGAAAAACTAAAGTTAGTTACATTGACTTCTTTGATAATGAAGAAACTAATACAGATAAACAATCTAATAATCAAGAATCAGAAATACTCAGTTCAACCATAACCTCAAAACATGATAATACTCCAATGCTGGATACAATTCAAAAAC
The DNA here is from genome assembly GCA_947534325.1 of Agonum fuliginosum. NCBI lineage: Eukaryota > Metazoa > Arthropoda > Insecta > Coleoptera > Carabidae > Agonum > Agonum fuliginosum. The sequence continues at coordinate 2,045,419 of OX384032.1, read as the reverse complement.
CAAATACAATACAAACTAATAATGATGCTTTAGCATCAAAAACACTTCCACAAATTGATAGTGATAAAGACCAAAAAAATGATACAGTACAAACTTTATTATTTTCTAATGATCTTGAGTCGTTAAACATTAAACCAGAACCTACACCAGTCGAAAAAAACGAAACAAGTAATGAACCTAAAAATATTGAATTGTTGTTTGAAAATATGTCTGAAAAAGAAATACAATACATTAAAACAGAAGCTACAAACAAAATAACTACAAATATATATTATCCAAAAACATCTCTTAATGCCCATCATAACAAAATTGTAAACAAAATACCTGTAAAAACATATCCAGAAACATCTCCTTATGCCCATCATAACAAATTTGTAGAAATAATGTACAGGAATCAATGTATCAAAGATTATGTTCTCAACAAATTTATCGATAAACCTAAACCTTACCTTGATGATCAAATATACACTGGAAACACATTACAAGTTCAATCAACCCTAGAATTATTTCGATATGATCGAGGATATGATAAAGAAATTTCTCTTGACGAAAATCTTCGAAAATTATTGAACATAACAAATATGAAGCAATGTAATGAACCCAAGAAAGATACAAATAATCAACAAATAAAAATAACTAGCACTCAACCTAAAGAAAATCAACCTGCAGTTAATGCAGACATTGATAAACGAGAAAATTTTGATGGAAATAAAAACAACACAAAATTTGTGAACAAAACAAATATTAAACAAAATACAGAATCTAAAAAAGATACAAATGATCAACAAATAAAAACGATAACTCAATCATCAAATGGACAACCTTCAATCAAACAAGACATTGATATAGGAGAAAATTTTGATGGAAGCAAAAACGACAGGAAATTTTATCAAGAATTATTGAACACAGTAAATAAACAAAATACTGAACATAGAAAAGATACAAATGATGAACAACCTTTACACAAAGATATCAAAAACTTGAACCAAGAAGTATTGGACACAGAAAATGTTAAACAAACAGAACCAAAAGAAGCAAACAAACAACAGATAGAAACATCAAACATTCGACCAGTAACTTTAGTCAAAGAAGACATTGATATAGAAGAAAATGCTGTACCTTGTAACGACACTGACCGTAAGTTATACAACAATATACTTACTCAAACAGAAATAAATACAATAAAATCAGAACCTGGCGATTTTTTTGAAGAAATGTCAACTATTGATAATACAAGACCAACTAAAAATGACATCACACGAAACGTTATTAACGATGATGCTGATATAAAGGAAGAAATATTAACATATTCCGAAACCGACATAAAGTTTTATCAAGATCTTATAAATGAATCAGAAAACAATTCAATGACAAATTATGAGTCTAATGAAAATAGTGCAGATGGTATAATTGGTCTAACTGACACAACGGGCGAAGACGGATTACTTAAATGTAGAGTTTGTCAAATTGAGTTACCTAAGCGAATTATGTATTTTCATTTGCACATACATGGTGCATTGAAATGTTCACAATGTGATAAACAATATGATACTAATTATATGATGAAGCGGCATATGCAATATGCTCACGGTATGAAATCAGATTATAAGTGTAATATATGTAACAGAACTTTTGCATTTAAAAAAACTTATGAGTATCATTTAAAAACCCATGGTGGTGTTGAAGACCGACCACATGAATGTCAAATTTGTCATAAAAGATTTATATTTTCGTCCGGATTAAAAATGCATATGCACTATCATGCTACCGAAGAAAATAAAACGGAACAATGTCCACAATGTGATAAAAAGTTTTTAACTGCGGCTCATTTAAAATATCATATAAAGGTGCATGCGAGAGAAAAAAGAACAAATTTTGATTGTGAAATATGTGGGCAACATTTTACTCGACATCCAAACCTGTTCCAACATCAGTTGATACACAAAGGTGTGAAAAAATGGGAATGTAAAATTTGTCACAAGAAGTTTTTGCATAACTCTCATTTAAAACAGCATATATCCACTCATGGTGGAGACAAGGAATTTAAATGTTCCAAATGTGATAAATCTTTTAGTTATAAGTGTTCCTTAGAAAAACATATGAAGGTTCACGAAAATATTAAATCTAAACGTAAGAAAATGAAAACATGAATATTTTATTAGAGCGACTCTGAAATGTATAGCCCTGTTCGCACAAGGATTCTTTGAAGATTCTACCAACATTCTGAATCCTGTAAAAGAAGTTTTCGTCTTTCTAGTGAGAATTACCTGTTAAAATGCAGTGTCGCTAAATTAAATCTTCAATGAGTCTTGGAAAAGTAGAATTTATAATTTATTAATTGCTTTAAAACCATGAATTTATATTTTTTATCTTGAAACTTCTTTTTTTTCCAGTATTCAGAATCTTGGTAGAATCTTCAAGGAATCCTCGTGTGAACAGGGCTTTAAGTATAACCATTTTTGTGATAAAATAGTAATTTGTGTAACAAGTGTGGGAAACAAGTTATTCTAAAACGAATTTGCATGGAATGTTACAAAAAAATGTTCTTCAATCATCCTTAAAATAAACAAATCAAAACATTTTAATTTTCCGAACCAGTGCTAGAATTTATTCTTTCCCACACTTATTTTGATTTTTGTTTAATTTATAGTGTAAAAAATCTTATTTAGGTATAGTAGAAAAAACAGTTTAATTATTAGGTCTGTAAATATGTATATTAATCTAACATGTACGTTTTTTATTTTCATTATATTTTAATAATAAATTTATTTCTGTTTTGTATTCCTTTTCATCCAATTCGTATTTTTCTTAATAATGTTTCTTGCCTAATTCTGATTCCGTAAACTATCAAGTTTTATTATTTCAGCATTTTCATATTATAATCTGCAACCTTCCTAGAAAAAATGTTCCCAATTTTTACCTCTCGCCACTCATATCTGTAAGAGAAGTATTGTAATCATGCTAAAATTTCGATGTCAAGATAATTGCAAAATTTTACCTGCGGACCGTCAACGCCTACGGTATCTTAAGCGGATTACAAAGGATGAAAGCTTGGGCCGTACTTAAAATATTTAATTTTTACAGTTAAATACTGATGTAAACGATACTTGCAATAATTATAGAAAGATATATACATACAGGTATATTTGGTAATAGCAGAAAATATTTAATGAAATTAAAAATATATAACAAAAATGTATATAGGTACTTCATGGTAGGTATGTTCAATACTTGACGGTATTTTAATCCAATACACAGATAACCGCCTGCAACTGTAACATTGTACAAAAACATTCCCACCCTGAGGTAGAAGTACAAGTAACAAAGCGTCCCGCTGTTTGTGGTCTGTCCTACCATTAGGAGCACAGGTACACGTTTGCAATTATCTTGAAATGCTCTATAAGTTTTCAATGGATAAGCACGTTTTGAGGTCCCTGGAACACTATTTTGATAATTTCGCGATGATGTCTATGTGTGTGTCAGGATGGATGTTGGAGGTACGATAACTCAAATACCACTGAATAAAAAAAATTTAAATTTTGTATATAATATTCTGACACCCTAGATTAGATCTGATTAGATTTTGGTGTTGATCGTGCTACCAGAAGTGGTAGTATCTTGAAGATCTGAAGAGTTTTTCTGTAATATCCTCAAAATTTATGAATTAATAGGAATTTTTTTAATAACATTGTATATTAAATGTTACTGTCTACAATATGTATTCAAAACGTTGTTTCTATCTAGCACCATTTTCCAATTACAAGAAGTTAAAAATTCTACAAATTTGTTACAATTTTGATTTATCTGCCTACCTATGAAAACAAAAAATAAAATATTTGAGTGTTAATGTCAAATAAATTTTTGACTTTTTAACAAATTGAAATGGAAAATATGAAATGTTATTTATTATTTATAAGGTCATATCATAATAAACTTTAATAATATTATAAAACTACAATTCCCGAATTCCCTTCTACAATGGTATATTATTTGTGAGTAAAGTACCTTCATACACACTCAGTAAAATAGTAGAATATGGCGAGAGGTCATGTGTTGGTCACATCGGATTTTTAATAGTCCTCAAAATGATGATTTAGTTAAGCTGAAGTCTGGACTTCCAGAATTGGTAAGTAAACATTGTATTAAGTTTAGGGCTAAAGTGTAGAATAGGTGTTTAAAAGGAATTTCGTTTTTTTGGTGTCAATCGGTTCATTCCTATTCTCTGTCCTAGAATAAAGCAAGGATTAGGGCCTATTTTGTTAGTTTTTAGGGTAAAAGTTTTGACAACTGTCAAAACTGGTTATGCTGAAAAATTAACAGATTAAACATGTGATTTAACGTTTTTATAAATTTATGTAATAGAGATATCAATAAATAAATATATTTTTCACAGATATAAGGCTTTTATTACCTGTTTATTTAAGTTTTCGAAATTATTTGACATAAATACAATATTACATTTGTTTTATATTAATATAAATTTCAATAGTGTTTGCCATGTTAAAAACATGAATACAAAAAAAATTAGTTTGTTTATAACAACCATTGTTTAATTGTTGTATACGATGTCTGCTGTAGTGAGTGTGAGTGCATTGTGAGGACAAGTCTGCTCTTTTGCACCAGTTGCAGGAGTGGAACTTGATTCCACGAACTAGACGGTGTCGTAAATGTGGGGGCAGCCTGACGTTGACCGAGGATTCTTCTCGTATAGACGGCTGGATTTGGAGTTGTCAGAACAGGACCTCCCAAAGGAAGCAAAAGGTAAAGACTTGTGTGTATGCTGCTCTTTTGCACCAGTTGTTTTGTTAGATGTTAGTGCAGTAAAAACAAAAACCGAGTTTGTGGGGCTCTCTTACGGTTTTGTTAGCTATGTTAGTGCAGTAAATACCAAAAACGAGTTTGTGGGGCTCTATTACGGTTTTGTTAGCTATGTTAGTGCAGTAAAAACAAAAACCGAGTTTGTGGGCTCTATTACGGTTTTGTTAGCTATGTTAGTGCAGTAAATACCAAAAACGAGTTTGTGGGGCTTTATTACGGTTTTGTTAGCTATGTTAGTGCAGTAAAAACAAAAACCGAGTTTGTGGGGCTCTATTACGGTTTTGTTAGCTATGTTAGTGCAGTAAAAACAAAAACCGAGTTTGTGGGCTCTATTACGGTTTTGTTAGCTATGTTAGTGCAGTAAATACCAAAAACGAGTTTGTGGGGCTTTATTTTTAGCCATTTTGACACATTCAGGTTAACATACAAAAACGTCATTTTATTCATTTTTTTACAATTTTGACACATTGAGGTTAACCAAAAAAATTTCATTTTCTTCAAAAAACATATTAAAAACACTCTTCCGCGGCCTAATTTTGCTTGTTTAGGTCATATTTAGGCATAATAAACGATCTCCAAAAAAAACGCATTTTCTCTTAAACACCTATTCTACATTCCAGCCAAGTTTAGTTTTGATAGCACTTAATGGTGAATGTCAGTAAATAAAAACAATTAGAAATCTGCAAAATTAAATATTAAGGAGGTTCCCTACACATGCAGTGGCGTACTCAGACATCAGCCTTGGGGGCGCATATGAAAATAAAAATATTTTTATTAATGTAAAACAAAATTCGGTCAACGGGTGTTAGTTGATATTGCAATTCGTTCAGTTGCGGTGATATATTTTTACAATAATTTCTAATTCACTAATCAAAAAATGCTTGAAGATTTTTTTTTTCAATCGACAATATATTGTTACAACTATGTGGTCAACCTTCTTCAAATTTTGGGAAATTGATGTCCGTGCTTGCATACGTTTATATACCAAAAATTAAGTAAATAGAACATTTCTAACATCTTTTTTTTTAATCAATTAATGGAAAGCCATAAGAGCCCATGTTAAATATTAAAATTTAACAATTAATTTCGTTCAAACTACGTGGTCAAAAATTTTCAAAAAATTCAGGTATCATTTTTATGACACAGACAACATAAATTCAATGTTTGGTTGCATTAGAACATTTTTTTAAATGTCTAGGGAACCTCCTTAACAGTTCCAATTATTACAATTATTGTTTTAAAACTACATAATTTCAAGCAGAGTTATTTAATATAATATTTGAAAATTTCATTAGACATTGTTCGATTATAAAAACAATTTGCTGTGTAAAAAATCATAGCGTATTTTATAGACTTAAATATTACTTAATAACTTTTTAAAAGGATGAATAGATATGCACACTTGATTATTAACATGTTTTAAATTTGAAAAAAATTTTTTTAAAGTTTCGCATAGGTACATTATTTTTATTGCCTTGCCTACAAATTTCAAGAGGCAGAAAGAAAACATTTGAGATTATAGACAGTTAATAGATACCTACATTTTGGTGCAGATCTTTTAAGTTAGGTATAATATTTGTAAATAATATTAGCCATAGGCGTACTCAATTTTTTTTCGGGGTAGGTACATCTTCTAACTAAGGTTTCACTTCACAGTAAAATTAGCATTTGAAAATGGTTCTAGGACAATTTCCCCCCGAACAATATCCCCCGGACAACATCCTCCTGGACATTATCGCCCTGGACAATATCCCCCCTCGGACAATTTCTCCCTGGACAATATTCCCCTAAAACATATCCCCCTGCCAACATCCTCCTACGCAAAATGTGTTTTAATTATAATAAACTAATCTATGCTAACAAAACCCTTCTTGAGTCCAACAGAACTCCGTTTTTTTGACATAAACTAATCTATGCTAACAAAACCCTTCTTGAGTCCAACAGAACTCCGTTTTTTTGACATATACTAATCTATGCTAACAAAACCCTTCTTGAGTCCAACAGAACATCGTTTTTTTAACATAAACTAATAGTTATTAAAATGTGTAATAAGTACCTACACTTAAACAACAATAGTGTTTTTACCTCTCGCCTCATATTCTATAAGAGAGGTATTGTAATGGGTCAAAATTTTCGAGTATGAGTTTTTGGTGGATAAGCACGTTTCAGGGTCTCTAGAATACGAATTTACTATTTTCAGATGATGTCTGTGTGTGTGTGTGTGTGTGTGTGTGTGTGTGTGTGTGTGTGTGTGTGTGTGTGTGTGTGTGTGTGTGTGTGTGTGTGTGTGTGTTTGTGTGTTTGTGTGTTTGTGCGTTTGTATGAACCGACGATTTTTCGTCCACGATAACTTAAAAAGTATCAAACCGTTTATAACCAAATTTCATATTTAAGGTTTTAATAAGTATCTTAACACCGGATAAGATTTTGGTAGAAATCCGCAAACCGGAAGTAGTACTTTTAGAAGTTTGGAAAAGTTTTCCTTAAATATATTGGTACATTATTTATTTATGACAATTTTTGCAATTAAAAATAAAAGAAATTGTGATTATCTATGTGTACAGTTAATTATAAATACAAATTGCTTAATCTGGAAGTATTTAACAATAAAATAAAGTACAATTAATATTCTATTTTTTTGAAATTCCAGTAAGTATCTTGTTGTCCATGATATGAAATTTGTTTCTACATAAAATTTGAATTATTATGACAGTGACAGTACAGTTGACATCTTTTGCTTGCATATTGGTTTACATTATCGTTTACATATTACATGAACATGAAACTATTAAAATGTAAGTAAAACTATTTATTAGATTAGTAGAATAAGCAGAATTAGGCGAGAGGTCGTGTGGTGGCCACAGCAGATTTTTTTATTTGCAAAATTAGTAAAACACATTTTGCGTAGTGGGATGTTGGCAGGGGGATATTTTCTAGGGGGATGTTGTCCGAGGGGGAAATTGTCCGAGGGGGGATATTGTCCAGGGGAATAATGTCCAGGGGTGATGTTGTCCGGGAGGATATTGTCCGAGGGGATGTTGTCCTAATACCTTTGAAAATAGCTTTCAGAACTCATTATTATCTCAGAGTAAATCCTAAATCTTTTGGTTTTAATAAATTAACAAACGACAACGGGTGCCTACCCATTTCTTAAAAGCTCAGAGCTAGAAAATTCAATTACAAGAAAATTCTTGCGTAGAATCATGAAACATCGGAAAATTCAGATACAATAAAATGCATGTATACAAAATAGAAAATTCAAATCTAAAATCTGATGGATGCCGAAAATATTCAATTCTGGACAAATTGGAATTTTTCTAGCGATCGTAAAACAATGGTATAAATTTGTTTAACATCCAACTCGTTGTAGGAACAAAGTTTTTATTGTAACCATCTTATGAGCTCCTTTATCTAGTTTAACTTTACTTATAAACTTTTTCTGTATCTCTTGAAAGTACCGAAATATTCCTAGTGCCGGACTCGAACAAAAATTCTGATTTAATCCAAGCACGTGGAATATTACAAATGAAAATCGCATGACACAGATAACAGCCAATAGAAGAATTGATTACCATAATAGTAAACATAGTTATATAAAAATTTTGCGGAGATTTTTTACTAGTAGCTTGAGGAGATAAACTGAAATTAATAAGCGTAAACTTTACGGTCACATGTCAGTTTAACATTAAATTGAAAATTGGTTAAATAAGCAATTAATAAGGTAAAAATACTTTATTAATGAAAATACAAATTTAGTAAATATTTCAAGTTTCTATTGTAAAAATAATTCAAAAATAGAGCGACGGTGTCATTGCGATTTTCTTACCGAATATGCACTCGTGCATTAATTCATGTCCAGGAAATTTTGTATCGTGCATTCCAACAACGTCTTAATTAGCTCGAGTGGTACACCAGAGCCAATCAAGCGCTCAAAAAAAATTCCAGAAATAATTAATGCACATGTGATATTATAAGTGAAAACCGCATTTGTCCCTGGAAATATTGTCCGTCTAGTAGCAATATTTCCGGAAATATTTCTGTAGACATAAACGTCATTTTTTAAAAGTAAGTAATAATGCAATTTTCTTTCCGAATAGGTACCCATCGGCATGGATTAATATCCAGAAAATTGATTGAAAAAGTTTCTGATTTAATTCAAACATGTGCGATATTACAAATGAATAAATCTATACCTACTACGGCACACCAGATATCAAATTTAAAATTTCTTGCATAATAATTTTTTTGCTAATTCATCTCAAATCCAATATTACCGAGGTGTTAAATTTTGCCCCTTCCGCACTAGTCCCGATTTGTTAATCGCATGAAGTCAGCAACTAAAAGCAGCTGTGGTCGGCATTGTTTCAGTGCAGTGTCCTATGCTCTCATGGTCACACCACAACACATCTGGCGCGTGTGTGTCAAGTCAAAATTGTGAACGTCAACCTCAACTTCAGTGTGTTTATGATTTATTTACACATTTTGTGTGTGAAGTTTAATGTGAAATAGTGCAAAATGTATGACTTAACTAGAAGTTGTTTTTTGTGCCTTAATCAAGACAGTAACAATTTGAGATCAGTGTTGGATAATGACCATATTAATGCTTCGATTAATTTTAAACTGAAATTCGTCCTACCAGAAATAGTAAGTTTTATTATTTTATTAATAGTGTTGTTATTTTTTCCGAATGTTGTTCAATTCAATAATGAATATCTGAAAATGTTTATTTACAATATTGAGGAGTGAGGTAAATGTTTTGATAAACATTAGCGCGCGCTCAATTGTTTTTATTTTTATGTAATGTATGTAAAATTAGAATTATAAGTGAAAAAGCTGTCTGAAAATTCCTCATGAGTCTCACGAAAGATAAGTTTTTTTAAAATTGAGTACATAATATGACGTCGCGGCAGAACTTTAGTGTAATTAATATCTTATTGCTTATAATATAATACAAATTTGTGTATCATACTTTTACTTATACATAACTAAGGTTTAAATAAAATTTAAATCACTTTTGGTCCAGTTCCGACGCACTTCTTATAACGAATTAATACAAATATTATCAGAAAAATATTTTTTTATATACCTGTGTACCTGAAGTTATAGTTGTTTAATCGTATCATCAACTGTTATTACCTTTTAATATGCAACATTTATTGATAATAATTATAAACAACATAATACATTAGTTACTTATAAAACCTATATGCTTAGATACATAATAATTCATTAGTTACGAACTTAGTACGTTAGATATAACCATAATAACATCAAAAACTTCCATAATATTATTCAAACTGTCAACTAATTGACAGATAAAATTGTTGATTTGTTTTAAAATTGCTGTCATTGATGATACGATTAAGCTTTGAATATAACACGAATATATGCGATTTAAACCCTCTTGGATGTTCAAAGAGACTCGGTGTCACCTCGTCGCTTAGCAACATCCTCGGTATTATAAATTGCATAATATTCTTGTTAAATTAATAGCTATAAAGTTTGATTTCATATAAAAAGTATTTATTATGGCTGCCCCATAATTATCAAAAGTAACGGCGCCTATGTACAAAAATATGAAAATTGAAAGTTAATATTGATACTATCTGCACATTTAAAACATAATTAAAACCGTTTTAATTTTTAATATTAATAAAATAGAACCTTTATTTCCAGTAGGTACCTGAAACAAATTATAATAAAATAATAAAATATATTTTATTTTATTTTAAATATCCACTGAAAAATATATCACAATTTGAAGTTATAGTTATGTTTATTTAACTTTTTGTGGCCGGTTGTACCTACGACTGTACAATCTCGATAATTTATTAAATATGCGTTCATTTCATTTACTTATTATAGTCTTGATTCAAATTAAATATTAATTGATGTATTCAGGTAAATAACTATGCAATATTGTCATTGAAAATTATACTAGCTATAAATAGGTACATATACTGTCGGAAAAAAATGAAACTTGAAATTCGTAAAAATTTCGACCATTTTCAAACCGCCATAACTCGGCGTATTTTTAATCGATTTCGATGAATCTTCGAGGGCGAAAAACTTTGAAGTGTCTACTTTAAAGAAAGTCATGCATGCAAACTTAAGCGCAACCCCTTCCGCTTCCCTCTAGCATCTATGTGGAAAAAAATATTTAAATTTTAAAATGAAATTGGATATTTCGTGTGAATAACTCAAATTGCCTAAAAAATTAGAAATTTTGAAAGAAAATTTCATTCGTGAAGAAAACACAATTTCGTCGAAAAACTTCCGACTTACGAGTCAAAAAATCACAAAATGCACTTTTTTTCAAATGCACATAACTTTTGTGCCAAATCGTCGTAGGAACTTCGTTTTTTGAGTCCTGCACAGGTAATTGAACAAATTTCAATGTCCTTTTTGTGGATCGAGTCGACAAATTTTTTCCAACTCGGTACACATCGCCAAAGTTGGACGTTTTTTTGTTTGGGTTTTGAAGGGTACGAAAAGAGATCATCCTAATCTGAGTTTAGCCCCTTAAAGTAGAGCCACAATGGGTTTTTCCCCGAAAGAATAGTCTAATTTGGTTGAAAAGTCGCTGGGTTATGTGCGAAAAACCTAAAAATGCAATTTTTTTAAACACCCATAACCCGTAGGAACTTCGTTCTTTGAGTCCTGTACAATTAATTGAACAAATTTTAGTTCCATTTTGGTGGATCAAGTCAAAAAAAAAATTCAACTCCGTACACATCGTCAAAGTTGGACATTTATAAAATTAATTATTTTTTTGACATGGGTGCTAGAGGGGGCGGAAGGTGTTGCGCTTAAGTTTGCATGCATGACTTTAAAGTACACTGAAAAAAAAGAATTGTAGAACAAACGATTATTATAGTATACCTACTACTATAAACATTGTCATTATAGTGACAACAATATAGTACATTAGTAATTACAATGCTATTATAGTTAAAATATTATAGTTAAATTAACTATAAATATTATAGTATGAAACTAATACTTAAGTATTGTCAGTTTTACAATATTAATGTAGTTATAGTGACAATATTGATATTGTTTCTTTTTACATATATTATTGTATATGTAGCAATATAAATATATTTAATTTTACTCTACTTAGTATGGTATAGGTAACAAAAAAGTATAGTTTATATTTCCATATAATAATATTTATTTATAACGAAAATATATTAGGTACATTAGAATAATTGTGCATAAAGATGGACAATAGATAAATAAATACAAAGCATTTCTTAAAACTATAGGTACCTATATAATATCTGTCAATTATTGTCAGGAAAGTAACCAATTTTTAATCACATACATGCATACAAAAATAATTTTTAGTGTATAGGTTATTGATATACAATCTCAATGAGTTTAATGTTGAATTACTTTATCATACAACTTTGAAATTTTAGAAATATATTTTTGAACAAAAGGTATAAGATCTAGACATGCTCACATTCGAATTAGACTGGATATATTTGTCATAAAGCACATGCAATTATTTAGAACACGTGTCGATTGTTTTCAATTAATTGTGTTTCAAAACAATATATAAAATATTATTGACTCTTACGTTATGACGTAACTATATATTCTAAATCATCTGCGATAAAAATTACGAGAGGCTGGGCAGTTATTTTCAATCTCACATACTTTTCCTTCCTTTCCTGTAAATATCCTTCTTCTGTCTGGAAATATATCTAAATAAAATATATTTGATTATTATCAATGTTGTTCAATTTGTTTAAACAAAATTTATATAACTACCTTCAAATGGAGAGGTAATAAATCTGCTATACATCAGCTTTTGATGGCATCCATGATGCTATTATGCTCGTATAGACGCGGACACAGCAAGACATTAGGTAGAAATGAAGGGGCAATAAGATATTTGTAACATTTACAATATTATCGTAGATTTTACAATAATGTTTTAGTGACAAATACTATGTGAAAATAATACAATGTAGTATGCTTAATATAACCATAATGTATTGTGCAATTTTACCCTTACAATAAAATATGGTTACTGTAAATATTATTATAGTTAACGGAACAATAATGAATTTACAATAAATTTACTGAAATATCTACTATATACATAGTTCATGTTATTATAATGTATAGAATGAGTTACTAGAATTATTATAAAATGAACGATACACATTTTACAATTCCATAGTTTTTACTTTTACAATACCTATTTTTCTCAGTGTAGACACTTCAAAGTTTTTCGCCCTCGAAGATTCATCGAAATCGATTGAAAATACGTCGAGTTATGGCGGTTTGAAAATGGTCGAAATTTTTACGAATTTCAAGTGTTTCATTTTTTTCCGCCACTGTACATCATCCCAGATAATTTAATCAATATTACTTTCTACCATAATGTCGAACAACGGGTCTGGCATATCTGCTGGTATCTCGTTAGTCCGTATCAGTATCAGCCAGGGATACCGGATATACGATAATAGACCATGTTAGTAGTGTAACGGTCATTTTATCGCGGCAAATTCAGACTAAAACCCTAACTCGTCTCTGCCAATTTTATACGCCCATGTTATTCTTATGGGGAAAAAATAGACGATTTTCATAAACTGCTCAAAAGAAAGTTAAAATACAAATCATAACTATAAAACATTATAAATACTAAATATTTATCCTTTAATGTTAGATATATAATTGCCCAAAAATCCTATATTATTTAATAAACTTAAATTAGAGTTTATTGGAATTTACTCAAGGCCGCGCTCGAAACCGTTTTCAGATAGTAATTTTTATGCACTTTATCTGTATAAATTTCTGCAAATAGGAACAAGCAATAACCATAAAAAATAATTCAATACTAGTAGTGACACTGAGCGCAAGCCAGACACTGTTGCCAGAGACAGATAATGATCTTGTGACAGGTTGTGACAGTAAGTATGTTTTTTGATTATAATAATATATGGATTTGTATTGAAAATTATATTTGTTTAACCTAATTTTTTTACCATGAATTCAAATGCGGGCCGTTAAGAAAAGCGGGCTGTTAAGAATTTCTTAACGGCCCGGGATGTGTTATTGACATCTTAACGGTTGTCATTTGTTGAACGTTCTGTATTCCATAACAACCTTGAATGACGAAAAAAATTTAAACATTCGTTTTCTGCAATTATTACAATCTTTACGCTATTTCTATATTAATTTGAAAAATATTTGCATTTCGAATTCTATGGTGTATAGCTAAGAAAACAAATTTGTATAAACATAGATTTGTAATACATGCAACAAAGATTATTAAATTTGAAAAATATTGAAAAAACTTTTTAAATAATACAATATTATCTTATTTACCTACATCCTTGGTCCCTTGGTTATACATATATTATTCTGAAATCTTTCAGTGTTATACCTACTTATTTTCTTACCATAGTAACATGAGCGTACAAAATTTAAACATCCGTTTTCTGTAATTGTTACAATCTTTACGCTATTTTTAGAGAGACAGTATTTCAACAAGCTAATATTCCTAATGAATCTGTAATTCTGTCGTAAAAAAATAAAACTCCGAAATAAAACCCCGATTACCTGTTTAGAACCTAGGTAATCTCTGTTGTAGGTATTACAAATCTACGAGTATGTTTACACAAATTTGCTTTCTTAGCTATATAGCAAAGAAATCGAAATGCAATTTGCAATTTTTCAAAGTAAACTTGTAAAGTCTATAAATTAATAAACAAATTCCACACAGCTTTTCATAATTATTTGCAAAATTTAACTCAACGGTAAGTGAGACAATAAAATATTAGTTCTTTGAATTTATCACCCATATTAAATAAAAAAAGAGAGAAAAACCTGCTATTTATTATTATTATTCACAAATACTCCGAAAACATAATGTGTAGTTGAATATTTTTTGAAGTATTTATAATTTTATTTGAAGGTAGAGTGTTGAATGACTTATTCTAAGACATATTACTTTGAAAATATGAAAATCAATCATTTTACATTCTCTAGTGATGAAGTAACTTGTCTTGTAAGAAATATCAGGGAAAAGAAAATTAGAGGAAATAATACTTTATAGTTTGTTTATACGGGTTTGGAAGAAATATAATTGGATTCAAAATTATTAATAAATGATTGTCAAAAGTGTTCAAAATTATGGAACTTTACGATATAGTATTTGAGGCGGAACTAATAAATATCAAGTTTGTAATTTGTGTTTGTAGAATTGGTGAATTTGATAATTAATTATTTTAAAATATCTCTGCAATTTGTGGTCATAATGTTATACTTGCAAGGTAAGTGAGACAATTAAATATTAGTTCTATGAATTTATCACCCATATTAAATAAAAAAGAGAGAAAAACCTGCTATTTATTATTATTATTCACAAATACTCCGAAAACATGATGTGTAGTTGAATATTTTTTGAAGTATTTATAATTTTATTTGAAGGTAGAGTGTTGAATGACTTATTCTAAGACATATTACTTTGAAAATATGAAAATCAATCATTTTACATTCTCTAGTGATGAAGTAACTTGTCTTGTAAGAAATATCAGGTAAAAGAAAATTACAGGAAATAATACTTTATAGTTTGTTTATACGGGTTTGGAAGAAATATAATTGGATTCAAAATTATTAATAAATGATTGTCAAAAGTGTTCAAAATTATGGAACTTTACGATATAGTATTTGAGGCGGAACTAATAAATATCAAGTTTGTAATTTGTGTTTGTAGAATTGGTGAATTTGATAATTAATTATTTTAAAATATCTCTGCAATTTGTGGTCATAATGTTAAAGAGGAATTAAGGGTACACATAGATTATACCATCAGCAGAGATAACTTAGGCTCGAACAGGTAACCGTATTTAATTTCTTAGTTGCGAACGCTATGTTAATACCCTATTGTTATAATGAAGTATCGACTAGCCTACAGAATTGCATATTCATTATGTGACATTAGCCTGTTCTTAGAAATAGCGTAAAGATTGTAATACACAATTATTATTTAATCCGCTTATAATTTGTATAGGTTTCATCGGTTTCTAGAATTTATGCTTCGTACCAGTCAGATATTAAAATAAACTAAAGATTCATTCTGACATGTTAGTTTAAAATGATGTTTCAGTATGTTAAAATTTCCAGACTTTTAGGCCATTTGCAAGTTTGAACAATTAATTTAATTAAATTTGAAAGCCACATTTTACAAACAATTGGAAAATATATTCAAAATATGAAAAATTGTTCAGTGCATATAAAACTGAAAATAATGAAACAGTACTTTTCAGCTCACACTTCTTCTAATATTTATGTAACGAGCGGCGCCTGGGTGGCGGCGGCTAAGCGACATGCACGGACCAGTTTGCATTGTCTAGCCGGCGCGCTATTGTGTTGATGACGCAAGAGGGGGATGATTCATCGGGTCACGCGATACGGTAATAAAATTTAATGACTCTCTGGAAGGAATTTATGGAATCTACCAGAATTACCGGCTGTGGATATATAAACACTACCCGAGCGGACGGTGAGTCAGTCTACGATAGCATGGTGACATAAATAGAAGTCTACGGTTGAATAGTGACATAAATAGAACTAAATATTCATGTATTGTTACATAAATAGTGTTTAATGTTATTTAGTGGTTAAATAATAATTATAGTGTATAAATAAATAATCCTAGTAGTGTTAAGTGTGTAAATAAATATTCTTAGTGTATAATTAGTGTTTTAAGTTTAATTAATAGTGCGTGTTTATTTAATAATCATTAACTTTTATCTTTTATTTTTCGTTATTAAACTTGCTATATAAATATTTGTGTTTTACTGATTTTACACTTCACCTAAATAAATAAAACCGTTACATTTATATAAAGAAGATTTTATTATTTTACTTGTAAACCATTCTCTTGTAAGAAAAAAACTATTCTGAAATTATTTTTGTAGGTATATCAAATTATTTTACTAAATATTATAATTGAAAATAAAACTACTTCTAATAAATGTATATAAAGTTTTAATAAATATTCTAATTGAAAAATAAAATTGTTTTGCTACTTCTAATAAAATATATATGATAAATGAATAAAAAATAAGTCTGAACTGGCCAATAATATTGTGTATACCAAATTATTTTAATAAATATTTGCAAGTTTGAACAATTAATTTAATTTAATTGGAAACCATACTGAAGGTATACTGGTTTCTAGAAATTATTTTTGTAAATATCAAGTTTTAATAAATATTATAATTGAAAAAATAAAATTGTTTTACTACTTCTAATAAAATATGATAAATGAATAGTTATTATTTGAACAGTGTTACAAAATTTTCAAGAAAAATATATTATAATTGAAAAATAAAAAATAAAAATAAAAGTAATGAAGCAGTAATTTTTATCTGCATGACTATACTTCTTCTGTCTGTAGATATCATTGTTTGACATACCTATTTATTACTATTTCGAATAAACATAAAGATTTTGTCAAATTGTTTAGTAATAATAAATATGAAAAGGATAGACTTGTTTAGATATGTTTTACTCATCTTGGAAACTTTTACACACTTAGTGAATTTACACCAACAATCTGACAAAATCATTATGTTTATACAAATTTATTCGAAATAATAATAAATAGGTATGTCAAAAAATGACATCTATAAACAGAAGAAGTGTAGTTTTGTATTTTGTTCGGCAGTTAAGACTTATTTTTCTGAAAAGTTTTGTAAATAATAATAACATTTTAATAATAACTTTAATTTTTGTTCTTGTTGTTATTTAGATTTATTTTCTTACAAGTTTTTGTAACAAGAAGTTAAATATGTTGAAAGTTTTTTTTCAAATAATAACATTTTAAAATAATTTTAATTTACGTTCTTGTTCAAACGTTACATATTTTACAAATCAACTGAAAAAATATGTTCAAAAATATGGAAATTTGTTCAATAGTTATAAAAAATGTTTTGCAAATTGTATCTATTCATAGTCTTAAATTTATCAGATGATTGTAAAATATGTAACGTTTGACCAAGAACATAAATTAAAATCATTATTATGAAAATGATAGACTTGTTTAGATATGTGTATTGCTCATCTTGGAAACTTGTACACATCTACAAACAGAAGAAGTGTAGTCTAGTATTTTTGTTTGACAGTTAAGACTTATTTTTTCTTGAAAGTTTTGTAAATAATAACATTTTTGATAATAACTTTAATTTTTGTTCTTATTGTATTGTTGATTAATAACTATTTTATTTGAAAAGAAAACACGTAAATTTATAATTCATATTGTACACGTAAAATATTTTTATGATTTGTTAAACTTATTCTCTGTAAAGATAAGTAATGTTATTCCTAATTTATTTTACTAAGAAATTCATTGTCAATCCCATTACTGAAACTGAACTCCACTTAGAAAAGACATTTATTTAATAGTAATTCGTCAATTAGTGCTGTCAGGTACTTTGCAAGTGGAGTTCAGTAATGGGATTGACAATGAATTTCTTAGTAAAATAAATTAGGAATAACATTACTTATCTTTACAGAGAATAAGTGGGGGGTGTCTCTTAGTAGGGATGACCGATATCTTCGTTTGAGGAAAGATCTCTTAATCTGAAAACTATAGGTAGAAAAGCGGGGGTAATTATATATAATTATATATATAATATTATATAATTATATATATATATATATATATATATATATATACATCTTTCAAATATTGTTTATTAAATTAAAGTTTTGTTACATATCTATTCTCTCTTAATATATACTGATAAATATATTCTAAGTCCATCTGAACTTTTACAGGATAGTACGTGTTAATTTCCCACAATACCTCATTCAAATCTCTATCAAGTTTAGATGATATCAATAACATTTCAAAAAATTGTTCATTTTCTATCTTCCTTAAGGCTATTTTTTGTAAGAAATTTAAATCATTATTTGCAAGAGTAGTATTGGATTTTTGCCAGCAATGCGGCAAATAAAACTTCCAGAAAAATCAGTTGTAACTACAATAGGATGGTTAAAATAAGCCGCACACTTTGTACCTGGAACGAAACTTACTTCTCGAACAATAGAAATGCCCTCATAACCGAGCGATAATCCCCGTCGGACTGTGTCATAGACGTAGATAGGATTTTTCAGAGTGATCTGTTTATACATTTACTAAAAATAAAAGTTTTTTAATATTTAAATATAACTTTCTCACTCATTATTATTAAAATAAATCTTTTCCCTGAAAAACAACTTAGACCTAAAACGATAGTTCTCTACCGAATTTAGTCATATCGACAATCCCTATGCAAACAATTATTGGCGCGCCACTGGAATGTCTTTGACAGAATGATTTATTACTGCCAGTCATTCTCAAATATAGTATAAGTAAAACATCCCTACTGTCTTTCTGACACCTGTCACAAGATCATTATCTGTCTCTGGCGCCAGTGTCTGGCTATCAGCCCGGTACCTGATACCACAGTCGCCCACGACGTTTAGGCACCTACCTTAGTGAAACGGCCGCCCACGACATGCCACCAATTCTAGTTATCTCAAAAAGCCATCTTACTATAGTTCATTTGAGAATGACTGACAGTAATAAATCATTATTTGCAAGAGTAGTATTGGATTTTTGCCAGCAATGCGGCAAATAAAACTTCCAGAAAAATCAGTTGTAACTACACTAGGATGGTCAAAATAAGCTGCACACTTTGTACCTGGAACGAAACTTACTTCGTCTAGTTATCGCAAAAAAAATCCATATCAATCAATCAACTACTGTCTTTTCAACTTCAAAATCAATTAGTCAGCTAAGTAAAACACCTGTCACAACCTGTCAAAACCTGTCACAAGATCATTATCTGTCTCTGGCGCCAGTGTCTGGCTTGCGCTCAGTGTCACTAATTACTACTTTGAATAGAATTATTAGAGTTTCTAGATTGCCTTGTGCTAAAATAAAAAAAACCAGAAAATAAATATAATATGCAGTAGAAATGAAAGAAGAGGGAGCAAAATTCATCAAATTGCAATGCATTTTATGCAAAATGAACTATTATTACAGACGTAATTTTATTACAGACGTAAATTTTAGAATAAGGCAATCAGAGCTGGGCATTACTTAAGTATTTAGGTATTTAAGTATTAATATTCAATAACAACTAATACTTTAATACTTGTACCTACTTAAGTATAAATTTTTTTAAATACTGAAGTAAAAACTTGCACTTAAGACTTATTTTCATTTCATAATCGTACATAATACTGAACTACTTTTTAAATACTTAAGTTTTTCAATAATACTAAAATTATGTAAAATTACTTAAGTTTTTTCAATAGTTTAAGTAATTATACCGTTCAACCTGCGACCACAGCGACAGAATACGACATTTTTACTGTGAATTACCTAATCTTTCTCGATAAAAAGGTAATAAAGTTACAAATATTACAAACCATGCAATTTATTATATTAATTTTTTTAAATACTGCTATAAGTTGAAATTTTTTTGCAGAGGAGTCACGTCATCCAAACTTTACAAAATTAAAAATAACTGTAGTAATGACCGAGTGATGTTAAATGAATAAAGTAAATACTACTTTTTTGCATACTATAAGAATAGCGCATTTTCATTAAATTTACAATAATTTTAAAGCCGAACATAATGTTTTTAATGCATTTTTAATTTATTTAAAATAATTGTAGTTTGTTTTTTCATCACACATTGGCACTACTGAATTAAGAATTGTGTTTTGTGTTGTACGTTTACATGGCATTCATATTTTTTCTGTAACGCTATAGAGTTGTAACTGGAAATATATTAAATTTTACAATGATATTTAAATATTAATCGTCTAATAATTCAATTAAATTGATCGCAAAACTTAGCATCGCATGTAAATTCAATAATACAACACACATTACATTTTTTTAAATTAAATTAGTATACTATGTAAATCTAGTATTTCGTGGCGTCATTATCTGGTTCCGTGACGTCATTATCTAGTGACCAACATTGATGACGTGACTCCTCCAAAAAAAATTTACTATACTTGAAAAATACTTATTATTAAGTAATTTTGACAAGAAAAACTTATACTTTACTTAAGTACCTACTGTGAAGCTTTACTTGAAAATGTACTTGGTATCATAGGTAGTAGGTTGGTACTTATACTTAAATACCTATTTTGATTTCGATACTTGCCCAGCTCTGAAGGCAATTAGGAATGAATATATTTTCATTGTGTGACATAATATTCATTGTAGGTTACATCGTTTATCCGAAATTTATGCAGAAAGCAGATGCAAAATGATGCAAGTGTCGCTGACGTGGCACTAGTAGTTTAAAAAACTCTTTTTTTAAATAAAATTTTGACGTATATTATGATTTTGACTATTATGGGGTTAAAACACCTATACAGACGTCGTGTTACGGTTTTTTCACTTTTAGATATTTTTTTATTTCTTGAAGAAAGTAAAGATCAGAATAGATTATTTGAAATAATAATTTGAGATAATATTATTTTCAAATTAAATAGTTTATAAATAAATTGTGCATAATAAAATAACTGTCGAACGATTTATATTAGTAATTCTGACAATTCTTTAGTAATACCGATACTTCCTCTTCCTCAGTAATGATTATTCTTTATTATTTTCGATAAAATTCTCAGTTCAAAATATATAAATGTTAATTATTTATACAATAATAATTTTATATCATGCATTGTTTAGTCGCAATATTCGTTAGCTGTCAACATTAATTTTTTTTTCTTTTTTCAGGAACTGTTTCATCCAGAATATCCAGCCTTAGTCTGCAATACCTGCTTCGTGTCACTCACCTCATACCACCAATTCAAGAGCAACTGTATCAAAGTCAATCAGTACATTAAAACGAACTTACTTAGATTGCAAAAACATTACAACGGACATGTCTCTCAAAATATTCAGCCAACATACAACAGACCTCAGTTAAACGACCATAGAAATGTACAAACCTCAAGATCTGCAGTACTAGAAGCAAGGAATCACTTTAGAACTCAAAATACAAATGTGGTAGCACACGAAAATACACCAAATAGGACCCAATTAAACGGTGAAAGAGATAGGCAAATAACAGAAACTAGTAATAATTTTATAACTCAAAACACAAATGCGGCGAATAAAAATAGACCAACACAAAATATACCAGACAGAGCACAATTAAATGATGCAAGGCATATTAAATTAACAGAACCAAGTAATAAATTCAGAACTCAAAATACAAATGTAGCATGCGAACCACCATATTTTAATAGAGTCCACCCAAATGTCGAAACAATCAACTCAAAAACTCAAATTTCGACAGAAGGAAGTAATAATCTTAGAACTCAAAATTCAACTATTACAAATAATGAAAATAGACAAACCCAAAATATACCACCTCCATATAATAGGGCCCATCCAAGTGTCGACATCAACTCTAGACCTCAAATTTCGACTGAAGGAAGTAATAATTTTAGAACTTATAATACAAATATTTCAAACAATGAAAATAGACAAACCCAAAATGTACCACCATCAAACAATAGAGTCTACCCAAATGTTGAAATAAACAACTCAAGAACTCAAAATACAATTATTGACAATAGACAAACACAAAATGTACCACCACCTTACAATAGAATCTACCCAAATGCCGAAAACAACAATTTAAGAGCTCAAGTATCGACTGAAAGAAGTAATAATAATTTTAGAACTCAAAATACAACTATGGCAAATGCAAACGGACAAACACAAAATCAACTTCCACATAATAGAACTCAAATTTTGACAAAAGCAAGTCATAATTCTAAAGCTCAAAATACAAATTTAGCAGACGATACTACACAAACTACTATGATTCATACCAAAACTAGTTTACCAAATAATATTTATTTTAATAGACCACCTTCAGAACATGTGAATACTTCAAACAATAAAACACAACCCACAACAGAAAATGAAAGTAATAATATGACAACTCAGATGCCAAATTTAACAAATGAAATATTAAAAAATATTCTCACTCAAACCAATGCTGTTCAAGTAAAGGCACCAAAAAATAATATACATCACCAAGAAGGAAGAAATAACTTGTCAACTCAAAATACCAATTTATTAATTCATAGTTTCAAAGAAAAATTAAATGCCCGTTTGAGAACTCAAACAGTAATAAGAAATAATTTTGGTCCTCAAAATACACAAAATAAAAGTACTATTAATTCCTATGAGGTAAATCAATCAGTTGACAGAAGAATAAACCAAAATAATTCTACAATATCAAATCATGAAGTGCAGATGAATGCAAACTACAATTGTCAATTATTGCGGGCTCCACCACCTTATAGTTATGCTCAGTCCATAACTCAATCAAGAACAGAAACTGTAAGTAATGTCAATTGCATGCCTCAAACTCGAATCAATTCAATGAGTAGTAGCCAAGAAATAAATGCTTCAACAAATAAAGAACAATACTATATGATAAGAAATGCACCTTATGGATTACAAAATGTATCGCCAGTTTCTCAAAATATTAGTCTAACTAATACGAGTTGTACAATTCAAGAACATCCAAATAATGTATTACAAACCAATCCAAATAATACTCCAGTAAATGAACAACAAAATGCCGGAAAACAAGTTCAGAAACAAAAAGAACAGAACAATATTCGTCGACCAAGTTTTGATTTATCACAAAATGCGAAAAGGCAAAAAATTATACATAATACTGAAGAAAATAATAGTGCAAGCAAAAGAGAACACCAAAAATATTTAAAAGATTTTATTCCTAATTCAGGAATTCAAGTTAATGATGATGTACTCAATCCTCCTGAAATTACAGGTAATAATATTAATAATTTCGAATCAACTAATACTGCTAATGCTAAAGAAATGACTATTACTCATAAAACTTCAGAACAAATAAATTTGTTACAAAATACTACTGGAGCATCAACAAATATTGTTACTCCACAAACAATTAATGTAAATAGACAATCATTACAAAGTACAACTCAACCATCCACATATATAAGAACCAAAATAGAACACCAAAAATATCTAAAAGATTTTATTTCTAATTCAGGAATTCAAATGATTGATGATGTACTCAATCTTACTGAAAACGAAATCATAGATAATAATATTAATAATTTAGAATCAACTAATAATACTGCAAATACTAAAGCACAAAGAAATGATGTTTCAACTAAAAAAACATTACAAAATAGTACCCATAACACTTTGGAACAAACAAATACTACTCGAGCAACAACAAATATTGTAACACATAAACCGCAAACAACAAATTCTAATCCAATAATTGTAAACAGACAACCATTACAAAGTACAGTTCAACCATCCACAGATATAACTAATAACCTTCATTCTGTGAAAGAAAAAAGACAGTCATCAGAAAACACTTCAACTGAAATAACGGATACTACAAAGATTTATAATCTTAGACGAAAAACTAAAGTTAGTTACATTGACTTCTTTGATAATGAAGAAACTAATACAGATAAACAATCTAATAATCAAGAATCAGAAATACTCAGTTCAACCATAACCTCAAAACATGATAATACTCCAATGCTGGATACAATTCAAAAACCAAATACAATACAAACTAATAATGATGCTTTAGCATCAAAAACACTTCCACAAATTGATAGTGATAAAGACCAACAAAATAATACAGTACAAACTTTATTATTTTCTAATGATCTTGAGTCGTTAAATATTAAACCCGAGATTAAACCAGAACCTACACCAGTCGAAAAAAACGAAACAAGTAATGAACCTAACAATATCGCATTGTTGTTTGAAAATATTTCTGAAAAAGAAACACAAGACATTAAAACAGAAGCTACAAACAAAATAACTGCTAAAGATACTAATAATCAACAAATAAAAATAACTAGCACTCAACCTAAAGAAAATCAACCTGCAGTAAATGCAGACATTGAAAATTTTGATAAAAATAAAAACAACACAAAATTGGTGAACAAAACAAGTATTAAACAAAATACAGAATCTAAAAAAGATACAAATGATCAACAAATAAAAACGATAACTCAATTACCAAATGGACAACCTTCAATCAAACAAGACATTGATATAGGAGAAAATTTTGATGGAAGCAAAAACGACAAGAAATTTTATCAAGAATTATTGGACACAGTAAATAAACAAAATACTGAACATAAAAAAGATACAAATGATCAACAAATAAATACGAAGATTCAAGCAGAATCTGAACAACCTTTACACAAATATATCAAAAACTTTAACCAAGAAGTATTGGGCACAGAAAATGTTAAACAAACAGAACCAAAAGAAGCAAACAAACAACAGATAGAAACATCAAACATTCGACCAGTAACTTTAGTCAAAGAAGACATTGATATAGAAGAAAATGCTGTACCTTGTAACTACACTGACCGTAAGTTATACAACAATATACTTACTCAAACAGAAATAAATACAATAAAATCAGAACCTGGCGATTTTTTTGAAGAAATGCCGACTATTGATAATACAAGACCAACTAAAAATGACATCACACGAAACGTTACTAACGATGATGCTGATATAAAGGAAGAAATATTAACATATTCAGAAACCGACATAAAGTTTTATCAAGATCTTATAAATGAATCAGAAAACAATTCAATGACAAATTTTGAGTCTAATGAAAATAGTGCAGATGATGTAATTGACCTAACTGACACAACGGGCGAAGACGAATTACTTAAATGTAAAGTTTGTCAAATTGAGTTACCTAAGCGAATTATATATAATTTGCACACACATGGTGGATTGCACTGTTTACTATGTAACAAACGATGTGATAATAATCATATGTTGATGCAGCATATGCAAAATGCTCACGGTATGAAATCAGATTATAAGTGTAATATATGTAACAAAACTTTTCCATTTAAAACAACTTATGAAAATCATTTAAAAATTCATGATAGATTGCAATGTTCAATATGTAAGAAACGATATGTTCGTAAGACTCGATTGGAGCGGCATATGCAAAATGCTCACGGTAACAAATCAGATTATAAGTGTAATATATGTAACAGAACTTTTGCATTTAAAAAAACTTATGAGTATCATTTAAAAACCCATGGTGGTATTGAAGACCGGCCACATGAATGTCAAATTTGTCATAAAAGATTTATATTTTCGGCCGGATTAAAAAGTCATATGCACTATCATGCTACCGAAGAAAATAGAACGGAACAATGTCCACAATGTGATAGAAAGTTTTTAACTGCGGCTCATTTAAAATATCATATAAAGGTGCATACGAGAGAAAAAAGAACAAATTTTGATTGTGACATATGTGGGCAACATTTTGCTCGATATACAAATCTGTCCCAACATCAGATGATACACAAAGGTGTGAAAAAGTGGGAATGCAAAATTTGTCACAAGAAGTTTTTGCATAACTCTCATTTAAAACAGCATATATCCACTCATGGTGGAGACAAGGAATTTAAATGTTCCAAATGTGATAAATCTTTTAGTTATAAGTGTTCCTTAGAAAAACATATGAAGGTTCACGAAAATATTTAATCTAAACCTAAGAAAATGAAAACATGAATATTTTATTAGAACGACTGTTCGCACAAGGATTCTTTAAAGATTCTACCAAGATTCAGAATCCTGTAAAAGAAGTTTTCTTCTTTCTAGTGAGAATTACCTGTTAAAATGCAGTGTCGCTAAATTGAATCTTCAATGAATCTTGGAAAAGAAGAATGTATAATTTATTAATTACTTCAAAACCATGAATTTATATTTTTTATCTTGAAATGTCTTCTTTTCCAGTATTCAGAATCTTAGTAGAATCTTCGAAGAATCCTCGTGTGAACAGGGCTTTAAGTATAAACATTTTTGTGATAAAATAGTAATTTGTGTAACAAGTGTGGGAAACAAGTTATTCTAAAACGAATTTGCATGGAATGTTACAAAAAAAATGTTCTGCAATCATCCTTAAAATAAACAAATCAAAACATTTTAATTTTTCGAACCAGTGCTAGAATTTATTCTTTCCCGCACTTATTTCAGTAATTTATAGTGTAAAAAATCTGATTTAGGTAGTAGAAAAAACAGTTTAATTATTAGATCTGTAAATATGTATATTAATCTAAACATGTACGTTTTTATTTTCATTATATTTATAAATAATAAATTTTATTTGTGTTTTGTATTTCTCTTCAGCCAACTTGTATTTTTCGTAATTAATGTTTCTTGCCTGATTCTTCTAATTAAATCTGTATCAACTATCAAACTGTCAGTGTTCTCCGTAAACTGTCAAGCTTTATTATTTCTGCATTTTCATATTCTAATCTGCAACCTTCCTAGAAAATGTTTTTCCAAAATTCCTAGAAATATAACACCCACTTCACTGGTTGTAAGATAGATCAGCGGCAGGTTACTGTTAAACACATATTTTTCCACCCCACCCTAAAGATTTTGCACGTTTTTCTACGAACGGCAGTTAGGTAGGTACTGTACTGACCAAAAACCAACCAGTGTGACAGTCTGACAGTGTCAGTGAATTTCAAAGTTACGAGACAGTACAGTTTGCTTACAATATTGTGTGTCAAATGTAAACTGTTGTGTTTATTTAGTGCAAAATTTTTAACATGTCCAAGAACTGTTTTCTGTGCTTCAATCTACAGAGTAATTTGTTCCCAATTTTTAATAGTCCTCAAAATGATGATTTAGTTAAGCTGAAGTTTGTACTTCCAGAATTGGTAAGTAAACATTGTGTTAAGTTTAGTTTTGATAGTACTGAATGGTGAATGTCAGCAAAAACAATAAGAAATCTGCAAAATTAAATATTAACAGTTTCAATCATAACAATTGTTTTAAAATCTAATAAAATCTGTAAACAAAAATTACATAATTTCTAGCAGAGTTCTTTAATATAATATTTTAAAATTTAAACTTCCTTAATCAGACATTGTTCAATTATAAAAACAATTTGCTGTGTAAAAAATCAGCGTATTTTATAGACATAAATATTACTTAATTACTTTTTAAAAGGATAAATAGATATGCACACTTCGTTATTAACATGTTTTAAATTTGAAAAAAATATTTTTAAGTTTCATACATTATTTTTATTGCCTGGCATACAAATTTCAAGAGGCAGAAAGAAAACTTTTGAGGTTATAGACAGTAAATAGATACATTTTGATGCAGACCTTTTAAGTTAGGTATAATAATTGTAAATAATATTAGCCATAGGCGTACTCAATTTTGTTTTCGGGGTAGGTACATCTTCTACTAAAGTTTCACTTCAAAGTAAAATTAGCATTTGAAAATAGCTTTCAGAACTCATCTTGAACTCATTATTATCTCAGAATAAATCCTTAATCTTTTGGTTTTAATTAACAAACGACGACGGGTGCCTACCCACTTCTTAATAGCTCAGAGCTAGAAAATTCAATTACAAGATCGTAAAACAATGGTATAAATTTTGTTAACATCAAACTCGCTGTAGGAACATTCCGCTGTGCACAGCTTGTGGGACTGTCACTAGGGGGGCGACTGAAAGGGGAGCACGTTATTCGTCGTGCTCGAGCGATTTTCAACTTTTTTCAATACCGCTTACCCAGAAACAAAACACGTGAAAATCAGGAGCATGCGTACTGAGGCGGCCTTGATTTTTCAAGATTTGAATATTTCTTTACATGTATTTTCCGTGTCCACTGCGTTCTTAATATGAATTTTTCCTTTAATGTTTTTTTGTGTACCGGTTGTGTTAGGCACGAAGTTTCGTTCGTTTTTTGATGTACGAATTTTCTTTTTATTGAATTTTCTAGTAATAAATATTCTAGTGTCGAAGACGTTCCCTTCTGGGGTAATAAAAATATACATATGGAAATTTTAAAATTTGTACAATATTGAAAAACCTATTTGTGTAGTATGTAGATATACTTATACATATTTTAGGACGATAAGAACAAATTTGAAGATTACTAAAAATAATTTCCAATATTGCATTATTTTCTTGAAAATCTTTTATTTGAGTACCTACCTCACTGTATAGTGTTTACTCATATGAATGTAAGAAAAGTGCAAAAGTAGCATAGTAACGGCTTCATTTTTTTTCTTTTATTTCAGGTATTGTTCTACCCAGGGTGTACTGTGTTAGTGTGCACAAATTGCCTCGTACCGTTAAGAGCCTTCTACGCATTTAAGAAAAAATGCTTAGAAAACAATATTCGCATTAGGTCTTTCATGCAGCATTGCCAAAAAACATTACTAATACCAAATAAGCCACCAGCCGCTCCATACCAATACAGCCAAGACCAGCACAAACGCGCACCTTCTACCAACGCTACAGAAGAACCAAAACGTCATTCCATTCCAAATCCTCAAGGTGTTTATCCAGGTAACACAAATTTTATTAGTCAAGAAAACGATTCAATTAATAGAGGAATACATCAAGATTATCAAAAAAATGTGGAATTCAGAACAAACGTAAGTAAAATACCTGGATATAACGAAGAACAGACAAATTCTAACCTACAAATATCGCAAAATTTACCACCACCACAAAACACGTCAAAACCGGAATATACAAAACAAGACATTTATAACCAACAAATATCTCAAAATGTGTTTCCAGCGCCGTATAGACCTCATGGAAAAGAAAACAGCAATATTAAGATATCGGTTACGCAAAATGTAGTAGAACCCACATACCGTCAAAATCCAATGAATAATCAAATGCAGTTTCTTCAGGGTAATATCAATATTTCTAATAACAGTACAACAATTGACTTTTATAATCAAGCATATTCGGTAGTTCCCCGACAATATCAGAATGCAGTGTTACCAAATCTAAACATATCTGTAAAACATAGCAACCAAACGGAACCTCAAAATCATGAACAAATTCAGATAGATTCAGATTTTAACTTTAAAAAAATAAAGTTACCTTTCGGTAATAATAGTAACAAAAATAGTTTACAAACAAAATCCGAATTAGAGCCACTAAATCTAAATCAAGAATCAGAATCACTAAGTTCAACCATAACCTCAAAATACTATAATACTCCAATGCTTGACACAATTCAAATACCAAATACAGAAACTTATAATCCTGGACCTAGAACACAAAATACTGCATCTCGCTTGTCATCATTGCCAAGAAATCGTAACTTAGAACTAAAAAATCTTGAATCAGTGAATCAAATTAAACAAGTATGCACTTCACAAACGGATATTCCTGAATTCATAAATATTGATTTTCTAGATCGAACATCACAAAATAGTACGATTGATCTATCAACTATTGTAGAACCAAAAAAATGTGAAGCAATAAAATATGTGAAACATAAAAAAACAAAACATAAACCATCAATATTAAGACGAAAGCCACAAATAAACCACAACGATTTTTTCCAAAAGAAAGAAACTTGTATTACAATTATTGAAACTAAGAGTCCAAATAGTCTACCGGTAAATACAGTTAGCCAACAAAATCATAACAATGAATCGGATGATTCCGAAAAAAATACAGAAGAAATTTTATCATTCTCATTAAAAAAAGTATTTGATAACAGTACTGAGACAATTAATGAACCTAATACAAGTTTACTAATTGAAAACAGCACATCCAGTAGTAATAATAAAGAAGATTCTTTTCAAAAAGACATTCCTAACAATTTTGTAGAAAAAGTGCATAAAAGTTGTAATAATAAAAATGATATTCTAGAAAATTTTGCTAATTCTAAACAAGAATTTGATAAAGTCACTGAGTCTATTAATGAATCTAATACTAATCCAGTATCTGAAAACAATACATCTAGTAGTAATAAAGAAGTAATGAAGAATTATTCTTCAATCTTAATAAAGAAGATTGAAGATTATGAAAAAGTAATTCGTAACAATTATGCAAGAAAAGTGTGTAAAATTAAAAAAAATATATTATTTTCTGATGGTCCAGAAAATTCTTCTAATTCTGAACAAAAATATGATAATACCACTAAGGAAATTAATGAACCTAATAGTAGTTCAGTATTTGAAAACAATACATCTACTAGTAGTAAAGAAGTAAGAAATTATAATTGTTCAATCGAAATAAAGAAGATTCAAGATTTTGAAAATATAATTCGTAACAGTTTAGTAGGAAAAGTGCATAGAAGTTCTTCTAATTCTAACCAAGAATTGGATAATACCACTGACGAAATTAATGAATCCAATACTAGTTCAATATTTGATTACAATTCATCTGATAGCAATAAAGAAAATATTGACGAATCTTTTCAAAATGATATTCGGAACAATTTTGTGGAAAAAGCGAATGAAAGTGTTTTGGTTAAAAACTATTTACACGCTGAATTAAATACCAAAAGCAAACCTCAACAAACCAAAAAGTCTAAAATGAACAAGAATAAACGAAAGAAAAATCAACAATCTGTCAAAAATAAAAAATCCAAACTTGTGCAAAACTCAATACCTTCTTCGAAACTTACTCAAGATTTTAATAAAGACCTAATTCCTATCAATGATACAACCTCTGATAGCAACAGTTCTCCACTAATGGTAACAACTTATTCTGAATCAGAAGTCGAATTTTCCAATGAATTTGAGTTTGAATATTTTACTGAACAACCTATTATTGAAACCAATGAAAAAAATTCGTTACCCAATGAAAGTGATACTACTTTAATTGAAGATAATGATACACCGTTTCATTTTAAAATTACAAATATTCAGACAATAACAGACATTGAAATTAATGATAATAGTCTCAATTTAAACGAAAATTCGTCAAATATAACTAGTCATGACAACGAAACACCGTTTCTTATTACAAATATACAAACAATATCAGATATAGAAGCATTATTTGAAGAAAACGAAATTGAAATGTCGGAATAATAAGCAACATTACCAAAAGAAGAAATTAAAATAGATGAGGTTCTACCATTTGAAACTGAAGTTACCAACCAGGAGATTAATATAAAAGATATTGTGAACCACCCAGAACTGGGTATCATGTTGGAACAAGAGTAGCAATCAAAAAATGACAAAATATTACGGCAATCATTCGAATATTCTCATGATTTTTATGCTTATTTGAAAGTGTTTTTTTTTATCTAATTTGTACCTTTTTTAGTATTAAGCGTATATTTTATACATTGATGTGATTTGACAAAATGGCTTTATGAAACGATTTTTATGTATCCTATGTAAATAAATATCTTATTCTAGCCCAATATTATGTCCTTTTTTTCGATGGTCCTTATATTAATAGGTAGGTACCTTCGACCATATAATATATTTTATTTTGTACTTAATGTTAAAAATTGGTTTTATACGTTCATTTTCAGTAGATAAAGTATTACTTTAACATCGAGGGTAGATAAAATAAAATTTGAGTAGATAAAGTAAAATTTGAGTAGATAAAGTAAAATTTGAGTAGATAAAGTAAAATTTGAGTAGATAAAGTAAAATTTGAGTAGATAAAATAAAATTTAAGTAAAATAAGAATATTTTTACACAAATTAACATTAAGTACAAAATAAAATAATATATTGTACACGACGATAAAGAGTCTTTATCGACACGTGAAAGATAGCCCACTCGTTCCTTCGTCACTCGTGAACTAACATCTTTCACTTTTCGATAAATGATCTCTTTATCGTCTTGTATAATAAATTACTAATAATCTAGGTAGGGACAAGTTTCCCCCAAGTATCATTGCACGTTGCCTACTTTACCTACACACTTCTTAGCAAATGATACAATGAACGTTCAACAAATGACTGTTGAATGCTCTACATCTGTCAAACTGACGTTTACAATTCTAGATTTTAGATGCATTTATCTTAAGAAATATAAATAATAGAAACAATTTGTAAATTATATTCAGTAATAACAGAAGGAGCACGTATGTATGTAACATTTTCATCAATTTTAATAGGTATTATTTAAAAGACATTTATCAAAACTTATAACTTATGCAACCCGCAATAATACAGGGGGAACTCAACCCCTCCCGCGCACCTCTTGTCCATATGATGTTGGTTTCATCTCCATACCTACACTTTGGCCTGCATACTGTATCTAGACCTAGACTATTTAAGGTCGTTGGTAGGTAGGTACTATAAAACCTAAGCCGAACATCTTGTGATATAATTTTTAGCAAACATCCAGTATTATGGTACGGTAGGTTATGTTATACTCATATTATTTATGTTTTGTGCCGTACTACCGTCAAATGTGGTTATTTTGAACAAAATTACACCCAAAATGGTTTTCGAACTCAAAAAATGCACGACTGCGCCATAAAATAATTTTAAATTTTCTTTGACAGTTATGTTATTTGTTTCATTTTTCTCAATTCTTAATTTTTGTTTGTTATTTTTGATAATAACTAATACGAATTGTACAATTCAAGAACATCCAAATAATACTCCAGTAAATGAACAACAAAATGCCGGAAAACAAGTTCAGATACAAGCAAAACTGAACAGTATCCGCTGACCAAGTTTTAATTTATCACAAAATGTAAAAAGGCAAAAAATTATACATAATACTGAAGATAATAATACACGGGCAGTAACAAATATTGTAAAATATAAACCGCAAAAAACAAATTCTAATTCAATAAATGTAAACAGACAACCCAGACAACCATTACAAAGTACAGTTCCACCATCCACAGATATAAGTAATAACCTTCATTCTGTGAAAGAAAATAGACAGTCATCAGAAATCACATCAACTGAAATAACAGGTACTACAACAAAATATAACCTTAGACGAAAAACTAAAGTTAGTTATTTTCACTTCTTTGATAATGAAGAAACTAATACCGATAAACATACTAATAATCATGAATCAGAAATAAGTTCAACCATAACCTCAAAACACAATAATACCCCCATGCTGGATTCAATTCAAATACCAAACATAGAAACTTATAATACTAGACCACGAATTTTTGATTTAACAAATAAAATAAACAAACACAGAATACTGCATCACGCCTGTCATCATTGCCAAGAAATCTAGAAATAAGAAATCATAACTTAAAAGTAAATACTCGTGTGAATCAAATTAAACAAATATTATGCACTTTACAAACGGATAACCCTAAATCACAAAATACTACGATTAATCTATCACCTATTGTAACACAAATCTTACTAAAGAAGATCGAAGATATTGAAAAAGTAATGCGCAATAATTCAGTTAGAAAAGTGTATAATAGTTGTAATAATAAAAAAAATATTTTATTTTCTGATGGTCCAGAAAATTTTTCTAATTCTAAACAAAATATTGATAATACCACTGAGGAAATTAATGAACCTAAATCTAGTTCAGTATTTGAAAACAATACATCTAGTAGTAATAAAAAAGTAATAAATTGTTATTGTTCAATCGAAATTAAGAAGATTAAAGATTTTGAAAATTCGTAACAGTTTAGTGGGAAAAGTGCATAGAACTTGTTACAATCAAAAAAAATTTTTTTTTTCTGATGGTCTAGAAAATAATTCTTCTAATTCTAACCAAGAATTTGTCAATACTCCTGGGGAAATTAATGAACCTAATACTAGTTCAGAATTTGAAAACAATACATCAAGTAGTAATAAAGAAGAAAATACATTATTATTGTTCATTCGAAATAAAGATTTTGAAAATATAATTCGTAACAATAAAGTAGGAAGAGTGCATAGAAGGTGTAATAATAATAAAAATATATTATTTTCTGACGGTCTAGAAAATAATTCTTCTAATTCTAATCAAGTATTTGATAATACCACTGAGGAAATTAATGAACCTAATACTAGTCCAGTAATTGAAAACAATACATCTAATAACGAAAATATTTACGAATCTTTTCAAAAAGACATTCAGAACAATTTTGTGGAAAAAATGAATGAAAGTGTTTTGGTTAAAAACTATTTACACGATGAATTAAATACCGAATTTGTACCTGAACCTAACGATAAAATAAATCAAAAAAATAAAAGCAAACCTCGAGAAAACAAAAAGTCTAAAATGAATAACAATAAACGAATGAAGAATCAACAACCTGTCAAAAGTAAAAAGTCCAAACTTGTGCAAATCTCATTACCTACTTCGAAACTTACTCAAGATATTAATAACGATCTACTTCCTATAAATGATCCAATCTCTGATACACCGTTCCAATTTAAAATTATAAATGTACAGACTCTAGATTTTAATAAAGATCTAATTCCTACAAATCATACAAACTCTGATATCAACAGTTGTCCACAAATGGAAACAACTTATTCTGAAACAGAAGCAGAATTTTCTAATGAGTTTGAAACTAATCATTCATTTATCAAAGATAATGATACACCGTTCGAATTTAAAATTACAAATGTACAAACACTAGATTCTAATCAAATTCATACAGACGATACAAACTCTGATATCAACAGTTGTCCACAAATGGAAACAACTTATTCTGAAACAGAAGCAGAATTTTCTAATGAGTTTGAAACTAATCATCCATTTATCAAAGATAATGATACACCGTTCGAATTTAAAATTACAAATGTACAAACACTAGATTCTAATCAAATTCATACAGACGATACAAACTCTGATATCAACAGTTGTCCACAAATGGAAACAACTTATTCTGAAACAGAAGCAGAATTTTCTAATGAGTTTGAAACTAATCATTCATTTATCAAAGATAATGATACACCGTTCGAATTTAAAATTACAAATGTACAAACACTAGATTCTAATCAAATTCATACAGACGATACAAACTCTGATATCAACAGTTGTCCACAAATGGAAACAACTTATTCTGAAACAGAAGCAGAATTTTCTAATGAATTTGAAACTGATCATTCATTTATCAAAGATAATGATACACTGTTCCAAATTAAAATTACAAATGTACAGACAATAACAGAAATTGAAATAAATGATAATCGTTCAGAAAATAGTCCAATGTACGATACTGGTCTCAACTTACACGAAAATTCGTCAAATATAACTAGTAATGACAACGAGACACCGTTTCTTATCACAAATGTACAAACAATGGCAGATATAGAAGCATTATTTGAAGAAAACGAAATTGAAATGTCGGAAGAAGCAACATTACCAAAAGAAGAAATTAAAATAGATGAAGTTCTACCATTTGAAAATGAAGTTACCAACGATATTGATGTAAATCTTACATCGTTTCTTATCTCAAATGTAGAAACAATATTAGATTTAGAAATGTATAATGAAATGTGCCAACAACTGGACGAAGTAACATTGCCAAAACAAGAAATAAAAACTGATGAAGTTATGCTATTTGAAAATGCAGGTATCGATCAAACATTTCCAAAACAAGAAATGAAAATTGAAAACGGTCTACTATTTGAAAATGTAGTTAGCAACCAAATATCGCCAAAAGAAAAAATTAAAATTGGTCAAGTTCTACCATTTTAAAAATGCAGTTATCAACCAGAAGACTGAGCAGAATTAGGCGAGAGGTCATGTGCTGGCCTCACCAGATATTTTTATGCTAGTTTTAAGGTGTGTACCTAACATGTTATAATAACAATTTATTTACACCAAATATTAATTTTTTGAATCTATTTTTTTGTATTGAATATTTATATACCGGGTGTATATTGAAAAGTGAAACATAGGCGTTTAACATGGTAAATCAGTTTTTCCGTTCGCATTGCTTCCCTAATTATTTTAGACAAAAATGTTTCAAATAAATGTTGTTGAGCATAAAATTCTACATCCGGATCAGTAAACAAAATTTATTTTGGTTGCTTTATAACTGCAGAAATACACGGAATAGCGAATTAATAGTAATAGCCATGGAATTAAAAACAGGAGATGAACAAATACGTAACGCTTTAAACGTCAATGTCAGAATAATAGATTGTCAAAATCATTTATACGTAGGTACTAATAATTTGACGTTTAAAACGTTACGCATTTTATTGATGATATTTATTTGAAACATTTTTGTCTAAAATAATTAGGAAAGCAATGCAAACGGAAAAACTGATTTACCATGTTAAACGCCTATGTTTCACTTTTCAATATACACCCGGTATTAATGGATTGATCTGATATGACAAAATGGCTTTAAGAACCTATTTTATATGTACTCTATGTAAATAAATAAATGTTTAAATTTATTCTAATATATTATTCTTTACATTTTTACCCAAATTGAATGCTAAGTTGTACGTATTTAAGACACAGTGCGTATAAAAAAAATTCGCAAACGTTCAGTTTTACAGTAGGTAGGTATAATGTAACTTTATTTTTTCTGGTGCTACACTTGTTGACTGCAATAGAATCAGAATTTACGATACTGGCTATATTGCTCAAAATAAAAATCTGAAATTTTACTTAGTTAATGACAAAGCATTGTTTAATTGAAAAATTCATACAATATATTGTTGCGACAATAATTAGAGAAAATTAGAATTTTTTCTTTTTAAAATTACAAATCATGGCTTTATTAATGCATATTATTTAGTTTTTTTTAAATAGTCAATTCCTTGCATTGGTCGTAAGAGTGGTATGAAGAAATTACACAACTGGTTAAAAAATAGTAAAAATGGGCAAAATAGACTATTTTTATTAATTTATTACCAAAAGACTATTAAGTATTTCAAAAATATAGCTTCATAGCACTCTAAAGTCATCTTTTAAATAAGGATATATAAAATATGACTAGTAGGTATTATAGCAGGAGCACAATTTGTAATATAGCGAGGTCACTTTTTCTCTATATTTTTGTCACAAGTGTACCGTCTTAAGTTAAGTATAATTTTACATAATTCATGTACTAGAGGAAGCAGAACCCTGCGCGAAGTACGAATTCTCGTCTTAGAAAGAGAGGCATAGATGATAAACAAGAGGAATCTACGCTACTATCTGTTCTACAGAACATCAGCTTCAAAATCTGTTATTCTCATGTTGACGTTCGTAGTGTTTTGCTGCATGTAACGCTGTGAATTTTGTAATTGATTGTGATTGAGTTATATTTTAGTTTTCTATGAAAATTAAGTGAAGTGCAGCGTAGCATATACACGCTAGCTCCACTTTTGTAAAACGGACAGTACATGACAAGCTCTGCCTTCTCGCGCAGCTCAGGGTCCTAGATATTTGAATTTCACTCTATCAGTTTATATATTAGGTAAATTAATTACTTGACATACACAACTTCCTTCATAGGTATAGTTCTCAACTGACTTATCACGGCACTGAAGGAATTTTTTCAAAATTCTCAATTCTAATTTCCTAGATTTTTAATCAAACGGTTTTGGGTCACTGTTAATTGTACAATTAATTCAAATTATACAATCAATAATAGTACTTTGGTTTAAAAAATGTGTTTCTTACGAAAACTGCTCTTAAATTTACGAATTTTAACAAAATTCCATGATAAGTAAGTAGAGTACAATATGCCATTAAAAATATATTCACGAAGTAACTAATCATCCTGTATAATAATGATTTTAACAAATATTTCAAAGAAACTGACCTTTTTCCTTCTGTAGATCTCCCGATCCTAAAAAAAATAAAAAACAAAATTTAATTACATACAAAAATATGAAGCCTTGTTCATAAAGATTCTTCGAGGATTCTTTAAAGATTCTTTCATTTCGAAAACAAGAATGAGAATTACCTGTCAAATAGCAGCGCCGAAAGTAGAATTTCTAATTCATTTATAGCTTAAAAATGGTTAATATCTATTTTTCATTAAAGTTGTATTTACACTTTGGACTCGCGAAGAAGAGTCCTATCTGTTTACATGCATTTGTGTTTGAAATATAGTGTTACATAGGTTTCGTTCTAAGTACAGATTTTCGTGTAATTTACATATTTTTATATTTAAAAACATATTTGCTGTTAGTTTAAGGTTTAAACCAGGTTCGTCTAGTATTTAAATTTTCAGTTTTTAATTGTATTATATTAAAAATTGCTGTTGAAAACAGGCTTTTATTAAAGATTTCTCAATTTTTTTCTTCGATTTAAGACATAGTAAACAATAAACTATCACTAGACGAATATAGATACATTCTTTAATTTTATCATAGTTTTTGAATGAAGTTTATATGTTATGTAGATTCTGAGATATGATTTTATTTCTGTAACACTTTTGGAAGTCAGAGAACGGGAGTAAATACTGCTCTTAATTCTGATTCCTCAAGGAATCCATATGTGAACAGGGTTTTACGAAATTATTTACAGAAAGGGACAAAGCTTGACCGAACTAAGGACACCATGACGTTTATATCACAACACAAAAAA
Source organism: Agonum fuliginosum (assembly GCA_947534325.1). Taxonomy (NCBI): domain Eukaryota; kingdom Metazoa; phylum Arthropoda; class Insecta; order Coleoptera; family Carabidae; genus Agonum; species Agonum fuliginosum. The sequence goes on along the minus strand of OX384032.1, from coordinate 2,006,277 downwards.
ATGAATTACATATTTAGCAATAGCAAATGAATTTATATAATTATACATACTTGAGAAGGGTATAGAAGACTGTCGGATGCTGATTTAATGTCTTAAAACATTCCACACACATAAACGTTCACTTTACACTTCACAGTAGTCAATCACGAATTTATAAAACACGTATATCGAAGTATTTCTACGTAAATATATGAATTATACAACTTAGAAAACATGAAATTATTATTGAAATACATGTGGAACTAGCATATTCCCTTCAAAACACAAGAATAAATATGAAACACGTCGCTTTGTTGGAACGAACGAGTTAAAACTTCGACTAAAATTTATTTCGTTTGCAAATCGAAAGAATTTTGACTTCGGTTTACAATTAATTTACGGAAATATACGATCTTTGCCGAGTGTTAACATTTGAAATAAGAGGGAAATTTGTGCAGGAACATTTTTATTGATAAATGATACAAAAATATGGTGCTACATTTCTAGGTAGCTACATTTTTAGTGATAATATGTAGGTATATTGGCAGTTGAACATATTATTTATGGTTTAACAATATTATCAAAGGGAACTTTGGCTGAAATAGGGTTAACGACAGATTTTACTACTGCTTCGAATACTCGCATAATAGATGGAGACAATTCATCTTTTAAGGTTTCCCAGTTTTCGTTCAAAAATAAGTTCATTCGGTCACCTAAAAACAACATGATATTTATGTAATTTTTGTCTTATTATTAGTACATGATTTTTATGTTGAAATCCATTTCACATGTAGATAGGTAGCAGGTAGGTATGTAATTTAAATAAAGTACGACTAATTAGTTATTTATGTTATAAGGATAGTAATGCCATAGTGCACACGGAGAAACTTTTTGACATGTTTCCTGGAAAAAGTTTCCGGAAACTTCAAAGTTTTAACGGCGCCTATAAAATGAGGCGTTTTCAGGAAACATTGTGAAGTGCAACTAACTTCTTATTTATCAAATCGTCAAATGTGACATGTGATCATAAACATATTTATAGTTTTTCAAAGAAAATCTCCATTTTCTGGAAACTTGTCAAAATGTTTCTCCGTGTGCACTGGGTGGGCATAATGTCAATTATTATGGTATAGTACAAATACATTTCATCTACCTAATAATCATTAGCGTTTATTAGGGGGGTATTGCAGTCACATAATGGTCAAAACCACAAGACTGAGATGCGCCAGAGCATACAATACAACCCTGGTAATAAGCTTCGAAAAACTCTACCAGTGGAACACTGGGGGTAAAATATATACTCGGGTTAACAAATATGGCAAATACTGAACTGTTCGACTATATTTCTTATCTGCGGGCTAATCTTAAACGATTGCGGTTTTGGGCATTGTGTGACTGCAATAAGCATTTTATGATTATTAGGTAGATGTTCTGTACTTGAACTATACTAGTCGTGAAGATTATCAGACGCGGCGAAGCTGTGTTTGATAAAATTTTATCTGCTGGCGTAAATTAGTCAAAAAGTAAAATAATTTTTTTAATATGGAACAAAATAGTTATTTATGTAACAAGTAGGTACGCAATATAGAGTTTTAGAGGACGAATCTATTTACGGACGAGGCGCAAGCCGAGTCTTTAAATTAAGTGAGTCCTCTAAAACTCAGTTTATGTGTGTGTTACATACAAAAAAAATCTGTTGTGGCCAGCACACGACCTCTCGCCTTAACACTGTAATTTATGTTAATTTGATTTTAGGCTTTCTTAAATTATAATTTTGCAATAAATTTACAAACTTTTTGAAAATAATTTTATAGTTCTTAGTTCTTAATTAGCTCTTTATAGATAAAAATTTAACTTTATTATTACCTTATTACATTATGTTCAGTTAATAATATTTACATTTCTTTTAAAATGGTGCCACAAACATTTTAGAATCTGTGCATACGTCTGTTCATCTGTCACATTGACATATTCATTTTTGTTTTTAATTTTTTCATATATTGCGATTTACAAATCGTGGTAGGTAAAATTACAAATTTTTGAAAATTAATATTCCTTTATTGGTAAGAGATATAGAAACGATGTTAAATAAATATTGTAAAAGATAATTTGTTCTTTCAAACGTCGAATGACAAATTGTAACTATCGCAGTATTTCCTATATTTTTTGCAAAAAATGTTAAAATGCTTCAAGAAAATACCACTTCCGGTTGGCAGATTTTTACCAAAATCTTATCAGCTCTTCATTAACATATATAAATGTATATTGCAAAATATTAGAATTTTATGTAAAGTAGAATTTGAGATAATGAATCAGAACGAAAGACTATAGTAGGCGCACATACAGACACACACACACACACACACACACACACACACACACACACACACACACACACACACACACACACACACACACACACACACACACACACACACACACACACACACACACACACACACACACACACACACACACACACACACACACACACACACACACACAGACATCATCGTGAAAATAGTCAAAATAGGTTCTAAAGGTGCTAAAACGTGCTTATTGACAAAAATCTCGACATCGAATTTTTTCACGATCCCTATACCTCTCTAGGCGAGAGGTAAAAATTAGTATATGCTCTCCAAATTTGTTTAGTAACCATACGAAATTATTCTTAAATATAACTTTAAAAAATTTTGAAAAACGTAGGCGATGAAACAAGGAGAATCAGTGAAAATAATCCTATAAAACGTAAATAACAGCTCATTGCCCAGGCTACGTTATTTTTGCAAAGTAACGATTTTCCAGAGCATGTACTAAAAAAATTTAAATCTAAAAAAATCAGGTATTTTATTTTTGAAACTAGCTTAGTAGTTAGTAACGAGTTGTTTGTTATTTCATTATGGTACTGAGTATGATCCTTTGCCTATAATGAACGCTATTATGGTCCTCAAATTGAGGCTTTAATGTTGTCATTATGACACGCCAACAGATAAAATAATTTATCTAAATTTCAGTTATATTCTCACAATGTGCATTAATTATTTCCGGAAATTTTTGAGTGATTTCCAATAACGTTGAGCTCAAGTGGTACACGAGAGCCGATTACGTTTATAATAACTACTTACTTAGTTGTGGATTGTTCAGCAAATTCCCAAATCTGAACAGGATTTTTTTTTCTGTTATTACAACATTAACATTTTCAACATGTATATGGTCTTGATCATGTTTATCTTTCTTTAAAGTATAATCAAGTTTTATTTTTACATCGTTTTCAACTGAAAATAAAAGCATTATTAAATACATATATTTGTAGGTAATTTTAAAGTGCATACGATGTGTGTTGTTCATAGGTCCTGAGCCACTTAAATTCATTATTAAAATTCGACCCTTCATATTGTAAGTTGCCACGAAATCTAATTCGGGGATAAATACGTTCATGGTGACGACTTTGTTCTCGAAATCCCATCTGAAAATCATTTAGGCTATACTTCATCTTCACACAGACAGTGGTTCATAGTTTACTAATAACTAGATTTTAGAGAAAAAATTTATTTACAAAAATTCTCACTTGTAATATTGCATTCATTCTTTCCGGAAATTTTTTTGAGTGCTTTCCAACAACGTCTTAATTAGCTCAAGTGGTACACGAGAGCTAATTACTTTGTTGGAATGCACGATACAAAATTTCCTGGACATGAATGAATGCACGAGTGCATATTCGGTAAGAAAATCGCTATGACACGGCCGCTCTATTTTTGGATTATTTTTATAATAGAAACTTGAAATATTTACTAAATTTATATTTAACATTATTAAATATGTATTATTTTACCTTATTCTTATTTACACTCAAAATGACAATTTAACCAATTTTTAATTTAATGTCAAAGTGACAGGCTGACGAAAAATTTCCACTTATTAATTTCAGTTAAGTTACTCGAGCTACTAGTAAAAAATTTCCGAGAAAATTTTTATATAACCATGGTTACTATTATTGTAGTCCATTCACCCATTGGCTGTTATTTGTGTCATGCGATTTTCTATAATATTGTGATTAACAGCGGAACATTTTTAAATTTTCAAATTAAAATCCAAAATTTGATTTTCTTAAATTTAAAATGAGCGACATTTCTTAAAAAATAGCGATGTAGGTACCGATGTTGAGATACTAGCAGAGCCAGATAATGTGTAATTTTTTTGAAAAAATATTCCAATCGACAAAAGAGTTATTAGCTTTCTAGATTTTCCATTATTCAAAACAAATCCGAAAAATCGAAAAAGAATACATACTGCTATTATAGTAGGTAGTAGGTACTGTTATCAAAATTTGGTTGATAAATGATAAAGCAATTTAAATGGGCGAGTTATGAATTTAATAAGTAACTACACACTACTATAATACTACTACACGCTCATTCGAAAGGATCCTTAAATTAAAAAAAAAAAACTAACAGCAATTGTGAGTCCCTGACTGAATTTAAAAAATCACAGTCAGCAACATAATGCTTCATTAAATTTTTTTAAACACAAATTTTTATTCAAATTATTATTTGTAGCATAATAATTTCCAAATAATCCCTGTTCACACAAGAATTCTTTGGGAATTCTTTCATGGTTCTAAATTTTAAGAAAAATAATTCTGGGAATAATTTCCAGTCAAATAGCAGCGCCGTTAAATTGACTTTTGAGTGAGTCTTGGAAAATAATAATTTTCAATTCATTTTATTTAAAACAAAGAATTTCTTTTTCTATGATTCAGAAGCATTTGATTCCAGCCATTATTAACCCTTTTCTGGCTGTAAAACATGAATTTGATTAGGTTGATTTCAGAATACAAATACGTAAATTACGCAAACGCCAAAATTGCAAACAACAGTACATTTCTGCTCAACTCACTACCTCAGACTGAAAAAATATAGCTTTGTCTTTGTTTTATCTGCACAGAAAAATAGTTCCTAAATAGACTTATTGAGGGCGCCACTAGCCAGAGAAATTATTTCTGAAGGCGAGACCTTGAATCGTTTTCTCTGTAGATTTGAAAACTTCGTAATGCCGGGAAGCGTAGCATCGTTGGCCGGTAACGAAAATATCGAGGAACGGTCTTGAAAAATACACTTCATCACAAAGAAATTTTAACTTGAATATTTGTTTTTATTGACCTTTAGTTATATATTTCAATAGACAAAAGTGATAATGGCCATATTATATATTTTAAAGATATAATTAAATAATAAAATCAGTATATTTCCTATTTTGTTTCGCATTTTCTAGCAATGTATTCACAAACTCACGAAAATAGTGTAGATTCTAATGTATGATACCGTCATGTATAATTTCAAGCTGAAATAATTATTTGTGATAAATAATTAAAAAATAAAGTATTAGCATTATTAGGATACAAGCAGAATAGGAGATACATTTTTGTGATCAATTAGTTGTAGGAGGTACCAAAGGAGGAGTAATCCGTAACCTTAGATTATAGTCAATTTTGGCTAGATCATCAAAAATTTAACGTATGAGGTATTGCAGGATTAAAATAGATCCAGAGTTTTTATAGTCAAAGGTTTGCGTCCTAATTGAGCTTAATTGAAGAAAAATACTCTACCGTCATCTGGTGGTTTTAAATAAAACTTAATAATATTTTTAATGTTTAACAATAAATTATGATGATATTCTATCATTATTCCACATTATTTTTATTGAAATACAATGAAATAATATTTCCAGAATTATGGCTAAATTTATTTTGTCCTATATTTACAGTACAATAATTAAATTGTTATTGTATGTAAACAACAATAGTTGAGGTTAGAGTTTACTTTGTCATATAAACTTTCGTTACATATTTCTATTCAATCGTCTTACAATAAGAATGAATTATAGGTAGGTAGACTCTTTTCAATAATAAAATTTTGATTCACAACATCACAACCCATATTCAAAATAAATGTGAATTCATTTTATTTATATATTATTCATTTTGTATTATATGAAAAAGTATAAGGTAAATAAATGAAGTATGATGAAAAATGTATGATTATTGCCTTCAATCACCTTCAATAAGTGTAATATTGTGAACTGCTGTGTTGTATAGATGCAACATTATTTCAAAAATAATATTCTAATATTATTATTATAAAGTTTTGTGCAAAGGTTAGAATGACAGAAGCATTGAAGAAAACTACATCATATTATTTGAATTGTAAGTAATATTTATACTATTATAAATATGAGCATGTTATAATTATTTATTATTATGCCAGCCAATAAGTATTAGGTGTATATACTAAGTAGTTCCAAAACTTTATGAATTTGTATGGATGTTATATAGAAATTAATTTCGTTTTTATAACCAAAGTTATTTCCGGACAATCTTTATATTACCATGAAAACCATTATCTGTGTATTTGTAATATAATTGTTTTATATTGGATATATCCAAAATGTTCGATTGTGACTTATAATAATAATAATAAAGTATTTATTCCATCGACTAGTAAAATACAAGTATAGAATATGTCAGAGTTGGGAACATATATTTTAGAGTAAATTCAATATTGAAATCAATCAGCCGCAGTCTGCAGAAAATTCATCTAAAGTATAGTAACTCTTATTCAGAAGAAATAACCTTAGTGAGTTTTTGAATTTATTTTTATTACTCTCTTCTTTTAAAGAAGTCGGTAATTTATTAAAAATATTTAAGCCTTGAATATTAGGTAGATATTTTAAATTGTTGTGCTTTATATTTGGTATATGAAACATCTGCTTTTGTCTGGTGTTGAAAGAGTGTATGCAGGAGTTTAATTGAAAATCATTTTTGTTATTGAAAACATACATGCAAAGTTCGAGAATATAGAGAGACGTCAGTGTAAGAATTTTGAATTGAACTTGCTAGACACATTATTGGCTAAATAGATTTTTTCGGCGATTGACATTAAAAGTGCTGTTTTTTAACAGCTGACAGTCAGCAAAGTGTCACTTTTGCTGCCTAGGCAGCAAAAATAGTAAAGAAAGCCTAGACAGCAAAAGTAATTGTTAATAATGGTGAATCAACAAATTTGACATTTATAAAATTCATCAACATACCTAACTTATTTTGTTTTATATATTTAAATTAATATTAATTAATAACAATCACCGAAAAAAATAATGTGTTTAACATGGCAAAAAATACAGATTTGCTGCCTAAGCTAGATTCATAGGGTTTTGTACCGAAATTATTAAATTAATAATAATAATAATAAGTAATAAGTTTGAACTTACTTAAAGTCCTTTAATTCTGTAGCTGCTAATCCATGAAGGGTCATATTTGTAGCATAAAGTTTCACTGCATCTCCAGTATCCAAACTGACATGTTCTAATTTAAATGGATTACAATTTGGAATCATGAAAGCTGGATCACCTTCTATAAATTTTGGGAGTGCTTCTCGTCCATTTTTCAATGCACATTCATTAAATTTTGGATCTGATCGACTACATAATTTTATATAGGGCGCTAAAAATAATAGAGATTAAAATAAAAATAGCATAACACAAAGAACAGCCAATAATAATTGATTACAATAATAGTAACCATGGTTTTATAAAAATGTATTGGAAATTTTTTACTAGTAGCTTGAAGAACCTAACTGGAATTAATAAGCGGAAACTTTACTGTCATTATGTCAGTTTAACATTAAATTAAAAATTGGTTAAATTGTCATTTTGAGTGTTATTCAGCAATTAATGGTAAATAACACATATTTATAAATTTTAAGTACAACAAATTTTGTAAATATTTCCAGTTTCTATTGTAAAAATAATTATTCAAAAATAGTACAGCGGTGCTTCCTGAATATGCACTCGTGCATTGATTCATGTCCAGAAAATATTTATTTTATAGCAATATAAGAAGTTGGTGTAAAGCACAAAAAAAAATCGGAAAGAATTATTGCACATGTGAGATTATAAGTGAATATTTGCTATACATATAAACCATAGATGATGATGAGTGTTTAACGAAGAATTAAAATAACTTACAAGAATGAAAATTTACTACAAAAACCGATGGAAAGTATCGTAATTATTCGAGTGTGTGATATTGCCATTATACTTTACGTTACGACAATATTCAATATTTATTTCATTTAAATTTGTAAAAATTTTGTACGTTATAGCAAGAAACTATTAAGCTCTGTTCACACATGAATTCTTTAAGGATTCTTTAATTTCTTCTGAATCATAATGAGAAATATAATCCTGGTGAGAATGGGGTAGTTGCGAAAAAAAAAGTTGTTGATTTTTTGATAAATTATGAAACTTTGGCCAATTATGAACATATTTACGTAAAAATTATTTCTAAATTTACAACTTTTCATTCATAATTTCCATAAATAAAGTTCGTCTAAGTCTTGGCAACTCCGACAAACATAATTTTAAACTTATTTCAAATATTAAATTAACAGATATGTAAATAATATTTAAAAGTAATTTACTGTTAAAAAATATTTTTTTTTTCAATCGTGAAACATTTATTTATATTAGTTACTTAATGCATTATTTTAGAAAAAAAATTAATTGGAAAATGCACAACTACCCCATTGCCTGTCAAATACTGGCACCGTTATATTGAATTCTTCAAAGAGTCTTGGAAAATAATTTTCAATTAGAATCAAAACAACAAATTTCTTTTTTGCAAGATTCGGAAGCATGAATTAATCGAGTGGCCACTCAACACAAGAAAATATAAATCTAGAAAATTTATTATGTAGGTACTTAGGTTAATAATATCCTGCAGTAAAAGATTCATTCACCGGAAAAGCAAATCTATAATTTTAGTTATGCATAATAAACGTAAACATAGGAAGATTCAAACACAGACAGATGCAAATCTAGATCTAGAAAATTAGATTGTTTCATCAACACAAATTAGAGGTTGAACAGAACCATTTTAAGTCCCCACACTCAGTTTTAACTATAATTTTTCTAAATCTTTCTGTGTTTGCATTTATGCCGAATTTAAAATTCTAGATTTGAAATTTCCTGTGAATAAATCTTTTGATCCAGGTATTGTATTACATAAACTTTCTAGATTTGTATGTTCTGGTGTTGCATTTTCCTGTGTACGAGTATAAACATTCTAGAATTTTATTTTCTGTTGTTAACTCATTCCTGAACTAATCTTCAAAGAATACAGTGTAAACAGAGCTTTATATTTGGATAATTCTATAGTACAGTAAGCCCTATTGGCCAAAATCATAATTAAATTATTTTTAAAATTAATAAAATCAGTTAAGTAATTTTTAAAAAGTCATTAGTTAAGAATAGACCTTTTTCATTGCTGTAAGAGAGAGAGGTCGGATTTTCTCATGAAGTTATTTGCAAGTAGTGAATCATGTGTTCACGCGGCTTACTTCATAGTAGTTTATGACAGCTGCCAAAATTAGTACTGTCAAAATCGTGTCCTGCAATTTGTTTTTTGCAATTTTATTTACTTACCGGTTTCCTTTTTCCATTTTTTAAACATTTTAGCGCACACCAACAACAGCCTGACAGCTGATTGACAGTGACAGTATGTTTTGTTTACAAACATGTAGGCTAGGGGTCGCTTTAGAGGGAATACAATTTGAAGTTTCATAAATGTGCAATAGATGTCAATGGGCCGGTGCAAATGGTCTATTATAAAACATCACCGAACATCACTTACTTAAAACAATTTAATAAATGTTTTATTCAATAGATAGATCTATCTCCATAATTCATAGTCCAAATTAAAGTGTCTATGTGTAGTAATCGTACTTAATATTAGATAATTATTACTTACGTAATGTGTTAAATCCTAGAACACTATGAAAAATGAACACCGCTAAAAATAAGATGAGTTTCATGTTTGATTTACTTTTGGAAATGAAAACTTCCTTATGTATTTATACCTACCATCCTTGGCTTTATTACCATTTTGGTGACGTGTTTTAGGAAAGTAATTTAACATGTTAACATACCTTACAACTACGGTGCATCATATCATTTAAAATAACAAATAATTGTAATTATGTTAAAAAATTATTTATAGGCAGTGTTTGTTTAATTTTTTTGATATGAACAAATTAACTTTTAAGTTAATTACTACGTATGGTTGGAATAATTTTACAATAAACATTTTCAAACTTTTCCAAACACAGTCAGGATTGTAATTAGACTTTGACTGCGGCCTTATTTTGTATTTATTAGTTGTTTCGAACTTAAACAGATGTCGTTTTTATCTTAAAGAAAAATTACCGTATTTAAATTTCGAAAACATGTTTGTTTTATATTAAGTGCTTCTGATACCAAAACAAACAAGAAGTATGTCATTATTTTCTATGTAGTTATAATTAATAACACATCATAAAACACACTATATTATTCACAATATAATTTCAATTAATTACATATTATAAATGAGATAACATTTTATTAGCAACTAATAACAATTTATCAAAAACACAGTAAGTATTTATAAAGTTAAAATAATATTTCCATACTTGAATACAAATAAGAATACACTTCTTTTGCTTTGTTATCAAAACATTTTAATGTAAATCCATCTTCATTTTGGTCTTCTGCACAATATATTGCCTTGTTGTTAATTGCTGCTTCTGGACATTTTTCACTAGATTTACATTTATAAATACTTCTTGAAAATACATATTCTTCATTTAATATGCAGAGAAGCGTTAAAATAAAGACGTATATTGCGAATTTCATCTTTACGTTTAAATATTGTAACGATGTTATTATTTCCACTACTAATGTGTAACAGTTCTTATATAAAAATGACTTTTGACATATTTATCGAAAGTTTATCACCAAAATTTGGTAATGATTATTTCCTTATGTTTGTTTATTAATCAAAAATAGAATTTACAGTAACCCAAAATTAGATCCATAGTTTTCAAGCTGATTGTCAGCAGCTTTATGAGAAAACACTTTTTTGTGATTTTTATTATAACATTTTACTCCATCGTAAATATCTCTATTGCCTTCAAAAACGCAAACTACCGCTCCTAAGATGGTCGCAGGCAACGGACATTTATTTTTGTTATATTCGTAACACTGTTCTACATGAGTAGAAATAACACCAAAATTGAACGTTAAAATAAATTGTACGATATACCAAAATAGTGTTTGGAACTTCATTTTGATTTTGCAAGATGGATGAAATTACCTGCTGTTTATATCGTATTTTATAAAATAATAAATAAAACATAAATTATGGTACAATAGTCTATTAAATGGTTTGTTAATAGGTATATTGTTTTTATTAATAGTTTGTTATCGAATTATTGTTAATAAAGATTAACTGCGGGAAAAATATGTTTAGTTTATCCATTAAAAATGAAGTAAAAATTCACATTTAGAAAACTAATTTTAAGTATCATTGTTTTGATGGTATATTTGATAATTTGACATTTATTAGTATTAGATATTAGGTAAACAATTACTTTCATTGTAGAAGATTTGAAAAAAATTATTAACAATATATACCGACCAGTGGCAAAAAAAAAGTTTTCTTATAATACGATGCAACACGACGAGTATAGTGCCCCCCTTTCAGTAGCCCCCCTCGTGGCAGTCCAACAAAATTTCAAGGACCTACGATGATTTGGCGCGAAGATATGAATTTTTGAAAAAAAGTGCCTTTTTGAGGTTTCTGAATTTCATTAACAATTATCTAAAAGTGACTCTAAAATTTTTATTTCTTTAAACACCTTTATTTTTTAGATGTTTTAAGATGTTTTTTCAAAAATTCATAACTTTGTGCCAATTTATCGCACGTACTTGAAATTTTGAGAAAATTGAAGGAAAAAGATTGAACTTTATTGTCCTGTTGGGCAATAAGGTCCACGATTTTTTTTACTCACGCTACAAGTTGCTACAATTGAACATTTTTCAGTCAAAAACATGTTTTTTTATCCGGGGGTGGCAGAGGGTGGATCTGGTTTTGTGGCAGATTAATTTACAGGGCCGAATAGAGAAACCTTCAACGTTCTCGGAAATCCAAAATTTATTGATTTTCGTGCAAAATTCGCGAAGTTATGGCCAAAACCTCATCGTAGGTACTTGAAATTTTGCGGACCTTGCAGGAAAAGTCTGATCTTTATTACCCTGTTGGCCAATAAGGTCCACGATTTTTTTGTCACTCCGTATGAGTTGCCAAAGTTGGACCTTTTTGGACGTCAGATACATTCGTTTTTCTTAGGGGGGTGGGAGAGGGTGGAGTGGATTTTTTGTAACATTGGCTATAATCACATTAAAGATAAGACTTCAACGTTTTCAGAACTCGAAGATTCATCCAATTTCGTCAAAATGCAGCCGAGATATCGCACTTTGAAATTGTGTCATTTTTGGTGCATTTTCAAGTGGTGCGTTTTTATTTTCCTCGAGTGTAGTTTAAAAAGCCTACAGTGAGTTCGTTAAACAAAAATTATTTCTAAACTATTGTTTCAATTGCTGAAAAAATTCGTAACTCTTTTATCCAGATTTAAATATTCCTTTACATGCGTTTTCTGCATCCATCAACTATCAGATTATAGATTTGATATTCTATTTATGTATGCATTTTCTTATCTCTGAATTTTCTGTTTTTTAGACACGCGACCCACCTTAAGGCGGAACTTCAAGGGTCTAGAAATAGTGGTATCATTTATTCGGAATTCTGGGCTTATTTTTAAAGATATTTAAAAAATTTTTGAAGCACTGTAAAGATAAAGGATGGTTCTAAACCCGTCTTAAAGTTTTAATAAAAATATCAATTGTTTATATAGATGTACAGTTTGTTGAAAATGGCCTATTTTCAACCATCAAATTTGAATATTTGTATTATTTTGTTCGATTTATAAATTTACGACTGCTTTAGAACAATTCCTTAACTTTGTAAAAATTATTAAAACTTATTAATAAAATTAGCCAATATTTCGTAATAACGAAAAAATGACATATATTTTGACAAAAATCTGCATCTGTTGTTCAATACAAGACATACTTTCCTTCTACTCCGATTACCCAGGCTAAGAAATTTTGTAGTGAACTGCCCGTCGCTTTGTAGAACATATGATATAGGTTTCGAATGCGGAAAAATTTGATGTTCCGCCTTAAGTGTGAATCTGTTATCTGAGGTCAAAAATTTGTATAAAAAAAAGTGCATTCGCGCACACGTTAAAAAATGGCTGCCGCAACTTCAACAGCTTATAATCCCGCCAAATCGATATGTAGCTACATTCACGAATATTATCATTTTATTTTTGGCATTAACTGTCAAATAGATGCGTACATTATTATTTATATTTATTTAACATTAACACAAATGGCAAAACCAAAGAATTTACATAACTGTGTAGTAAAAAACTGTCCTAACACTAAAATAAAAAGACCAGATATGGAATTTTTCACTGTTCCCAAAGAACTACCAAAACGCAAATTGTGGGTTAAGGCAGCAGGTTTAAGATTAAATAAGATTGGTACAAAATCTGGTAAATACGTTTGTGAAGAACATTTTGATGTAAGTATTGAACTAACATTGTTGATTGTACCTGATTTTTTTTTTAATTTGTAGCTTCAAAGTGATATAGACAAATTTCGTCTGAAACCAGACGTGATACCACATAAACGTCTCAATTTACAAGAAATAAAAAAAACACTACCAATTGAGCAAAAACAAGTTGAGCAAACAATTGAAAACATTGGACAACAAATAATAGGTAAAAATAAAATCGAAAATATACCGGACCAAATTTCAAACAAATGTATACCTACAATTAAAATTGAAAATCAACAAATAGTAAAAGAGGTAGTAGAAGAAAAAATAATTTATATTAGAGACGAACCAATTAAAAACATGCCTCAAACAGTAAACCCAATAAGAATTCAACACGAAACTTCAAAACCCAAACCACCACTTACACAAAAACAAGTAGAGCAAAAAATTGCAAAAAACCTTAAAGAACAAAATATAGTTAGCAATAAAATCGATAATATACCAAAAAAGCTTGCAATACCGGTTCCAATTTCAAACAAATTTATACTACCTACAATTAAAATCGAAAAACAACAAATAATAAAAGAGGTAGCAAAAGAAAAAATAATTCATATCAGAGACGAACGAATTAAAAACAAACCACAACAAAACAAAAACGAAATAGAGTTCATAGCTGTCCCAGTAAACCGCGCTGAATTTTTCAAAGAAACAATTCCTGTAAGACCTCAAAAACCTGTAAAACTACCAACTTGCGAAAGTTGTGGAAAACAATTTCGTTTTTTAAACTCACATATTAACAGTAGCGCTTGCAGAAATTATTGGCGACGATTGGAAAATAGAATTATAAAGCCGGGACCTGTTAAAATTGCGCCCAAACCAGGACCGATTCAATATCAAGTTAGTTTCGAACCGGATAATAGTAATTATAATGTATGCTTTGTTCCTAAACAAAGACATATTACTATTACATATGATCCAAATAAAATGAAATAAAGGCAAAGAAAGAAACTCGAAAAATAATTATATTATAGGCCCAGTTCACTAGACAATAGTTTTTTTCAAAAAAAAAAATAATAAGTGCCGTTCATACGGGGAAAATCATTACTTCTATAAAATATATTAAAGTTATTAATTCTTAAATATATTTTATAGAAAAAAATATTTTATCCAACACTTCTTTTTTTGCCCATTAGTGGCGTTGATCAAAATTATACCCACTTGTGGATAAATTGTTACTTTGCTTGTTGGAAGTCACCATAGTAACGATGTTGGACAAAAAAGAATGACCCACTCGAGAAAATCATCTCACTCAGTCTTCGGCCTCGTGAGTTACGATTTCCCTCGTGGGTAATTCTTACTTTGCCCTTTGTAAAGTAAATAATAATTATAGTTTTCTTTTAAGGAAAACTTTCCTCATGTAAACTGGGCTTGCATAAATTTATATTGATATTATTTGTGATATTCAATTATTTTATTTATTGTATTGTTTTGTTTAAATAATTTTTTTTTCTCAAACTTGTTTTATTTTTTTGTATAATGCTCTCTAAAATGGTTACTTTGCGAATTATTTTAAAATTATATTTTAGAATAATTTCGTATAGGTACTAAACAAATTTGGAGAGAATATACTAAAAAATCAATTATTTGGTATTGAATAAAAAAATATTGATCTTTTTGTGATACTCAATTATTTTATTTATTATATTATGTTTTGTTTAAATAAATATTTTTTTTCGTCAAACTTGTTTTATTTTTCGTATAAATAAATACTACACTGTAAAATCAAATGGTTCGAAATTCTTTCTAATTCTTTGTACTAGTTGTTCTTCCTCATTTCGAGGAAGGATGCAGTCTTTCCATTCGACTTTTTCTGGTGCATTTAAAACAGGTCCTGTAGCCAGAACTTCACGTCCAAATTGTAGAGGAAAACCTGCTTTACACCGGGTAAATAATATTTTATCTGGTAATTCTACGCAAAAATATGGACAACCGGCTGGTACCATTTGATCGAGGCGATTGTTTTCGGGTAAGGTTTCGAGTTGGATTCCGTTCGCCTCTCCTTCATCCTAAAAATAACAAGTTTACTACAATTTTTTTTTAAATTAGCCCTATTTAGGAGTGGTTACTCAACACCAGAAAATAAATTTCTGGTATATTCACACACAGGAAAATGCATGCAGAAGAAAATTCAAATCTAGAAAAATTACATAATAAAATCCTGAAGTGAAAAATTAATTCATATAGATTCGGCATAAATGCAAATCTGCATCTAGAAAACTAGTTTGTTTCATCACACGAATTAGAGGTTGAACTGAACTAAATGAACAACCCAATACTATTCTTGAGTCCCACATACTCGGTTTTAACTATAACTTTTCTAGATTTACATCTTCCTGTGCTTGCATTTATAACGAATATAAAATTCTAGATTTGAATTTTCCTGTCAGTAAATCTTTCGATGCAGGTAGATTTGCATCTTCTGGTGTTGTATTTTCCTGTGTATGAAAATTCTAGAAATTTATTTTAATTAATTACTTAAAAAGCAATACGAGTAAAAATTAGTAACATATTATTTTATTTAAAATTTTAAGAACAAATTTGTTTCAGAACTCACGTCATAATAAGTTATTTATTTATTTCAATCAGTTCTGTAAGACATATTTTCTTTATATTGCGACGTTTCGGCAGAAATAAAATATATTATGCAAAATTAACTACCAAATAAATAAATGTTTTAGGTTAGTTGTCACTTTTCAAACAACACTAATGTTCATGCGCCGCGTGCAAAAATTCCTCAATTTTTTTCTGTCATACGGTTGGGGTTAAGTGTTTACAAACTAATCCAGTCAAATTTGAGTGAAAACAGTGTTCTACCTTAAAAATATCATCCAGCTCTCGCAATGCTCGCTTTGGAATTGGAATTACTTGAATCTGTAAGTGAGAAGTTTTGAAATTCCTTTCAAAAAATACAGGCACTTGATCATGCGTTTCAAAATATTGCAGTATTGCTGTTTTGAACTTATTTATCTCGTTTAATACTGATTCGGGTAAAGAAACAGCAGATTGATGATGTTCAACTGGCAAGATTAACAAATGCTCATCGACTAAGCCACCTTTGGCAAGAGCTAAGTAAACTTCCTCTCCAACGCTTATAACCAGATGTTTTTCTACCTCTGGGCTGGCGAGGCAGAACCAGCATTTGTTTTGATCGAAGACAGGCTTTTGTCTCTTCCTATGGTAATCTTCTCGATTGTTTCTGCGTTTTCTACTGTCATCTTCCATCGGTGCGTTCATGTTGTAGAAAAATTGAACTGATTTTGATTTACCTCCGGCTTTTTGTAGTAGTTCTAAGTCGTACGGACACGGTGTTTCGTCCGTAGTTTGTTGATATAAATCAGTGAGTTTGATTTTATCTACAGGTGTCAGGCTCAACGCGTAAACCCATTTTTGTTTTTGAGAGTTGTTTACGCGAGCCATTCCCAGGAACCGGGTGGCAATTTCGCCTTTTTCTTCACCTTGGGTACCTACATTTCTGTAGGGGGCTCTTTCGTAGTAGGTGCCTTGTAAACCACTGATGTGGTATCTTGGTTTTATTTCTGATGCCAGCCATGATATTAGTTCCGAACCGGGAATGTCTTCCTTAAGCTGAAAAATAAAATGATTAGGTTGAATTCAAAAAAATAAATAATTGGACAAGTATAAACAACAAATCCAAATTGTTAAATGCCAAAATAAATTTTTAATTCATATATTTGAAATAATTTCGTCAAAATTTAATAAAATATTGTATAAACATTCATGTTTCTCACTTGGTCTATAAATATTTATTATTTAATTGATTGCTATTTAAATAAATTATTGAACCGAAATTTGAACTGCTTTCTTGTAAACCGGTTACCGGGTCATTTAATGAAGAATTATGAAAAACCGAAACAAAATCGAAAAAAAATATGAAGCACAGTGAACTGCACAAAATAACGGTTCAGGTTCGGTTTGCGGTTCATTGTGTTTTATAAGGTTCGGTTCTGTTCCGGTTTTTTATATTCCTTCTTGAAAGGAACCGGATATCGGTTTTTAAGAAAGCGATTTCAAGTTCCGTTTTCGGTTCGTTGATTAAATTTTAAAAAATTATTTCAGTATTGGAGTAAAATACAATAAATTTAAAAAAAAAACTAAAAACTTGAAAAAAATTCAATTAATGTCTTAAATCGTTCCGAACCGGTTCGGCTCCGTTTAAAGGTTTGACAAATTATTTTATAACGGTTCGGGTCGACTACCTGTTAATACGGTGACCGGATAAAACATAACAATGAAAAAACAGAACATGAAAAAACAGAACATGAAAAAAAAGAACATGAAAAAACAGGACAGTGAAAAAACAGAACAATGAAAAAACAGAACACTGAAGAAACAGAACAAAAAAGAGAACAGTGAAAAAACAGAACACTGAAAAAACAGAACATTGATAAAATAGAACATGAAAAAAACAGAATATGAAAAAACATAACAATGACAAAACAGAACTCAAGAAGGGTTTTGTTAGCATTGATTAGTTTGTCAAAAAAACGGAGTTCTGTTGGACTCAAGAAGGGTTTTGTAGGCATGGATTAGTTTGTCAAAAAAACGGAGTTCTGTTGGACCCAAGAAGGGTTGTGTTAGCATAGATTAGTTTATGTCAAAAAACGGAGTTCTGTTGGACTCAAGAAGGGTTTTGTTAGCATAGATTAGTTTATGTCAAAAAAACGGAGTTCTGTTGGACTCAAGAAGAGTTTTGTTAGCATAGATTAGTTTATGTCAAAAAAACGGAGTTCTGTTGGACTCAAGAAGGGTTTTGTTAGCATAGATTAGTTTATGTGTTCTGTTTTTTCATGTTCTGTTTTATCATTGTTCTTTTTTTCAGTGTTCTGTTTTTTCACTGTTCTCTTTTTTCATTGTTCTGTTTCTTCAGTGTTCTGTTTTTTCATTGTTCTCTTTTGTTATTGTTCTGTTTTTTCGTGTTCTGTTTTTTCATTGTTCTGTTCTTTCATGGAATCGTTAATACAAATAATTTTGTTATTATTTAAATTATGAATAAATTTTTTATAATTAAAAATATTGCAGTACCTACCTGTTGTTCTTTAAATTTTAATTTAATTGTTATTTTATAATTTATTTTGTTTAATCCCGAAAATTGTAATAAAAATAAAAATCGCAGTGAGTTTTGAAATGACAATAAATGTCAGTGCTTCGCGTCGACTTCGAAGACGACAGTTTGCGTCAATTTACAATTAATTTTATTTACCTATACATTTATTAGAATTTTACAAATATAAAACCACACCAATAATGTATATTACGTACTGTGCATTTTGCGTCTAAATTTGCAACATTTTGCGGCCAAGTAGAAGTAAGTAAAATATCAATTCCTCTAAAATTCGTTTGGCCCTTCAAGCACGAATCTCTCAAAGCAAAAACATCAGCTTTGGTAAATTCGTATGGCTTGGGGTCTTCTCTTATGTTAGTGTTGGGCACACCGCTTAAGTAAGCGATTTTTAGCCCGCCACTACTTCTAAACACCCCTCGTTTGCCTAAAATTATTCTTGATAACTTTTCGTAGTGTAAGTATATAATATACGTACCTAAATATTGTACATTTGGGCAGAATTCTGTTACATCGTTTGGGTAGCACTCAATGTGCTCACTCGTATTTGGTCCCAGTATATAAGTTGGTATGCTAACTTAATTTATATTGCAGTTAATTGTTTATTAGAAGTAATTTGTGTAACTTACCTTCTTTTAAACATTTTTTATAATCGTCGAATTCAATGTTATTTACTCCAAAAAAATTACCTACACATAACAGCATATCAAATGGTCCAGATTTTTTATTTATATTTTCTACTCTTGAAAACAGAGTTTTGAATCTTCCTTCAACATCTCCACAAACTAAACTGAAAAATTGTATTAGTTTATTAAAAAATGTAAATAAATAAATCTGGAATCTAATTAAAATTACTTACATTTTCTGTTTTTCGTTCATATTTCATCTAGTATTAATTATTTCTTTAAATTTCTTACACTAAATTGAACACAATATTGAAATTCACGCTATAGTTTTGTGGTTATAAAAACGTCAAAAGGTCAAAATTCTTGTATGTGACAACATAATCGACGCCATTTTTTATTTGAATCTTAAAACTTAATTTAATGATTAATGCGTTTACAGGAAAATATATGATTTTTTTAGATATTTTACTGTTATTTAGTTACAATATTGTATATTTTGCACTAAAAATTAGCACTTATTTTAACAAAATTATAAATATTCGTTTGTGTAATGCGCAAGTCAACACTAACGACCATTGTAATATGAATGTAGCGGGAGATTTAATTTTGACAGTTACTTAACGCACACGTGAAAATGGCTATTATTTTACCGAAAATGTATCAAATATTACGAAATATACAAAATAAATCATTGTTTTACTCACAATATAGAAAAACACATCTGTTAACAAGTAATTTGCCGACAAAATGGCCGCCAAACAATGATTTAGAAAGAAAATTGTTAAATTATAACCTATATAATTGTAATTTTAAAATAAATACTATTAGAAATTATAAATTAGTATCTAAAAAGCCATGCACTAAATTAATTTTAGATCAAAATACTTTCTATACTAGTCAATTATTTAATTCACAGTTTCGTTCAATCGGCAACACCACGGATTTCGAAAAAATATATAATGAAGGAGAAATCGTAGAAAAAATACAAGAACAATTTCCGCATCCTAAAAATATTTTACACAATTTTTATGATGTTCTTGCTCAAGAAATAATGTGTAGCTCATATAAAGTTGTACCGCAATATAAAATGACTGCATGTACCAAAAAAGATAAGATTCCTCATCATTGGACCTGTACTTATAATATCAAATGGCCCGAAGATCTAAAATTTCAAGGTTCTGCAATGTCGAAAAAAGAAGCGTCACATAGAGCAGCTTGTAAAGTGCTATCTTACTTACTAAAATGTAAAAAAATCTCAATGCAGGGTCTGCCTTTGCTTTACGATAAAGAAACTGTGAAAAGAGTGACGAAAGAAAGTAATT
Organism: Agonum fuliginosum; assembly: GCA_947534325.1. NCBI lineage: Eukaryota > Metazoa > Arthropoda > Insecta > Coleoptera > Carabidae > Agonum > Agonum fuliginosum. The sequence goes on along the minus strand of OX384032.1, from coordinate 1,985,715 downwards.
TTACTTTAACTCTTAACGAAAGTGAAAAGGAGCAATTGGACAATATTTATAAAGTGTTTGAACATAAATTATTGCCGAATATAAATGTTGAAGACATTGAAAAAAATAATTATTTTGAAAATGATAATAATAATTATGAATCGTCTGAATATGAATTATTAGACAATAATTTTTCTTATGAAAAATTTTCTGACAGAAGTTTGAATTTATATCGGGCTAAAGAAACTGTAAAATTGCCAGTACAAGACCACAAGTAAGTATAACAAAATAATTTGATTTCTACAAAATGCTTTAACACAAGTTATTTCAAAAATGAGTGGAACCACGTATAAAATAGTATATTATAGTTGTGAAAATTATCAGACGAGGCGAAGCCGAGTTTGATAACACGACGTGTACCATGATTGGTTACGATCTGTATTGCATATAAAATTTTATCTGCTGGCGTAAGTTAGTTAAAAATTAAAATAAATTTTTTGGTACTGAAAAAAAATTAAATCTTATTATTATTATAGTTAATTTAATCCCTCGCTTAACTGTTTCAGAAAAGAATTCGAAAATTTGTTGAATAACAATCAAGTAATAATAGTTCGAGGCGAACCAGGCTGCGGTAAAAGTACTCGAATACCGCAATATGTGCTGGAACATTTTGTAACAAATACCCAATCAACAAATGCTCGAATAATCGTAACACAGCCTCGGAGAATTGCTGCAATTTCATTGGCAGAGCGCGTTGCTCAAGAACGTAACGAAAAGGTAAGTTGCGGTAAAAAAGAATTATTCGAATATTAATTATTTGTCAAAATAGGTGGGGAACATCGTCGGATATCAAGTTCGGTTAAACACAATGTTTAACCAACGTACCGGTAAGATACTTTATTGTACGACTGGTATTTTACTTCGCCAAATACAAGCAGATCCAAATTTATCTCGTTGCACTCATATCATTCTTGATGAAGCACATGTTCGCGATGTCAACACAGACTTGTTGATGAATTTGGTTCGCCAAACACTGCAACGAAACCCAAACTTAAAACTGATAATTATGAGTGCAACTATTGACGTTGGTTTATTTCAAAATTATTTTAACAATCCTGCAATTATAAATGTACCAGGTTTTGCTTATCCAGTAAAAGCACATTTTCTAAACGACATAAAACTAGAGTTAACTAGAACTGAAAAATTATGGAACAACTTCGAAACCTCTGGATTAGTATACGAAGATGTTTCTAAAGTTATTAATTGGATTCATAAAACTAAACCTGAAGGCGCCATTTTGTGCTTCCTACCTGGTTGGGAAGAAATAATAAAAATAAAACAATTATTAATGAACTCGTTACACATGAATACAACATCGGTTGTAACGATTCATTCTAAGTTGTCTCATGACGAACAAAAAAAGATTTTTCGTCGGCCACCACCCGGAGTTAGAAAAATTATTTTAGCGACTAATATCGCTGAAACTAGTGTAACAGTTGATGATGTGGTTTACGTAGTAGATACTGGAATTCATAAAGAAACTAGATTTGATACCGAAAAGGGAATAATGTGTATTGGTAACCACAGAATTTCCCAGTCCAGTATGAACCAGAGAAAAGGTAGAGCTGGAAGGGTCCAACCTGGAGAAAGTTTCCATATTTATCCAGAATATTCCTACCAGGATATGCTTCCACATTCAATTCCAGAAATACTGAGAATATCTTTGACTAAAATCGTATTAGACGCTAAAGTTTACAGCCACAATATGAGCTCAGAAGATTTCTTTTCTAATCTACCAACTCCTCCGAAATACGATACGGTTCAAAAAGCTGTTGAAGAACTTCAAGATTTGGAAATGCTCGATGAAAATGAATACCTAACGCCTTTAGGTCGAGTAGTGTCTGATTTTCAACTACCGCCCAAATTGTCAAAAGCTATGATTTATTCTGTCATTTACAAATGCGTGATTCCGATAGTTGATATTGCAACTTTGTTCAGTTTTGAGTCAGATATTTTTAGTGGAATTTTAACTAACAAAGAAACAATACACAAAACTAAGTCTGAATTGTGTAAGGATAGCGACCATATAGCCCAGATGATTTTGTTTGAGCAGTGGGCTAATATGATGAACAATAACGAATTTCATGAGGCAGCTAGTTATTGTACCAGATATAATTTGGTACCACAAAAACTTAATACACTTAAACGTAATATATAACATATTTAAGTTAAAATTGGTTTTGAAGGTATTTTGTTGCAGAATTAAAAGATATTCATTATGAGTATTTGGAAAAGTATCTCAAAAATGCTTTAACACTTTCGGATGACTTTTCTGTCAACAAAGAATTTATTAAAGGGGTATTGTTGTCTGGAGTAGGATCCGTTTTATTAAGACGAAATTGGGATATGATTAAAGGACGATTAAAAAAGAAACCAGTATTTATTACTAGGTAATAAATAAAAATAATCACATAATATAGTTTTATTAATAATTTATTGATTGCAGAAATAATCAAAAAGCTACCATAATGTCTGATAGTGTAAATTATAAAAGAAATAACTACGAATCTCCATTTCTAGTTTATATAAACGAAACTAGATCCGAAATGAGACGAACAACAATAATTCGTGAAACTAGTGTCGTCCAACCATTGACTTTTATTTTATTTAAAAATTCATACTTAACGTTTGAAGAAGTAGCAGATAACAAAAATACAGACATTGTTGATCCAATTCTTATTAAATTAGAAGGAACAAAGCTAAAATTACTTTGCAACAGAGAGTAAGTAAAACTTCAGTTATATTTTCAGTTGTAATAATTTATAATTTACAGGGAAGCTTACCTAATACAAAATGCTAAACATACGCTAAAAACTATGGAAAGATATTTTATTTACCAATTGACAAAAGGTGGAGAAGATAACGATAAAGTTGCGAAATATTGGCAACAAATTTTATATATGTTGAATAGTATATTAAAAGCGAAAATTGAACAGTAAATAAAGTTATAATTTATTGTTTGGTTCAGAGTATTATTTAGTTGAATTATAATAAAGTATTTTTACTTTCTAAACACAATTTTCTTACCCTTGCAGTTCAATTTTAAAATTTTCTTCAACGAAGCAGTCTCAACGGACGAAATTTTTGAATGAAATTTAAGGTGTGTGCGCAGATGTGCTGCGCATCTGCGCAATGCATGTTATGTTACGATCAATAAGTGTTGCCAAACGTAGCAAAATAATTGTCCTAGATCTAAAATTTATTATTTATAAAATTACATTGTTATTCTGAACATGTAATTAAAGGATTATCAACATTTGCATAGCAGATAATGCAGAATGGGTGCTCTAGTGATTTAAAAATTTACTATGAAAGTACAGTTTCTGCAAGTCTATTCTAATTCATAGCGACAGTCGCTAGCGAAGTTCAGTTGATAACTTCGTGACGTCATTCCGTTTGTAACTATATCAAGGGTTAGGGATATTTGGCCTCTAGTTGATAACGACTGATAGAGATTTTACATTTACTGTGAAATTTGTCAAGAAAAACTGCTAAACCACCATTTTACCTATCACTTATCATAAACGTATTATTTGTTTTAAAATAAGCCATTTTTTTGAATTTCAAAGTAAATTATTTTTTCAAGAAAAATGTCAATTTCTTATTTCTAAAATTTATAAGTTGAATTATTTAATAAACTAATCAAAAATATTAAATACATATAATGAACCCATAATTTATTGGTATTTTATATTTATAAAATAAATATTTTAACCTCCTAACGAACAAAAATCAACGCAACGCGCAAGTCTACCGTAGCGAGGGTTGATAAGTCGTAGCGACAGTCGCTTCGCTACTACGTCACACATAGTGGGGGGTTATCAAGACAACCCAACTTATCAACGTTGATAAGTGAAATAGAATAGGACCCCTGGTTTATAAAACACAACCGCACTGTTAAAATGGCGCGTGAAATTCTTTACTTGGAAGTTGGGATTCCCACTTTAAATTTTCCTCTTTTGAGCATGAATTTAAATTAATATACTTCGGATAGGAAATTGAAAGAATTTGTTCTATAAAAGTTTAAGAAATCATTGCCTGACAAATTATAAATAAATAATTTTCATTTCATTATTTTTTAATTTGTTACATATTTTAATTTTTGCTCGTGAAAGAGGGCAATTTCCGCTCTATTGAAAAACATAACTTTTAAAGAAAAAGCTATTGACCTCGAACTCAAAAAATTGTTCGCTTGCGGTTCTATTTCTGATCTAATCTAGGGAAATTTCTTATTTGATGTAGGGAAATAATTTTTAGCCATCCGGCACACTGGCAACACTGCGTTCATTTGTTTCCTGTGCAGCTAGCCGCACGCCATCTGGGATACTATCTTTCATAGCTCTTTTTAGTGGTCCAAGATGGCAGATCAAGTAAGTATCCAATATTTTGTGTAAATAATACGATAAATTCGTTAAAATAAAGTGAAACAAGTGTATATTTCAACGTATAATAGTTCGCGGATTCATATTTTAATAATCGTTCGTAAATACTCGCGAGTTTTATTGAAAATTGCCGCATTTTTTGACGGTGTACTCCACGTGGTTATGATTTTACATATTCTTTCAAATTGCGATTAGTGTTACTGTTTAGGTTGAAATAGTGTTAAAAAATGTGTGCTGTTGCAGAACGAAAGGGCGTTCCAGAAACAGCCAACTGTTTTCTTAAACCGCAAAAAGGGTTTAGGTAGCAAGAGGCGCAAGTCTCTACGTTACCACCGTGAAGTTGGGCTCGGGTTTAAGACTCCACGCGAGGTACGTGTGGAGATTTTCACTTGCATGCTAACGTGTGTTCTTGTTCCCTAGCAAACAGAGAAAGCCTACCAGAGGCAGCACAGCGTCAACGTAAACAGGAAGGGCGGCCTCAAGAAGAAGTCACTGCGTTTGCACCGTAGTGTTGGTCTAGGTTTTAAAACTCCGAGAGAGGTTCGTTTTACAGGTTTATTATGGGCGACGTGGTGCAGCTACATTAATCGGTTGCTTCGGAGGGGCTCATCTGTGGATCTTTGGTTGCTTCAGAACGATTGTTTCGTTTATATTTCTGTAGCATGTTGGGTGCATGATTTAAAAAAAATGCTTACATTACCACATTGCATGAACTTTTACATAGCTTAATGCCGCATTCACAACCCGAAATCTGTTATATGGCAATGTGTAATTGCGTTCATATTACTGAAATTTGGTATTGTGAACGCAAGTACACTTTAGCATATAGCAGACTACACAAATTTCGGGCTGTGAATGCGGTTTTGACATTCTATTGCGACAATTTTATGTCGTTATAATTGAATTTTACTCAAAAATTACTGTGTACAGGGTGTCTCTTATTAACTATGGTTTCAATACAGGTCATTCACAACTTCGTGCTCAACTCACTTATTGTAAAACTAATTTTTTTTTAAATTCACAATAAATAAATTATTTATTTACAATTTTAGTTTCCAGGTTTTTTAAACAAACAGTTTTGGGTTACTGTTTTCAAATGGAATTTCATAACTTTAATACCTTTGCTATTGTACAGTTTATTAAAATTAAATTTTATACAATCAAAAATCCATTGGTTTCAAAAATGTTTTTCTTGTGAAAACTTCAAATTTACGAATTTTAAATAATTCTTTTTGTTCCATGATCAGTAAGTTAAATGTTATGCCATTAAAATTTGTGCACGAAGTTGTGAATCACCTGTATATAATACACAGTGATTATTTAACAAAATGCTATGTAAATAATTGGGTAAACAAATTGCTTATGGTAGGTTTATGCAGACAACTAAATTAAGAAGTTAAATTTTAAAAGGAAGACATTTATTAATGCATCTAAATTAACAAAATCGTCAATAGTTGCCTATTCGACTTCTTAGTTTAATTTCTCAATTTTATAATAATTTAGTTGCTGTATAACCTAACATTAGAACAAAATTATGGAATACAGCAATGTGTTAAACTTTTGCATGATAATTTTGTTGTTGTTTTTTCGTAATTTAATAAAGTTTTGTACTTTAGGCAATTGAAGGATCCTACATTGACAAGAAATGCCCCTTCACTGGAAATGTTTCCATCCGTGGACGCATCCTCACAGGAGTCGTGCAAAAGATGAAAATGCAGAGGACCATTGTCATCAGACGTGATTACCTGCATTACATTAGGAAATACAATCGTTTTGAGAAGCGTCACCGTAATATGTCGGTGCATTTGAGCCCTTGCTTCCGGTAAGAATAAAGCTAGATTCACACCTACCCAATTATAAGTATAAGTGCTAATTTACCAACCTACGCTGCCACAAACTTCAATTGGAAGTGCGAACGTTGAGCGCTGGTTGGTTAAATTAGCCACTTGTACTTATAATGGGGTAGGTAGCTGAAAGCTATATACTACCCAATTATACGTATGTGTTAAATTAGCCACCTGGGTAGGTAGCTTAAAAATTTTCAATTATAAGTGCGAACGTTGAGCGCTGATGAAGCTTTAAGTGCTAAATTAACTTTGAGTGCTGGTTGGTTTAATTAGCCACTTGTACTTATAATAGGGTAGGTAGCTAAAAGCTAGATGCAGAACTACCCAATTATAAGTCTAAGTGTTAAATTAAAAAATCAACGCTTCCACAAAATTTCAATTATAAGTGCGAACGTTGAGCGCTGATGAAGTTTAAGTGCTAAATTAACTTTGAGTGCTGGTTGGTTAAATTAGTCACTTGTACTTATAATGGGGTAGGTACCTAGCTGAAAGCTAGATGCAGAACTACCCAATTATAAGTCTAAGTGTTAAATTAAAAAATCAACGCTTCCATAAAATTTCAATTATAAGTGCGAACGTTGAGCGCTGATGAAGCTTTAAGTGCTACATTAAATTTGAGTGCTGGTTGGTTAAATTAGCCACTTGTACTTATAATGGGGTAGGTAGCTGAAAGCTAGATACAGACCTACCCAATTATAAGTATAAGTACTTAATTAACCAACCAACACTTCCACAAAATTCTAATTTCAATCGTAAGTGCGAATGCTGAGCGCTGGTTGGTTAAATTAGCTACTTGGGTAGGTAGAGTCAGACCTACCCAAATATAAGTATAAGTGCTAAATTAACCTACCAACGATTCCGCAAAATGCCTATTTCAATTATAAGTGCGAACGTTAAGAGTAAATTAGCCACTTATACTTACAGTTAGGTAGGTAGCTTTAAAACTAGATTCAGACCTACGCAATAATAAGTATAAGTGCTAAATGAACCAACCAACGCTTCCACAAAATTTCAATTCTAAGTGCGAACATTGAGCGCTGGTTGGTTAAATTAGCAGCTTATACTATTTATAATTGCGTAGGTATAGTACAAATTTATTTCAACTACCTAATAATCGTTTATTAGGAGGTTATTGCAGTCACACAATGGTCAAAACCACAAGCCTGAGATGCGCCAGAGCATACAATACAACCCTGGTAATAAGCTTCGAAAAACTCTTACTCTACCAGTGGAACACTGGGGGTAAAATATATACTCGGGTTAATAAATATGGCAAATACTGAACTGTTCGACTATATTTTTTATCTGCGGGCTAATCTTAAACGATTGCGGTTTTGGGCATTGTGTGACTGCAAATAAGAATTTAACGATTATTAGTTACTTGATGTCTGCGTGGTCTATAGCTTAATTTACAAACAAAATGGTGGCAATATTTTTTTCTGTACAGTGACGTGGAAATCGGCGATGTCGTGACCATCGGCGAGTGCAGGCCATTGTCCAAGACAGTCCGCTTCAACGTGTTGAAGGTCACCAAGGGCGTGGGCTCCAAGAAGAGTTTCAGGAAATTCTAACTCTGTATTGTAAATTTGTTAAAAAAATGAAAACCGCAAAAAAATATTATCTTTGTTTATTTTATTATTAAATTCCTTTCCTAACACTCATGCATTTTTATTTTACTTTGTAAAATAATAAATTTTGCTCATGTGTCAATAGCGCATAGTAAGTATTATCAAATATATTTTTAAATATAATTATTGTCCATGAACGGTAAGTGTTTGCAATTTTTTAATCAGCAGTAGGGTAAATATTTTATGATTGACAAAATACAGGCTATACTGTTTGAAATGTTCGATTACAGATCAATTTTTTTTCAGAAATTCGTAAAATTAGTTTCAGTGAATTTAAAACTTTAATAAAATTAGATTTATTGTAATACAATTGAGTTAAATTATTACATTATCGTTTTAAAAGTGTTAAAAATAAATATCGACCCAGTGGTGCGAGAGATTTTCTCTTAAAAACTGTTTATAAATATTTTTTAATTTCAGAAAAATTCTTTTTAATTCATAATAAGCATTATTAAACTGTATAAAAATAATCCTTTAAGTTACGGTTCATCCTATATAAAATAATTTAAGTCAATCAACTATCATTGCTTGTTTGTAAATTAGTTGCCATAGTTTGACAGCACCTAATGTAATATTTATTTACTAGCTGAGGTGGGTACCCGGCATGTCCGGATTAAAAAACACCTTAAAATCTGACATTCTACATTTTTAACAAGTTCAGTGCCATGGCAGACACCGGTGTTTGTTCGTTGTTTTAATCACAGGGCAACGCAGACACCGGTGCCTGCTTCACCATTTGTCCAAATGTGCTGAAAAGCTAATTCTATCAGTCTTTTAGATCTCTTCTTTACAACTGCACTCGTTTCTAACGTGTTCAATATTAAAATGCACGTGCGAAAATCCAGGTTCAGAAGTGGCTGTTTTGGCCCTGTTATAGCTCACGTTGTGTCTGCAAACGTGTCTGCTTTGACATAGAACAGCAAACTTTTATCACAAGTCCAGCGCAGACACCGGTGTCTGTTCTATATATTTAAAAAAATCAGCTAAGGGAAGTTATTAGTAAAATTGGTAATAGAAAATGCTTTTATTTGCAAGGTATGATACGGATCTGGTAAATCTGTGATAAAAATTTCAAAATTTTCCTTGGCACTCAACGTGTTAAAACCCTCACTCCTAATAATTTTGCTATCGAATTAAAACATAGGTACATTCAAATTTGACTCTGGTTAATCAAAAGAGACCTCTGTATGCAAAATTTCATGAAGATCAAACAAACGATCTAGATCTAGATACAAAACGAACAGACAGATATTCATACATTCAGCTTTATACACTGGTGGAAAAAAAAATGAAACACTTGAAATTCGTAAAAATTTCGACCATTTTCAAACCGCCATAACTCGACGTATTTTCAATCGATTTCGATGACTCTTGCGGGTGAAAAACTTTGAAGTGTCTACTTTAAAGACATGCGAATACCCATAACTTTGTGCCAAATCGTCGTAGGAACTTCGTTTTTTGAGTCCTGTCGACAAATTTTTTCCAACTCGGTACACATCGCCAAAGTTGCAAGTTTTTTGGCCCAAAAACGTGTTTTTTGTTCAGGTTTTGAAGGGTACGAAAAGAGAACATCCTAATCTGAGTTTACCCCCTTAATGTACAGCACCGATGGGTTTTTTCCCCCGAAAGAATCGTCTAATTTGGTTGAAAAGTCGCTGAATTATGTGCGAAAAACCTAAAAACGCACTTTTTAAGCATCCATAACTTTGTGCCAAATCATCGTAGGAATTTCGTTCTTTGAGTCCTGCACAGGGAATTGAACAAATTTTAGTGCCGTTTTGGTGGATCAAGTCAAAAAAAATTTCGTCAAAGATGGACATTTTAAAATTAAAAACATTTTTTTTCACAGGGGTGCTAGAGGGGGTGGAAGGGGTTGCGCTTATGTTCCCATGCATGACTTTAAAGTAGACACTTCAAAGTTCATCGAAATCGATTGAAAATACGCCGAGTTATGGCGGTTTGAAAATGGTCGAAATTTTTACGAATTTCAAGTGTTTCATTTTTTTCCACCAGTATATTAGATTTCCCATGAATTTGTATATGTCCAATCCAAAATGAAACTTATTTTACTCAATAGTTTTTACAGTTGTTATTTAGATTCAAAACCATTATTGAGATGTCCAATATTCCAGTCCCAGTCTACAAAAATGGCACTTACGTACTACTACTACTACTTTATTACTAATTGTTAATTTATAAACAAGATAATCTATCATTTAAATCAAAATAATAAATGTAAGGCAATAAATAGACAAAATTTTACGTCTTTGAAATAAATATTGTAGGCGCAAACTGATATTCCAGCTCCGCGAGTTTTAAAAACTTGTTTCGAGTTTCTCCGCTACTTCTCGTGTATTTCCGTGTTAAGTTTACGTCTCGCGAGTGGGGGTGGATAAACAACAAGTCCGATTCTAACGCGCGGTGCACGGTAGAGCGCAGCACATAGGATTCAACTTGTAACTTGTTTGATCTGTTTGAGTTGAGTTGTGCGCTGTGGTTCGTTGAGGCCAGTCTTGCAGTCGCCGTTACCGTGAATTTAGTGCATTCTGTGATACTCAGTGCTTTTATCAGTGATGGTTTACCAGAAAACTTAGTAACATGTTTTGCGAGAGTCACCACGGGGCCTGATTTTTGGATTATTTTGAATTTACTCCGGATTTAAGGTAGGCTTTATTATTATTGTTTGTTTTCAGTTTTGTTTACAGACTGAATCAATGGTTATTTAGTGTAAATAATTCGGTACATAAAATGCTTATGCCCGGCTCACACATGGATTCTTTGAGGATTCGTTCGTGCTTCTGAATCCTGGTACCCTGACAAAAATAAATTCACTGATTTGAAGATATCAATGAATTATAAATTCTTCCCTTCCAAGACTCACTGAAGATTAAGTTTATGGTGCTGTTATTTGACAGCCAACTTTTCTTCCTGTTCACACAAGGATTCTTTGAAGATTCTTTCAGGCTTCAAAATTTGGAGTAATGGAGTAAAATAATTCTAGTGATAATTACCTGTCAAATTGCGGTGCTGCTAAACTAAATCTCCAATGAAACTTGGAAAAGAAGAATTTATAATTTATTGATTGCTTCAAAACCGTAAATTTATTTTTTCCAAAAATAAACTTGAAAGAATCTTCAAAGAATCCTTGCCTGAAGGATTTAAGGATTCTTTCATGCTTCGCTATCAATGAATTATAAATTCTTCTTTTCCAAGACTCACTGAAGATTCAATTTAGCGGCACTGCTATTTGACAGTCTATTCCCACCAGGATAATTTTTCTTCTTGTTCATATGTGGATCCTTTGAGGATTCTGTCATGCTTTTGAATCCTGGATAAAGTAAATCAATGAATTATAAATTCTTCTTTTCCAAGACTCATTGAATTTTAACAAGTATATTTTTTAAGGGTAGCTCAACACCAATTTTTAAAACGCTCACGAAGATTAACAGATAAACCAAAATTTCATAAATTTATTTACAGACGAAGAATGGAACTACATTACATTTTATAATAAATCTCTCTAAAATATAGCATATAATAATTTGCTACACACTTTTGCATTAATTTTTTTAATGGATTCCAAAGATTTATTCAAAATTCTAACTGGGCATAACCCTAGATAATTCTTTCCCAAACTTCTAGCACCTGTTTTTCCTTTAAATTGTGCATATGCTATGAAACACCTCTAAACACGCAATATTTTGTTACGGTGACGGGGCCCTTAAGTTTTAAAGTTTAAACCAAATTCACAGCCCGAAATTTGGTATAATTCGAGTTTTTAATTTGCAAGACAAACAATATTCAAGCGCTTTTTAGAACAAATCTGCTGTTTACTTACTTCGGACTGTCAATGCGGCTTAAGAAGCATGAAAGAATCCTCAAAGAATTCATGTTTTGTTTACGGTTGTGTGAAGTTTTACGTGGGTGAAACTTTGAAGGCGTGAACAATGATTCGATTAAGTTTTTGGAATGTTTTTCTCTTTTGTTTACTTATCGATGATATAAAATAGCGGGTGAAAGTATTAGTCCGTCGTTGGAAAGGGCATGTTGCGGATGATTTGGCTTGAGTTTGGACGGACGGAGTCTGCAATACTCACCTTTTGACATTCTCTCGTTTTGCTGCAAGTTGTTGCAGTCGGTCAGCTGGAAGTCAGCAGCCTGCTTTATTATTTCTGATTAGATTCACATTGGAAGTACTTAATTCGTTTTTTGAAACAATAGCCACTGAACAATAGTGATTTGTTGGTAAATTAGTCAGTTCATCCATTCATAATAGAATTCTATAAAATATTTCTTATACTTATACTTTTAGAATATTCTTTCTGTTTCGTATATGTGACAGGCCGTAGAATAAAAAAATGTGTTTGCATAAGCAAATTTAAATTTACCTACCATTGCAAACAGGTAATTAATGCATAAATCAAATATTTGACTACAGGTGTTAATTGATCAATAAATATAATTATTAAACATTTCTGAATACTATACGTCGACTATACGTACTATCGAGTGTAATATGCAATTTTTTGAAATATCAATAAACCCACCCAATTAATTAAATAGGTACATATTTTAGTTAATATTAATTATTTCATTTAAAATAAAGTTGAACTGTTGTTTAATTTTAAATTTAAAAAAATATCCATACAAAATATTAAAATAGTTACTTATTAATCTAGGAAAAAGTAATACATTAAGGTATAGTACAAATACATTTCATCTACCTAATAATCATTAGCGTTTATTAGGAGGTTATTGCAGTCACACAATGGTCAAAACCACAAGCCTGAGATGCGCCAGAGCATACAATACAACCCTGCTAATAAGCTACGAAAAACTCTTACTCTACCAGTGGAACACTGGGGGTAAAATATACCTACTCGGGTTAATAAATATGGCAAATACTGAACTGTTCGACTATATTTCGTATCTGCGGGCTAATCTTAAACGATTGCGGTTTTGGGCATTGTGTGACTGCAATATGCATTTAACGATTATTAGGTACTTTGATGTATGCGTGGACTATACAGCAAATTGTTTACGGCCGAGGCGTATTGCCGAGGTCAGAATTACCGTAGACACTGTTTGTCTGAGATTTTATTTCATAGGTACTCTTATTTCTTTTCGATTGCTGATGTGCTTCATTTTATCATTGTATTCAATAAATGTCAAATGACAAAAATATGATTTTTATTTTATAAATGATGTTATTTATAGCAATAGCAATGGCCTTTAAAGTAAGATTTGCGGCCTAGGCCCTTAAAATACTATTTTGTGGCATATAAATAGTCCGAAAAATGTCACTTCATGTCACAGTATATGAAATAAAATTAAATTAAAATTAGATACCTATCTAAAATTTTAAAACGTTCAAAATTTGATTGACTATAATTTTTTTAAACATGGTGATTTTAAACATTATAGGTATTTATATTAATTACGTTAACTAAATTAGCAAGGATCTGTTATTATTGTTGTTGTTGCTATTGCTATTATAGCACTTATTTTAAAACCATATCTACTTATAAACATTTCCACTTTTCGAACCTACACTAAATAAAACACATTTTTCCAGTCTTCTGATATTCTAACTTGAATGCCCTTTTATATTAAAAAACTAATAACCCCAAGTTATAAAAATACCTCCAGCAAACCAATTTAAACCAATTTATAATCAAACAATTACGTCCAATAATTGTGACAACATTGTTAGCTATGTCGTTAGTGTAGTAGTGGTGGTGATGTGAAAGAAGCGGCACAAGTCATGCAGTGCACATTCATATCCAGAGCAGAAGCAGAACATCAAGCAGGTTCCTCACCATCCGTCGTTCTTCGTTCAACAACCGCCTTCAACCCAAAAAGACGACTCCGCAACCTTGAATCTTGCCTCTAGCTCCATGGGCGCCACTAGGATATTCCACGGGGGCAAGGAAATTCTCACTTATAATCCAAATGTCCATTCACTCTTTCCGTTTTCCAACGCATGAATCTAATTTACTGACCAGGCACGAAGTATAAAACACAGGATTGGATCACTACAGAGCCCGTGTGTTACTATCGTTACCGTTGTTGCATGCTCCGAACTGGCCCGTATTTCCTGTCTCTCTCAAAAGAAAACAGAGGCCACACTTCATCCGCCCTAGTGTCCACTCCTGTCATATAACGTATCATTTTTGCACCTTTTCTTTAATTGAAACTAGATTAAAATGAAAGACACTAGATATGGGGTTAGCAGTGCAGTCAATTTATCAAAAATGGAGGGGTCCATGCTGGAAGTTCATCTCTGTGGTGATCGTCCTTTCCGTTATTTTATATAGAGTAAAATTCAAATATCTAGGACCCTGAACTGCGCGAGAAGTCAGAGCTGTCCGTTTTACAAAAGTGGAGCTAGCGAGTATATGCTACGCTGCACTTCACTTAATTTTAAAAGAAAACTAAAATATAACTCAATCACAATCAATTACAAAATTCACAGCGTTACACGAAGCAAAACACTACGAACGTCAACATGAGAATAACATATATTGAAGCTGATGTATAGAACAGACAGTAGCGTAGTTTCCTCTTGTTTATCATCTATGCCTCTCTTTCTAAGACGAGAATTCGTACTTCGCGCAGGGTTCTGCTTAAATGAATTTACCTCTATTTCAGTGGTGTCCCCATTTTCCTGTCGTGTTCGGCGCCCATGTGCCGCTTTCTTGCGCGCGCGTTCAGCTTTTCAATATACCTGCATTTTAACATAAGTATTTGATATTATACAACCGTCCTGGTGCGCAGTGGTTGAAGTGTGGTTGCAGCGACGGTTGATGGTTGCTCTGGCCGGATGGTTGTGCAGTCTGGTCTACGTGTTTGGGTTCGCGAGCGAGCGGTTTGGTTGGTTTTTTCGCGCGCAATGAAACAACGAACGCACCAAACTATCACCAGCGCTTTGGGATAGATTTCTCTTAGCATTGTTATTGTTGTTTTTTAATTGGGGACATTTAAATTATTAAAGAGAGGCTGAATTATGTAATTTGGTTCTGGGAGATGTGGTTTGGTCATCATAACAAAAAAAAAAGTATACATACATTAATGGTATGATAATGCTGATTACGAATCAAAAATATATATTTTTTTAATTACAAAATTAAATTTCAGCTTATTTCAAGAGAACAGTTTTCGGGTCAATAGATTAATATTTATTTTTAACATATTATAGTAGTAGGTAGTACTTAGTAAAGTGCATGATTTAATCCTGAGGGTGAAGTTCATTTTACTAGCCGAAGGTGAGGAAAATAATTAGGTACCTGAGGTATTAAAGGTATTTTAGTCCTGTGGTATATACGCTATTTTTTGCACTTCATTCTCAAACGAATACAAAATAGTTTAAAAGAATACACATTTTGCAATTTTGACAGTAAACTTTATGACAAATATTTATATTATTACCATAGATATACTCTGTAACAAATAGCACGTATTTACTTGACAACGGGATTAATTAATTCTATTCCTTGACAACGGGATTAAATATGAAAAATAATCCCTTGGGGTCAAATTAAGAACTTTAGTCCCTAAAAATAAAGACTAAAGAAGAGTTTTAGTCCCGGAAGTGCATTTTATTTAGAAGGTAATTTATTTTTAATTGCTAAAAATGAACTGGTGTAAGCAGTGTTGTGACTGATCTAGCTCAGTTTGCGCGATCTTTGATCTGATTTAGATCATCTTGTCTTTAAAGATCAAGTTAATATGATCTATGACCTTAATATAAGATTATTTTTTAGATTTTTTTTCTTAGATTTAGTAAGCAATGTTCAATACTTATATATTTTTAATGTATGTATGTTTTAATTTTAAGCTGTAAAAAAAATTACTAATTTCTGATTAGATCTTAAAATAAGATCCTATCATAAAAATTGATCTGTGATCTGATCCAGATCATATTGAACGAGAAGATCTTTATAACATGATCTGTCACAACACAGTGTGTGAGTAAACTGCCCTCAATTTTTTGAATTTTATAAATCTTACTTCAAACTTATTACGAAAAAATAAGTTTTATCGGCGTTTGTTTTTGAGATATTTGCGTTTAAAAGTGACAAAAGTGTATAAAATTGTATCAAAAAATAGTTCAGGTCTCAGAAATAAAACAACAGAAAATTATGATTATGGCAGTAAATTCTGCAAAGTTTGTATTGTTATTGTTCAATATTAATTTCATGAGTTCTAGTTTAAGATTTTATAGCGTTTCTAAGGTTTCTAATTAAAAAATATAGCGTTTATTTCATAATTTCATCAAAGATATATTTATTAAATTAGTCCAAATTTACATTTTAATGTACTATTTGCATTAATACTCCTACAAAATTAAATTAATTAAAAATCTTGTCATGAAGTCTGCTTTCGTAATGATTTTATTACAGTTACGTATGAGTTGCTTATGCTTTAGCTGAGAAAGTAAATAAATAACTCGGATAGTGTGAGAATATGAAATATTTCTTTATATGTGGCATGGCACATACTAGGTGTGTGCACGAAATGGATACATTTATTTACTCACACCCTTTATGCTTTATTTATAGACATAGCTATAGCTACGTTACACACATAATTAAAGTAGGTTATGGTGTAATGCATTTGAAGTAGAAAAATTAATTGTTATGTTATGAATTCACATTTTGCAAAAATACAAAATTTGAAGAGTTAAATATCATTCTGGTGTTCAGTATTTGCATTTATTGATCTAGGTATTGATACAAGTGTACATAAAATTGTTACGTTTATTCCAGTTTAATCATATTTTTCAGCTTGATTGAAGTCTAGAAACGTCACAAAGAATTTATTATTTTTTATGCAACGAGTTTATAAATTATAGGTATTAATACGCGAGTATGAAATTTACGATACGAGCCATGACGAGAGTCGAAATTGATACGAATGCTTATCTGTTAATTAATAGCCATTATACACGAGAAAATTTTGGCTGGAATGTAGAATAGGTGTTTAAGAGAAAATGCGTTTTTTTAGGAGATCGTTTATTATGCCTAAATATGACCTAAACAAGCAAAGTTAGGCCGCGGAAGAGTGTTTTTAATATGTTTTTTTTTTGAAGAAAATGAAATTTTTTTGGTTAACCTGAATGTGTCAAAATTACAAAAAAATTTATAAAATGACGTTTTTGTATGTTAACCTGAATGTGTCAAAATGGCTAAAAATAAAGCCCCATAAACTCGGTTTTTGTTTTTACTGCACTAACATAGTTAACAAAACCGTAATAGAGCCCACAAACTCGTTTTTGGTATTTACTGCACTAACATAGCTAACAAAACCGTAATAGAGCCCCACAAACTCGGTTTTTGTTTTTACTGCACTAACATAGCTAACAAAACCGTAATAGAGCCCCACAAACTCGGTTTTTGTTTTTACTGCACTAACATAGCTAACAAAACCGTAATAGAGCCCCACAAACTCGTTTTTGGTATTTACTGCACTAACATAGCTAACAAAACCGTAATAGAGCCCCACAAACTCGGTTTTTGTTTTTACTGCACTAACATAGCTAACAAAACCGTAATAGAGCCCCACAAACTCGTTTTTGGTATTTACTGCACTAACATAGCTAACAAAACCGTAATAGAGCCCCACAAACTCGGTTTTTGTTTTTACTGCACTAACATAGCTAACAAAACCGTAATAGAGCCCCACAAACTAGGTTTTGGTATTTACTACACTAACAAAGCTAACAAAACCGTACTAGAGCCCCACAACCTTAATTCCATTATACTCATTTCCACACCATCCTTGAGGTAGAGTACAGTAGTGATGTATCTAAATGATACCGCATACACACAAGTCTTTACCTTTTGCTTCCTTTGGGAGATCCTGTTCTGACATCTCCAAATCCAGCCGTCTATACGAGAAGAATCCTCGGTCAACGTCAGGCTGCCCCCACATTTACGACACCGTCTAGTTCGTGGAATCAAGTTCCACTCCTGCAACTGGTGCAAAAGAGCAGACTTGTCCTCACAAAGCACTCACACCATAAACTCACACTCACTACAGCAGACACCGTATACAACAATTAAACAATGGTTGTTATAAACAAACTCATTTTTTTTTTGTATTCATGTTTTAACATGGCAAACACTATTGAAATTTATATTAATCTAAAACAAATGTAATATTGTATTTATGTCAAATAATTTCGAAAACTTAAAAAAACAGGTAATAAAAGCCTTATATCTGTGAAAAATATATTTATTTATTGATATCTCTATTACATAAATGTATAAAAACGTTAAATCACATGTTTAATCTGTTAATTTTTCAGCATAACCAGTGTTGACAGTTTTCAAAAATTTTACCCTAAAAACTAACAAAATCGGCCCTAATCCTTGCTTCCGCGGCAAAATTTTGCGCGAAATTCCTTTTAAACACCTATTCTACACTTGCCAAAATTTTTTAATTTACATGAAATTTACTTGTGTGTGTCGGAATGAAAATCTATATCGAAATGAGTATAATTTAAGTATAGGTACATTAAATTATATCATGGGAGTAGAGCAATTTTATTGTTAATTTAATGTTTTATTTTTAAAATCTGAGGGTAGTTGGTCTAAGCACAATGGTCAGTAAAATTAAAGATAGACTTGTAGTAAGTATATTAAAGGAGGGCGTATGCTCAAAATTTTGATAATAAATAAGAATTGAGAATAAGAATAGTTAAATGTTAAAGTTAAAACACTTTCTCTCATATGACTCGGTTTATGTTGGCGAAATAATTCTTAATCCTTATTCTTACTTCTGCAGCATAAACCGACTCATACGTTATAACTGTTTCAACTTTACGACTTCTTATTCGTAGTTCTTATTCATTAATTTTGTGAGCATAAACCCACCTTAAGTATCAAGAACGGTAAGGACAGTTTACCGATGGAAGACATCGGTAATTCCTTTACGTTCGTGATGCTTATATAATTTTTTTCACGATTGGTCTTTTTTATCAGTACGCAAATATTAATTTCTTCAGTTTACTTACTGTTCAGTTTAATTTACTTACCGTTTTGCAACCGGTAAGATCAACATACCGTCTTGGAAACAAGCATGGTAAGTTGATGAAAAATACCAATCGTGCAAAAAATATTACACTATTTATGGTAAAAGTAGGTAATGGTAAACATCACATGTGGTGAATACTTTACTCAACAATCTTGCATTGTAATTTTAAATAATTTAATTAAGCAAATGAAACAAAATTGCTGAGTGTAACAGCAACAACTCACAATTTCTGTATTGCAAATTAGGTAATTAAAATTTTCTACATTTTTTGCTCCACTCGACTCAATCTTTAACATTATAGACAGCTCACAGCTCATGGTCAGCTATTATATCGTGACATTTATGTGCATATGTTCACTTTCTTCACTAAATACTATGTTTGTACAGATTGATTTAGATTGCTGCTGTGCTACGTTGTATACTACCCAATATAGCACCAGAATCAGCTGACATAATTATTTCCGTATAGGAATTGATTTAAATGGAATTTAATTAAGAAATTATTTATTATCGAGATAGATACGTATGAGGACTTCCACATATTTGCTTGAAGTCACCGCCTTTCTTATATTATTTTTTGCACTTCCGGGACTAAAACTCTTCTTTAGTCTTTATTTTTAGGGACTAAGGTTCTTAATTTGATCCCAAGGGATTATTTTTCATAATTAATCCCCTTGTCAAGAAATTGAATTAATTATTCCCGTTGTCAAGTAAATATACGTGCTATTTGTTACAGAGTATCTATGGTAACAATATAAATATTTGTCATAAAATTTACTGTCAAAATTGCAAAATTTGTATTCTTTTAAACTATTTTGCATTCATTTGTGGATGAAGTGCAAAAAATAGCGTATATACCACAGGACTAAAGTATCTTTAATCCCTCAGGTGATTATTTCCCTCACCTTCGGCTCGTGAAATAAACTTCACCCTCAGGATTAAATCATGCACTTTAGTCCCTCAATATATAATATACTATTATTTTCTATGGTCTCAATTTAAATTTAGTTGCGTAAGTCTACAATGTCTGCGTCTGGCATTGAATCACCTTTGGAATTCAGAGTAAATAAATAAATAATAAAAATACTTGTACTTCTTGGAGCGTGTCTGAATTTCTGCAGACCACAAATTCGGCAGAATTTCGATTCGAGGAACCAGGTGTCATCTTTCATTTTACTCTTTTTGCACCGTTTACATTGATCTTCTCAACGACAATGACTATCTTGTTGGGTAGTGTGTAAATTCGCTTGAGATGTTGGTGTAAACGTAGCAGGTGGTCATGATGATGAACTGGATGGATCGTTGTTGCAGTTTTTTCGAGCTGAAAAATGACGCGTGGTTGTTTTCATTTTTTGGAACTAAATTGAAAGTGGTTTAATTTTTGTTTTTGTTTGCTTTGTTATTGTTTTGATGGGAATTATTTGTGCGATCCATTTCACTGGAATTTTTCACAATGGAGAGTACTCAACACTATTTCTCATTATTGGAAACAATACGAAAAAGTTTCTGTTTTAGTTAGTAGCAATTTATTGGTATATGGTATGGATTGCAACTTTGTACAATATTCAGTTATTATACCACAAGAGCTTCGAAAATAATTAAAAATACTGCCGACTGATGAGACGTATTTCCATAGAATCAACTCGAGAATATCTATTTCTTTGGTAGCTTAAATATAGTGATTTTTCCAGGATTTAGAAGCATGAAAGAATCTCCAAAGAATCTATATGTGAACATGACTGGTATGATAATTTCTATAGTTATGTCCTTACGGTTTCCATAAATCCTGAAAAGATTTTAAATTGAAATGCTGTATCTAGATAACATGTAATTATTTTTCAACAAAATGCTAGCAAAATTGCTTGTGCTCCTACTACGAATTATCTGTCAAAATTGAAATTAGATTATAATCAAAATATTTAAGTAATTTGTTGATTATTTAGTTTCATTGTGGTATGTTCTATTTCTAATAAGCCTGATCATTGCTTGTTATGAATCTAAATAAGGATGGAATCCAAGTGCTTTCTTTAGCATTACATTATCGCTATCACTTTCGCGCCTTTTTTCATATTCTAATCTTCTACTTTCTTCTTCTTCTTTACCAACTGTCATTCGCATTCGCGTGGTTGCGAAAGTGAACTGCCTTTTTAATGCTCTTGTTTCTTGTTGATTATTATGCTAGTGATAATTTTAAAACTTCGTATAGTCTCTAGTATCATAAAAATATTGTCTGGTTCATTTTTAATAACAATAACAAGCATGATCCGTAATAATGCGAGAAAAACCTCGAAATGCACTTTTTTTTTCTAACACTCATAACTTTGTGTAAAATCAACGTAGGAACTTCGTTCTTTGAGTCCTGCACAGGAAATTAAACAAATTTTAGTGCACTTTTGGTGAATCGAGTTGAATTTTTTTTTCAACTCTGTACTTATCGTCAGTTGGATATTTTTTCGATTTAAAAGCATTTTTTTCACAGGGGTAACGCTAAAGTTCGCATGCATGATTTTAAAGTTCACACTTCAAAGTTTTTCGCCCTCGAAGATTCACCGAAATCGATTGAAAATACGCCGAGTTATGACGATTTGAAAATGGGCGAAACTTCACCTCATTTCAATTGTGTTGACGAGTTTATATACAAAGATGGCCTTCTCGTTCATATTGCAACATAAATGCTAATCACTTTCGCGCCTTTTTTCATAGTTTCGTCGCCAACTGTCAGTGCAATTCGCTACCACGCAGCACGTTCCAGGTAAAGCATGCGTGGTCCCGTACTGAACTGACTGTGTTCATGTGTTGTACATGTCCAGGTCCAGCTTGCTTGTAGCTCGTGCGTGTAAGGTATAACGTGTAGAACGTGTATCGTGTATTCGCGTAGAGGTGAACGTCCTCCACCACCTGTCTGTACCTGACTGCCGAGTGTCGGACACTGATGGACGATACAAGAATGGCACACGAAAACACGAGGAAGGAAGGAAGATTTCTTCTAAAATTGATATTTGAGCTTGGCTTCTTTCCTAAGATGGTAGCGATTGTAAAGATGGATGACGGAAAGAATGACACACGAAAAGATGAGGTGATGAGGAAGATTTCTTCAAAAAATTGACATTTGAGCTTGAGCTTCTTTCCTAAGATGGAAGCGATTGTAAAAATGCATGACGGACAAAATGACACACGAAAAAATGAGGTTATGAGGAAGGAACAAACGATTAATGTTCACACATGGACACATAGAAGACACACAAACGCAACAGTACTTGGGCCGAATTCAACAATCTTCTCTAAGTTAATGAAATAACAAAGACGAACGCATGTGTCCATCCATAGAATTTAAAAGAAATAAATATGTTTCCATGGTTATTAGAGAGCTTCATTAGCTTAAGAGGTGCGTTCGGAAAATACCGAACTCCTGAACGTCATTTCAAATTGAGGCGGGTTCAGGTAAAGTCAACGTTAATCGAACAAAAAATGTAGGTAAAGAAAACTGAGCATAGAATGTACTGGCTAACTAGAGAACCTAAAATGTCAACAGCGAAACATAGCATCGTTGTCCCATCATATCTCATTTCATTTATAACACAGACGAATGAAAAAAAAATTCTTGTCAACAAAGGTTCAATTTATGTCCCTCTCTTTTCAGAAATTTAAAAAAGCTTTTTGTTCACCAGAAAAAAATCTTAAAATCGAGAAAAATGGTTGATTTCAAAGTCATTTTTTTCCAAAATCATAAGTTAAAGCAGAAAAATGAAAACAGAGAGACCTTCTAACATCTTTTGGTGACATGTTTATATGTTGTAAATAAAGGAAATCCTCTAAATACCAAATGATCATGGGACGCACACACCTCTGTTTAAAAAAAAATTAACTACCAGACGGACCCCTTAAAGAAGAGTGCTGAATTCGGCCCACTGTGTGATGCTTCTGAAATATAGACTACACTATTTTGTGGCTTCTATGTAAATAAGTAAAAAAATCAATTTTGAGGCCACAAACGTTCCACACGTTTTTCATTTTGCTTTTGTTGCCTGTGTGTCGCATATGTGTATCTTCATGTGTCCGCTGTGAACAGGGCTTTAGAGGAAGCAACAAGATACTATAAAAATTTCTACAAAAATAGTGATTTGTGCAACTCTCATAGGATGGTAGCATTCGTAAAATTAACGATGGAAAGAATGGTATTCGAAAAGATGAGGAGATGAAAACGGATCAAACTATTTAGAGGAAGCAATAGGATACTAAACTTTCCTACAAAATATAGTTATTTGTGCATCTATACTAGTACTTAGATAGGATGGTACCTATAGCGTTCGTAAATAGTGTATTATGGTACAAGTCTATAAGTCTTACCATCCTAATTTGGAAAATTGAGCTGGAAATGGCATTTTTGCATCAAAGATCGTTACCTAGGAGATTGATTTTAATTTTTATTGTTGTTGCTTAGCAACCTTTAAACCACAGCACACGCATTTGAGGATAAATATTGATTATGATACATGTGTAATAAAAAATACTTAAAAGTAATCGAGAATGTCATGTGCATGTCAAAATATTTCATGAGATTTTTAAAACTTGGGTGGAATATACTATATAATGATAACAGAAATTTTTTAGTGTAACATTAAGGATGTTGGTGACCATATATTAAAATGATGACGAGAGGCTGAAATTTATACAGTGTCTATTAAATTATTGAGATTCTGAAAAAAAAAATTTCGTCTATCCGGTTTTTGAGTAATATAATGTTGGATTACGTTCGTTTTACATGGACTCTTATGGCAATTCACTAAATTTTTGTTTTGCTATTATGATAAATTGATGAAAAATTCGTAGAACTTGTCTTAATATTTCCTATACACCTTTAAAAATAAGTTCGTGAAGATTTTGTGTACTTTATCTAAACAAGTTTTAAAAAAAAAAGATAAGCAAACCAAGCATTTTTTGATTAGTGAATTAGTAATTATTGTAAAAATATATCACATCAACTGAACGAATTGCAATGATATTAACCAACGTGCGTTGAGCGAATTTTGTTTTAGATTATCAAAAATATTTTTATTTTTATATCCATCCCCAAGGCTAATGTCTGGGTACGCCACTGCAGGCGTCCCCAACCTCCTTAAACTGCACACAAATAAAATATTTCGACGATCGAGAAGGGGAACATTTTGAAGAGTTCAAATATTTTATGTAAATTTTACAAACTTATCTGCGAATGTTTTAAAAATGATACAAGAGTAATCTATCATACATAATGAATAATGACAAATCAATTTGTCGTAACAAACGGTACTTTATAAAAAAATGACACTTTTAACCTTTCATACACAATATAATAAGCTGCCCACACCTATACTAAAAAATTTCAAATATTCCATACACTAACAATAAAATAATGGTAAGGAAATAAAAATCATTAAACAGTAATCTTACAAGCCAAACAATATTTAGCCAGGTGTTAAATGAATACTAAAACAGTCATTTATAATGTCGTAATTGCCATAAGTTCCCAGATGCCCCGATAATCTACTCACCAGCAACAGATAAAATAAAATAAAAATTCTCTAACACGCATTTAGAGACCATTCACGTCACAGGTTAAAAAATACGACGCGGCGTTCGGTATTACTTTCAGCATTTTCCGTGTTTCAAAACTAATAAACTAATCCAAGGGACATATTTGTCGCGCACTTTGAAGTTTAGAGATTGTAAAATGGGTAATGAACGATAAACTTTCCTATAAAGTAGGAAGGAACGGCGAACGAGGAAGAAATAGGAATAGGAAGACCAAATGGAGTTGGAATACTAATAAGTATGAAGAGCGGTGCAGCTTTTAAAGGAGATAATATAACGTGTTTTAGTTTCTCGTTAAACGTTTACACCGTTCATTTCTAGATGCTGTTGTGGGCTCACTCTTTATTTTCACATAAATACATTATTTACTCCTTACTTACTTTTACTTACTTACTTTTTATTTGTTTATCTACGACTAATAATAATATACATTTATCTACAACAATAGAATAATGTATTCATTATATACGTGAAAGTAGTATAATAAACCCCTCCATAAGGACACATTATGAAATAATGAATTCATTATTTCACACTGTTAAATAATGAGTACTTTATTCTTTCGAACTGTCAAAATTATTCGGATGAATTGTCAATTTTTTGAGGTTAGGTTAATGTGAATACAAATTTGTAAATAAGAAATGTTGCTTTATTAAAAAAATCGTAGATAAAACGTCGTATTTGACTCGCAAATAATGGCTATAATTCACTCGGATGATTTATTAACTCGCCTTCGGCTCGTGAATAAACTTTCATCCTCTTGAATTATAGCCTACATTATTTGCTCGTTAAATAATATACTATTATTTCATAAATCACATTTATTTTCAATTAACTTATATTAATGCCTAATCGAGTGCCTAATGCTTCAAATTACTATACAGGCTGTTACATAACTTCAGGTACATACGTTAAGGGTATATGTAGTTAAATAATATGCTGATTCCGAATTAAAAAGACTTTTTTTTAAATCTCAAAATTAATTTTCCTGTTTCCCAGTCAAAAAATTTTCATTGCCACTGCCATTGGGTGAAGTAATTATTGTTTCATTAAAAATAATTAAATTTTGTATATTTATTTTACTAGTATTATGTAATTTAAGATGTTTGTTTACCTATTTCTCTTGTTTGTGTTTAATAGGAAAACGAATCCAGTGCAGTAGGTACTACAAAAAATGCTGCAGGTAATTAATTAATTTTTCGAATTTTAAAATAATTCTTTTTGATTCGTAATCAGAATATCAAATAACATATACCTTTAACGTATGTACTCGAAGTTATGATACACCCTGTATCGAGCCCTGTATAGTAAATTTTTAATGTGACTATGATACTAACTTAGTATATTATATTATAATACTAAATTTCTGATCAATACAACTTCTACTAGAGTTTTTGATCAATAGAATCTTCTATACTGGTATATCCAAATATAAGCTGTTTCAGAAGAGTATATACACGGTTTTACAAAAGTCCCGAGACGGAGCTATAAGTTTTGAACGAGTGAAGAAAAAAAATTGAAAATATGGGGATCACTAAAGCGTTTGGGTCATTGCGAGACCGAAGAAGGTCGACAATTTGAACATTTGTTATAAAAATCGTAATAAACGTGCAAAAAACATTAAAATTAAATTCTTGAAAGAATTAAGATATCGGGTTTTGATTTATGGTGGTGTTTCTTTTTTCATTATACCTTTAAAATAAGTTGTAACTCGACAGGGGTTGCTATTTAAAAATATTGGAGTAGTCATTCCCCGATCATTCCCTGAAAAAACTCTACGTTGCATGAAGGTTCTAAACTATCTAAGAATGTAGTTTCTATGACTTTTGTGACCTATTGGATATTATGTAAACAATTAATTTCATTGTAATAGATTATAAAAAAATTATTAAAAATAATTACCGAACAGTGGCAAAAAAATGTTTGCTTGAAATACGATGCATTTTTTTGCGAATTTAAAAAAATTCTTTGTTTCATGATCAGCACGTCGTACAGTATATACCCTTTAATTTTTTGTCCTAAGTTGTGGAACGCTCTGTATATTCGATGTTTATGACATAACCTATATAAAAGTACGTTGCAAAGGAATTAACATAATTCTTTAAAAAAAAGAAATAGGAAACATCGTTAACAAAAATTAGTAAAAAATATTAATTTTATTACAAATATCAAAAATGAAGTAATCAATATTGTTTTTACACGGACGGGAGTAAACGTCAACTTTTTCTTATTAAAAATCATGATAGAAGTGATTCATGTAGTCCCTAGGGAAATAATCACTCCCTAGGGAGTTTATATTATTATTATTTATTTGTTTCTGTGGGTTGCTATGTATGATTTACGTTACCAACAACAAATAACATATGTACTTGATAATTAATTACTATATTTTTAAAGTAAATTAATTTGGTCCGTGTAAAAAATAGTATATACCCCTCAGGAGAGACTGCAATTTTTCCCTCGTTGCTTTGTATCCCTCGGGCTACGCTTCGCTTCGCCCTCTGGCTACAAATTGCACCTCATGAAAAAAACATGCATTTCTCTCCCTCGATGTATAATATACTATTGTTTTTGTTTTCAATTTAGAAAACTACCATACAAACAACTTTTTCGCATAATTACGACACTCTTCTATAGCTTAGTCATTTTTTATTCCAATGACTAATTTATATCGTTCAACTCTCATTGATTTCCATGAATAATGTTTCCAACTTACTGTAAATTTTTTGCCAAACAAGATTAAATTTCTCTAAATTCGTGTAATCTTCCAGTGACATCAGATACCGTTTATAAACAACTCGTCCCAACCACATTGCAAATATTCGTAAACAGTTAGTGAGCAAGTTGATTTTTTCTCGTCGCTCTCGTTTGAAAGTTCGTACTTTTCCATTCGACTGACTTCAATTTATCATACTTATCTCACCGGTGTTCTTGATCCGCAACTCACTATGGGGCGGAAGATTTTGGCTCTTGTAGAAACCAAATCTGTCTTCGGTGCCGTTAGAAACTCTCAAACCAATCAGATATTGAATTAGACTATTCCTTTTGTGATTATTTCTGTTTTGGAAACTAATCAGACATGATCTATAGACAGAAATATTATAATACGTAACGGAAATAGATTTTGAGACATTAAATTCTGGAATGCAATGGGCTATTTTTATTATATAATTTTTAAGAAGAGATAAAAACTTGGGACCCGTTTTTTTAGTTTCACATAATTTTATCAACAACCCCAAAAATAATTAATGAATTTGAATAATATGTGATGAGACGTAGAATGCTGCCATTATCTCCTATATATACAAATAATGACGTTAAGCAAAATTTCCTTTTCAATTTACTTAGAAACACACAATTTTTTTGCACTTCTGATACTAAAACTCTTCTTTAGTCTTTATTTTAGGGACTAAGGTTCTTAATTTGATCCCGATTTGATCCCAAGGGATTATTTTTCATATTTAATCGCGTTGTTAAGGAATTGAACGGAATTGAATTAATTAATACCGCGTTGTCAAGTAAATATGTGATATTTGTGACAGAGTATCTATGGTAACAATATAAATATTTTAAAGCATGTAAAGGCTTACAAGTTCCACCAATAAGTGACGTGTAGAGAAACAAACTTTCTCAAAACAGCGTCGGGAAATAACAATTTCCCAAAATACAAAATAAAAACGCATTTCACAGATAACCCAGAAACACATCAGACAGAGTATAGTTGTGGACAGCACGGACACACGGACGGCAGTTTTTCTGTAGCGTTCTGGTGCCTCTCCGTTTACTTTGCCAACGCGGTAGGGATTGTCTACCCTGGCTTTGTACGTTGTTGGCATCAGACGCTGGGTTGAGTTGTGCTGATGAGACCTATATAGGTCGATACAGCTGTCCACAACTATACTCTGTCTGATGTGTTTCTGGGTTATCTGTGAAATGCGTTTTTATTTTGTATTTTGGGAAATTGTTATTTCCCGACGCTGTTTTGAGAAAGTTTGTTTCTCTACACGTCACTTATTGGTGGAACTTGTAAGCCTTTACATGCTTTAAAACATTTTTCCCGGTTCTTTTTTTATTATATATTTTATATATTTTTTATTTTAATATAAATATTTGTCATAAAGTTTACTGTCAAAATTGCAAAATGTGTACCTATTATTTTAAACTATTTTGCATTCGTTTGAGGATGAAGTGCAAAAATAGCGTATATACCACAGGACTCTAAAGTACTTTTAATACCTCAGGCAATTATTTTCCTCACCTTCGGCTCGTAAAATAAACTTCACCCTCAGGATGCACTTTAGTCCTTTAATATATAATATACTATTAAGTAAGTTTAGTAATACTCGAATAAATCCCACCATAAGACACACTATTGAGTTATGAATTGATAATTCAACACTATTGTATTATAGGCTCATTATTCAACACAACTGCCATGTGTCATCACACCAAAATGTTAATATTTTAATGATTAAAAAATGTTTTGTTTAAAAAGTCGTAGATAAAACGTCGTATTTGACTCGCACATAATGGCTACAATTCAGTCGCCTTCAGCTCGTGCATAAACTTTCATCCTCTTGAATTATAACCTGTGCTCGTTAAATAATTTAAGCAAATAAAATTACAAAACATCTTACAATTAAATAGCATTCGAATGCTTCAAGCTGACCACTTGATCGTCTCAATGCAATCCTGGTTGCAAAAATAATCTCTCCGTTGCCGCTTTGAATTTCAAAGGTCGTCGCACGGATTGAGATTCTGACTGCAGAAAGACGAATCGGTCGATGTGGTTGGATTCCACTATAATAACATCTACCATTCTATAATTGGGAGTGAATCCTGTTGAATGAAAAATAAAATAAATTGGACAACCACAATGCTATCGGGCACCGGCTAGAGGTTGTAACAAGGTTTCTGCGAGAGGGTTAGATGGAAGAACAAGCATTGTCAGGAGGAAATAAAATAATTGTCGTTTAAAATAATAATGTAACTAAACTAAACTAAAACTAAAGCATTCAATTGTAGGTGAATGATTTTTTCTGGTTGATTTCGCAACGGATACAAAAGACTTAAAGATCATTCCGTTTGATTTCATCATCGACTTGCGGTGCATTTTTTAAATCCGTTAACTGGATGTTTTTTTAGCGTGACTAGAGTTCAGAATTTCGTACTAAATATTTGCATATTTAGTACCAAGTCGTGATGTGCTTCGAAATTAGTCAGAGAAATTTATTTTTAATTAGAATATTTTTTGCTGCTTTTAATTAAAACCTTTTTATAAGAAATAATTTTGAGTTAATCAACTTTTAAACATAATTTTTATTATTCATGTCTATGAATAATTAAATAAGTATTTCATTAGCTGCAGCATAAAAATTTGTCTCTATTTCTATTTAAATATTAGTCATCATTATCTACTAACCAGTTTTACACTGTAACACGAATACTATTTTACAAATCAACATCATTATCATTCATATTTTGATGTTGTAAAATGTTTATATTATGCTAAGTTTATTAAGGTTTTAACACTGACATTGGGATGTTATTTTTAACCCATGATCTTCACAATATAAATATAAACAATGAACTATTAATTATGGAAATATCAAGAGAAATATTTAAATTTATTCTGAAATGAACAATTATTGTAAAATTTATATGAAAAGTTAACTAGAGTGAAAATGATTTATAGATAGCAATCCTTTTAAAACAGTTATCACTAGGCAATGTTTAAATGTCAAAAACTTCTCTAAATCGTTTGATTACAATTATTTATAATGCTATAATTAAATTTATTATTATTTCCTATTTATTAGTGAATGTAAAATTACATATTGACATTTATATTTACCGCAGGTGCGTTATTATTATTAATTAATAATTTATTTGTAAATAGCCATTATTAACTTTGTAAGAGTAATTGCAAAAACTCAACACCAGTAGCATTTAACAATAATAAAAACACAAGCATATTTGTATGTTTTAAATGCATGTTAGCGTGCACTAAATAAGAGAAAATATACAGGGTGTACCATAACTTCAGTACATACGTTAAGGGTATACCTATATAGTTTGTCCAAAGGTATATCGTTATGGCCCTCACAGCAGGCCTATTGTTAAACATTTAAGTGGATTTAAGCTTGATTTATGGCGTTGAAAGAACAGGTACCTACGTATTAAATATTTTCCAATTTTATTTAATTTAAAAATCTTAATTCTCTCAAGATATGTTCTCACTAATCTTGTTTTTTCCTAATTGGATGAAAAAATCAAATCCCTTATTTGATTTTTGGAATTCATTACTAATAAAAATTTTAAAATGTCTAATGAATTGAAATGAAAAACCCTAGTGTATTTCAAATTTTGCTAATCCTGCCCCTCGCGACAGGTAGTGCTACTCCCTGCTGTGTGCGGCATTCCGCAAGCTTAGTAAGTCTAAGCTATAACGATATATTTTTGTACAAACTTTACCTATACAATTTGTTATGCAAATAATTTTTCAGATATTCAAAAAATTATTTTTTTACACGGACTAATGCGCATAATTACAATTAAAAATAAATTTAATTACCATCTAAATAGAATTACATTAATTTAGACTTAAAAGTATCAAACATTAGGTATGTTTTTAAATTTATTTTTGGAATTATAAAAAAAATTCTTTTTGATTCGTAATCAGCATATCAAAGAATCAAATTGTATAAATACTCTTAACGTATGTACTCGAAGTTATTTTAAAATGAGAGTTTTGCTTAGAATGAAAATTTATTACACGAGCGGCAGGCGAGTGCCCGCAAGTGCCTTAATTACCAAACATTACACATGATAAAGTGTCATATTAATTTTAAAATTGGTATTATTTTTGTTTTATTATACTTATTAATGATCATCCAACAGTTAGGTACCTACTTACTATTAATTTACAGTACGCGAAATAAGAGATGGCCGGACTTAGGAATTTAAAATTGTTAAACAATATTAATTGAGCGGACATAGATTATCAGCAATTTTTTTTGGCAGAAACCGTTTCACTATCTCGAAATAGTGTATAAAGAAGTCAGCTCGGTTTTTCTCTTGACTCAGTTGCGTTCAGACAAGTAATAAGTTGGTGAACTTTGACTCAGCTCTGTGTAGAACTTCTCTGGCTACATGGACAGTACTATAAACGCATTTGAAAAATGAAATATAAAAATCAATTTTATATTCAGTATCTTTGATGTCTCCAACCGATTGTAATTTGTTTCTGGTTTTTTTATTATGACGTCAATAAAGGTGAGTTCTCAGATTTGCCAACTGATATTAAGAATTTTTTCATCACTTTACCGCAAATTTAACGTCTGGGCAGTAAATTTTCCTGATGCATTACGCTGTCTTGCAAGTTTCATCATAGCAAATTAAAATAATAATTTAAACGTTTAACTAAATTGCCTTCAACATAAAAGTGACATGGTACAAGTGTTATTTTCACCTATGATTAATTTTACAAATGAGTTGCATGTGATAAAGTCTAACAATGGACACATTATTCTATTTAGGTTAATACTTAGCGACTGTGGAGTTAAATTAATGATGTCATATGACCGTATTCTCGTATTTTAACTTAAACATAATATTAGGAAGTGTTTTTTCATAAGCATTATTTTATTTTTCAATTTAATTAGTTCAAAAACTCAGATTAGGTAAAAAAATTGGTTTAGTGATTCTGCTGCATTGGATAGCAACTTTTTTTTGGTTATCTATACCTACACCTAATTCCTAATAGACCGGGAGCTCATGACAGGTGATGGTCTCCGATTTCATACAGCATGCCTTTTGGAGGATAGCATATTGACCCTATAACAACATAGAAAAAACGGGTATTAAACCCTTGCACGCTTTCCGGTCATGTGGAAAATTGCATTTCCATTTGCACAAAACTTTTCTGAAATTATCCACCCTTGGGTCAACGAGGACTGCATGCCAATTTGGTTATAGGTGTTTTATGACACAAGTATTATTCTTTTCATCGGCATGCTATATGAAAACGCGGAAAATAATATTTTTACTTCCTTGTACGGAGTAATAAGGAAGTATTGTAATCGCGAAAAATTTCGGTTCTCAGATATTGACGGAAATATCCGTTTTGACCTTTTCTGAATCCATTATGACTAGTTTCGTCTTGACGTCTGTACGTACGTACGGACGGACGTATGTGTGTCGCATAACTCAAATACGGTTAGACGTAGAAAGTTGAAATTTTGTATTTAGGACTGTTATAGCATCTAGTTGTGCACCTCCTATTTTTGGTTTCAATCTAAAACCGGAAGTAGTACTTTTTTAAAATATTTCGATAAATATTTAATTTAAGAATTTTTTTTTTATTTTAAATGAAAGATTATGTGATTATTACCTACAATCGGTATTTTATAAATATTTTTGTATCTGCTATCATTTAAAAATAATTAAAGTATATATTTATAATTTAGTATTTCGGTATCTTGTAGTCCATGATCGATTAACATTTGTTACTTACTACGTAAAATTTAAATGATTATGACATGACAGTGACAATAGTAAAATATGCTTTATATCTTCTTCTGCAGTTTAAATAAAATGACTAAAATATATTTGTGAGTATACTAGTATAATAAGTTAAAAGAATTTTTTATATTATTCTACATTTTAGTTATTAAGAAAAGTATGAACAGTTTAATAGGCGTACAAGGAAGTCATGTGGTGTCCACGTCAGATTTTTTTATTACAAGATCAGGAGCCCTTTGGGATCCTGCGAATCGCATGCCTATAATTTTTCAGACTTTAAATGTGTTTAAGTTTCTTTTGATAAAAGGGGCATGCATTATTAAATCAGAGAAAACCACAACATTTTTGTGCAAGTGGAAAAATGCAATTTTCCGTATGACCGAAAAGCGTGCAAGGGTTTAATACCTGCTTTTCTTTGTTGTCACAGTGCCAATATCTATCTACAGGCATGCTGTATGAAATCGGAGACATCACCTGTCATGAGCTCCCGGTCTATAATAATTATTTCCCTGTGAGATTTGTGGTACTCATACTGGGTTTACGGCGTATAAATTATAAGTGTGAATGTGCGAAATCTGATTACAATCCACAAATCACGTCTGTCAGTTATTACGCAATAATCATGTTTTATCCCAGAATCAGATACCAGGTAGTCATGCTACCAGCAGCCAAAGCAACAGTTTCTCCAGTTCCTGACCCTGATTTGTGATTTGCATTCTGGGCAATCAAAATTCTGTGTCGTGCGTCATGTATTTTTCCGCGGTGTAGTCCACTGAAGTCGAAGTTGCGCCCACTCGACAAAATGGTTCAATGCCACGGGCCGCGGTCACACCTCGGATCAGAGGCACATTGTGCAAGACAAGCTAATAATACAAACATTGGTTCGTTTCAGATAAAAATTTGCCACTATCGTTGATTTCTTAACTAAACGGAGCAATCTGAAGTTGTCTCGCTGAACCAATTTATAATGTGTAAATACGAGAAAAACATCACTAGATTTTTTTGGCGGCAAAATTAAATTTGACCAATCAGCGGGAAAACTCGATACAGTCACTGACAACAACTGACGAGACAAGATGGAGAAAATTCGGTTGTTTACATTACAAAGTTTTTTTTATAAGCGCATTTATAAATGCATTTATTAATAATAAAATAAAACGGGCTTACATCAGAACTTATATCAAGACTAGATAGCGACTCGACATGTCGCTATGAATTAAAATAGGAGGCCTGGGCCTGTATTCTATTTCACTTATCAACGTTGATAACTTGGATTGTCTTGATAAACCCCACCATGTGTGACGTAGTAGCCAAGCGACTGTCGCTACGACTTAGCAACCCTCGCTACGGTAGACTTGCGCCTTGCTTGCTAACTTCGTTATCAAGTTGATTTTTGTTCGTTGTGAGGTTCAAATATTTATTTCATAAATATGTATGTTAATTTAATTAATACATAAGAGTCTACAATTCTGTTTTTAGTATTGCACATTTATGACTTTTTTTGTAAATATTTTTGTTACAGAATTTCTGTACGTCAATTTGTATAAGCATAAAATACCAATAAATTATGGGTTCATTATTATGTATTCAATATTTTTTATTAGTTAACTTTATTATAATTCAAATTACAAATTGTAAAAAATCAGAAATTGACATTTTTCTTGAATAAATAATTTACTTTCAAAATAAAAAATGGCTTATTTTAAAATAAATAATACGTTTATGATAGGTGATAGGTAAAATGGTGGTTTAGCAGTTTTTCTTGACAAATTTCCAAGTTATCAACACAATAAATGTAAAATCTCTATCAGTTGATATAGTTACAAACGGAATGACGTCGCGAAGTTATCAACTGAACTTCGCTAGCGACTGTCGCTATGAATTAGAATAGGTACCCACCGGTCACAAAACACTCGCTACGTTAGTACATTTTATGCTCGAATTTGGGAAGTAGACGGGCCTCTTCAGTGATGTTTTGATGCAATGGCGATTTGAGTTGACGTTTCATTGTCACATTGTGATGATGCTGGGACTGTCCGCCGTCCCAGTCCCAGATATTTTTTAGCTCAGTAACGGCATCTGCCCACGGGCTGTGGCTGTGCTGTTGTAGATGTGGTTCTCAGTTCTGATGTGCGTGGTCGGGCCGGACTCAATACCGTCACCAACTCACCCAGATCCTGGACTACACCGGTCACATTCACATCACAACATCATTCACACTTCGGTTTTCGCAGATTTATAAATCTTTCGGAAAGAATAAGACAAGTAGTATAGACTCCAAACTATGATTTCATGAAGCATATTCACATGACAACATCATTCACACTTTGGTTTTCACAGATTTATAACTAAATCTTTCGGGAAGAATAAGACAAGTAGTATAGACTTGGATTTGGATTTCATGCAGTATACTTCTTATTGTTTTTATCTACAATTTGTTGATTGTAAAAACAGTCGTTTATGAAGCATCGGCAACTCATTTTCTAATAATCAGTGGTTTGGAAAAGTTCTGCAAAGGTTCCTTCTTTATACATTGAAGTTTATTGCAGAACGTGCATAAAAATCAGGGTTGTAGATTACGTGTAATTTTACGCGTAGACAAACACGTAATCTACGCACAGTATCTGTGTAAACAATAAAATAGTGTAGACAATGTAGACAAAGAACAAATCTCACCGAAAACCTTAAAATTATAGGTTAGATTTTCTGACAATTGAATTATTTACATTTACGCAAAGTCTACATTGTCTACATTTTACATAGTTTACGGAAACTTTATGTGTAGAGGTAGAAAATAATACTTTACGGGTAGATGAACAACCCTGATAAAAATTGATGATAAAACGTAACTGACATCAACAAGCATGCAAAAGTAGCATTGCTTCAAATTTAAAACAAAATGTGGATGTGATATTCTTTTTCCGCAATATTTATTACTACATTTTAAAACAACCTAAAGTAAAATTCTATCAAAAATGAATGAATGAATAATTGGAATTGCTACAGAAAACCATATGAACTATAAACATCCCTAACATATTATGCCTGCAATGCTTAAACATCTATCCTCCCGTCTGTTTAAGCCGAACTCTCTTTTAGGAAGAATTCGACAATGCTGGATCCCATTCTCATGCCATCTTCTATCATTGTACTAATTCGTGAAGCATCTGTCGTAAGTACATCACATATCGAGCTTTTTGTATTATAACATCATATCCCAAACCTATTACTGCGGAATTCAATCATCTATCTTCTCGTCTGCTTGCTGCACTCACTATTTTATTAACACTTTTTTTAAATGAATAGAAAGACTGTATATTTATAGCTAAGCGTCCAACAACTCTCAAAGTTGGCAATGTGAAAAAGAATAAAAATGGTTGTTGTTTGTTTAGTTCGTTACATACGCAGACGAATTGTTCTCAATTGAAATACATCGTCTTGTTATTGTGCATCGGTTCCTAATTTCGCGACTTGTCCTTGACACCAAAGTGATGACAATTTAAGTGTCTGCTGAATTAATTTGGCGACAATCGATTCTGCATCCACATCAATTATTCAATAATAAATAATAAAATGGGACGGGCAGTCCCACTTACTCATGTGTCAGCAAAATTGATAAAGCTCTGAAAGAAAAGACATTCATTGGAATCAATGAAATAGACATTATTTTCCAAGACTCATTGCAGATTTAATTTGGCAGCGCCGCTATTTGACAGGCAATTCTTAACCTTTGATTCTTAAGGGGCTATACTGCTTGAGTGCAATATTGGTGCAATAGAATCAGAATTCACGATTCTAACTATATTGATAAAAATAAAAATCTGAAATTTTACATTAGTAATGGCAAAGCATTGTTGAATTGAAAAATTCAAACTATATATTGTTCCGACAACAATTAAAGATAAAAAGGAATTAAATACTGGAATTTCGTGAGGATCTCATGAATAAACTATAAAAGTTATCATTGAGTTTAATGACAAAATGAGTAGAACATAGATGTAAAAAGGGCGGAAAAACAATAAAACTATAATTTTATCAATAGAATAATTGTCATAAATTCTATCTAAACTTGTACAATTTTCGCCGATTTTCGCATAATTATTAAAGCCAAACTAATTACATTAATTAAAGATTTTGAAGATTCCGCACTTTTAGTATGCTTCCTTAATCTACATACAAAAATTCAACATCATACGTATAACAGTATTAGATTGAGATCATCACAAAAATTACTCGTTTTTCAATGCGTATTATTGCCATGCAATAGGCTCTTAACAGTGGGGAGATACGCCACATGCTTTTTTTTCTATTTCACTCTCTTCCTCACTACTACGGCTGCCCGAAACTCGTACTATCCAGCATCCTAACTAAATAATGTCATTTTGAAGTTGAAAAATATTGTAAACATGGCTCCAGTATTTCCATAATAACTTTTGTAATTTTTAAGAAATTAAGAAAAACTAAAATTATTCGAAAAAGGAAGCTTTTTGCTTTTTAAATTTTTCTTGCCATTTATAGTGACCGAAAAAAAATCACATCAAATAATGACAAAAAACCGCAAAAAACGTCATTTTTTTAAAATTCCTAGACCAAAGACAAAATATATAAATATAGAAGCATTAAGACATTCTTTGATAATACACTCACATGTGAAAGCATAATATATTTCAATTATAATTAAAGTAAACGTGGAAGGCGTACACCTCTGTAACGCTATAAAATTTTAGGTAGACATACACCGTACACCTTAATGTGAACTACAATACTGCGATTGGATTGTTTTTCTTTGAAAAAGTTCAAGTAATGAGCTTCAGGAACATAACAAATGTCAATAAATACAAATATTTATGACACATGCACAACATTCTTGGAAACAACACCCAAAGTGATAAAATTCAATAAAACTTTTGAATGATCACCATAAATACGAATTTAATTCTTTTAATTACGTCTTACAAGGTCATAAACCAGTTCCGACTTACATTAAATTAGCGTTATCTTATAAGTTCACATTCACAATACAAATTAGGATTACATTTCACATTTCACCCCGACTAATTAAATTTACCTTGTACACGGCTGTTTCTCTTCAGGGAGCCATGCTAAGTAAGATGCATGAAGCCTCATTAAAGAACTGTAAGTACTTGGAAAATATTTATTTAGAGTTATTGTTGCGGAGAAGTGGGTCAAATATTAAGTGTTTATTTGCAAATTGCAGCAAATATTTGCACAGTTAGAGATTATCACTTTCTTGCTTACTTACTGTAACGCACGATGATGAAGGAATTTTATAACAAAATAACAGTTTGACAATAAATCATTTTTTGCACTTTCATAATTTCTCCTATTTGAATTTTATAAATACATACATAATAATTGCAGACCAGAACATTATTACAATGTGAATAGGGTAGACCGGGGATGAAAGTAACAGAGGTAGGTTGTAACATCGCCTATAAATAGTTTTCGTAGTTTTTGGTAAATGACACTATAAGTGCTATTATAGCATTTAAAGACATGAATCTGTCGACACGAAGTAGAGTTTTGCCATTGTCGTTGAGAATACGTTCAAGACTTTGTATCTGTTTTTCGGCTGAAAGTAAATTCGCTGTGTATTCTTATGAGTGGTTTTACTAGAAGCTCTTGAATAATAATCAAAATGTAAGTAAATAATTTTAATCTATTGTTAGTTAGCTATCAATCGGCATGATACAATTCACCATTGAAATTGTGGTTATATGTAATTTTCCTATAAACTTCTTTAGTTTACCATTGGGGCTGATAGTAACAAAGTGTTACAATTACAACCAACCCCAACATATTTTTCCATTATATTTTATTATATAATTGATGTTGCCACTTGCAGATGAGAACTGAAAACTGAAAACAAATCGAGGAACTGTCTCATCAGATTTGATAAAGAGTTTCTTTGGTCATCGATGAAAACAGGCCGATTAGAGCAGTAACAAAAGAGTTTGTCACATTACTCTCCTTTGCTATGTAAGAAAGAAGCGACAAAACTCATTCATGAAACGAAATCCCACTCTATCTCTATCAATTTAAGCCGGGCCACATCTTTTAATAAGGCTAATGTAAATAATTTTTTTGATAAGTTGAAGGCTGTTTTGAGAAAACACAACATAAGTAAAGTACATCACAAATCTGGAATGTGGATGAAACCGGAGTGACCACAGTCCAGAAACCTAAAAAGATTGTCTCAACATTCTGCCTCATGTGTTGTGAACCCTATTCATGCAGTTTGCCTGGGGAGCAGTGGGTGCAGTGTCTCCAATGTAAATTATGGGCCCATGTTAACTGTGTTAAATTTTAAAAAATGTTCTTATGTATAAATTACGTCTCGGATGATAACTTTTCAGATTAAATAATTGTCTTTTATGTTTCTTTATATTTTTCTAACAGTTTGGTGATAAATTATATGAAAAAAAACTACATATTCTTGTTAATTATTGCAATAATCAACTGTTACATCTTACCCCAATGACTGTTACTTTTTGCCCCAACATTGAGGTTGAAAGTAACACATGTCTCTGCCCACATATATATTTTTTTTGTTAACTTGCTTGACAAAACATATCTAATAAAAACTTCCAATGTAACTTGAATGTCTGGTCTATCGTTCAATAAATATAGATGCCCAAAATTTGTAAAGGTTTAGAAAACAAAAATTAAAAACTAAAAAATGTTACTTTCATCCCCGGTCTCCCCTACTTTATACGCTGATTATGTTAACAATGTTGAATGGTTAATCCAATAAGGCAGTTTATAATGATTGTAGTTTCATTAAACCTTATTCACACATGGACACATAGAAGACACAAACACGCAACAGAAAGAAATACTTACTGTGTGTGTTACTTGTGAAATAGAAGCGCCGCTATTTTGTGACTTCTATGTAAGTAAAGAAAAAAGTATATAATTATATTTACTTTTATTTTTATTTATTTAAGCAAAACTATATCAAGCTTCAATTAGTACTACTTGCGGTTTGCGGATTTCTACCCAAATCTTATCCGGTGTTAAAATCCTTATTAAACCTTAAATATGAAATTTGGATTTAAAGGTTCGATACTTTTTAAGTTATCGTGGACGAAAAATCGTCACATAGGTACGTCCATATACGCACAAACACACAGACATCATCGTGAAAATAGTAAATTCGTATTCTAGGGACCTTGAAACGCGCATATCCACCAAAAACTCACATTGGAAAATTTTGACTCATTACAATACCTCTCTTAGAATATGAGGCGAGAGGTAAAAATCCATTTTGAGGCCACAAACGTTCCACACGTTCGTCATTTTGCTTTTGTTGCCTGTGTATGTCTTCTATGTGTCCATTTGTGAACAGGGCTTTAGCCTTATTCTGTGTTCTGTAAAGTTGAACAAAGCATTTATGTAACATCTCTGGTGTCATTATGAACCGTAACATAGAAATGGCTCAACTTTACAAAATGCAGAATAAGTAACCGGTTACATCCATTATAAACCATCTTAAGGGTCCCGTCTCCGTAACAAAATATTACGTGTTTAGAGGTGTAGCAGTTTCTGCGTTACTCATTGCATATTAAAAATTTGAAGGAAAAACAGGTACTAGATGTTTGTGAAAGAATTAATTTAGGTTTATGCCCAGTTAGAATTCTGAAAAAATCTTTGGAATCCATATAAAAAATTAATGAAAAAGTGTTTTAAGCATTTTTTTACATGCTTTATCTTATTATTAAGAGATTTATTAGAAAATGTAACTCGGCATAAACCTAGTTGCATTCTTCGTCTGTAAATAAATTTATAAAATTTAGCTTTATCTATAAAACTTAGTGAGCATTTCAGAAATTGCTAGATTTATTTTACGTATTTTTAGCGAGTGTTATTTCTATGCTACGTGGAGTCGATACCCTTAAAATATGTGATAGATATGATGAAGTAATTCCAAGATTGTTTAAATTTTCGGAGCGAATTCTTCATAAAATGTGATTTTAATTTCCAACCTTCGCCTGTGCTACTTTCGGGAAAATCTGTTCTAGATTAAATTAATTTTGATAAAAATGCTAACAGGATGTTATTATACGCATATTAATGACAATAGCCGATTGTCATCAAGTTGACAGCGATTACCACAAGTAGGCCATGCATTGTCCCCTTTTCAATCCAAGTTCTCTATCAATGTTATGGAGAAAAACGTCATTAGGCAATATTAGCGCAGCGCTCCGATTTCGGCTGTTTACACAATATCCTTTCGACAAAATAAAAACAAATGATAATAAAAAATGCTGCACATTTCACTGACCTTCTAGATAATTAAATGGTTTGTGTGAAGTAGTTAACTTTATTAATTTGATATATTGTTAACGGAACACTGTTGCTAAATGTGCTACAATTAAAATAGTATCGTGAGCTACTACTACTGTAGTAGTAGATTATAAATTATTTATTGTAGAAATTAATAGCCTATTCATAATTTTTAATAATATTAATAAAATAAACTTTCTTCTACCGATAACCTTGTAGGTACACTGAATTAGGTTATAACTTACTTAATATATTGTTATTTGTGTGTACCTTGGTACTAAAAGTGCTATTTTTTATGAAATGTAATATTTCACTCTTCCTATAAGCTTTCCAAATATACATAACTTAATTGAGTTATGCTAGGCATCTTGATATACGTGGAATAGGTACTGTCAATTTCAAAGTAGCTGTCATATTATTGAAATTTTTATTTTACCCATGGAATAATTCCTTGGCCAGATAGGTCTCCGGACTTAGCTCCACAAGAATTTTTATTGTGGTGTTAAATTAACTCTAAAATTTATAGCTTTCAAGAAGAAAGAGTGATAACCCTAGATGAACTGTAAATTAAAATTTTAGATGCATTTGCAACAATTACGCCACAAATGTTAAATAACGTTAGAACTTGATTTTACAACCGTTTAGGCTACTGGCAGTGGAAGAAAATTTATTTGAATATTTATTGTAAATTCTAGCTTTATAATTTATTTATCAATTAAAATAAATATGTTCCTGCTTTATTTTCATAATAATTACTTTTACTGTACTAACATTCAACATGCACTTTTAGATTTTATTATTTCTTCTGTTATTCATTACTCTTTTTGTCAGACAAATTCATATTACTTCGTTTTGTGACACTACTAGAAAATAAATCAAGATACCCGGCCCGATTGTCATGTATGTTCCCTATGTTCGCATTTCATCTCCACCAACCTGTATATACACGGTTTCCCAAAAGTTACGCGGGAGGGAGCTATAAGTATTGAACGAGTGAAGAAAAAAAAATTGGGATTCACTAAAGGGTTTGGGTCATTGTGAGACCGAAGAAGGTCGACAATTTGAACATTTGTTATAAAAATCGTAATAAACGTGCAAAAAACATAAAAATTAAATTCTTCAAAGAATTAAGGTATCGGGTTTTGGTTTATGGGGATGTTTCTGTTTTCATTACCTTTAAATAAGGTGAAACTCGACAAGGGTTGCTATTTAAAAATGATGGAGTGGTCATCCCCTAAAAAAATTGCACGTTGCATGAAAGTTCTAAACTATCTAAGAATGTAGTTTTTATGACTCTTTGGTGATCCCAAAATTTTCTATTTTTTTTCTTCACTTGTTCGAAACTTATAACTCCGTCCCGGGACTTTTGGGAAACCCTGTATAATGTCTTAGAAACGACATTTATGATGGGATTCTGTGCAAATCTCTAAGTTTTACAAATTTGTAAATCTTTAAATATTGAACAAAATCACATCAATATTTGTTGATAAATGTGCATGTGCTTATAAATTTCATTGCGATTTTGTTTAATATTTACAGTTTTATAGATCTGTAGCAACTACAGATTTTCACAGAATCCTCTATTAGTTTATCTTCTGTTTTTCGTCCCCTGGGTGCAACTCTCCATCATGTGATTTGATTTGGCGCGGTTTCTACAGCCTTAAAGTAACATTATTACACTTAGTATAATAGTAGTGATTAAGAACGAAATTCCATCAATTTCCAGTACAAAATAACAATTTTTCAAAAGCCATTAATTTCTCATCATCAACATTTTGCAAACTTGTATCTGAGGCTGCGATCTCCCGCGTGCATAATGTAAGGGCAGGGACCCACGAGAACAGGTCCGCACTGTGAGACGGAAAGCTCATCAATTCATCCTTTTTACCTCAAGCCTCATATTCCATAAGAGTGGTATTATAATGGGTCAAAGTTTTTGAGTGTGAGTTTTTAGTGGATAAGCACGTTTTAGAATACGAATAAAGTATTTTCGAGATGATGTCTGTGTGTGTGTGCGCGCGTGTGTGTCCGTTGTGTTGTGAGAAGGAAAGGTCATAAATTCATCCTTTTTACCTCTCGCCTCATATTCTGTAAGAAAGGTATTGTAATGGGTCAAAGTTTTTGAGTGTGAGTTTTTAGTGGATAAGCACGTTTTAGAATACGAATAAAGTATTTTCGAGATGATGTCTGTGTGTGTGCGCGCGCGTGTGTGTCCGTTAAGTTGTATGTAACATTTTCCGGACAGTGCCGATAGTGACACATTTATATCTTCTTCTACAGTTCTTCAATTGACTAA
The DNA here is from genome assembly GCA_947534325.1 of Agonum fuliginosum. Lineage (NCBI taxonomy): Eukaryota > Metazoa > Arthropoda > Insecta > Coleoptera > Carabidae > Agonum > Agonum fuliginosum. Next base: position 1,942,085 of record OX384032.1, on the reverse strand, counting down.
TGACTAAAATATATTTGTAAGTACCTATGTATTTGTATAGTAGTAAAAAGAGTAGGGTATGGCGGGAGATTTTTTTATATTTTAGACCTCATTTTAGGTTTCATATTGCACAGTAAAATCCTTCCGTAATAATTGGAATTCTAGTCTTGTGATTGAATGATATTTTCTAAGGAAAACAGTTTTTCCGGTAAAGTATAGAATATATTTTTTCTTCCTCCTTTTGCGGTCCTGCACAAAGTGCAATTAACTCTCTCGATCAGTGAACCCCTGAATCACAGCCTCATAACCCGTTCATCATCCCAGCAGGCCATGAACCAAGAACATTGCCAAAAGATGAGATGGTTCCGCCCTATACACTACCCTCCCATTATATTTCGTGTCTGTATTCAAGTCTGATTTCATTTGGTCTTGTTGTAAATAATGGTTCGTTCATATGAAGCGACCAGTTTTGCTTCTTTTAGGGGTCTTTTTATCTGATAATATTAATATGGCTCCGTGCAGAACCTTAAATTACGAAGGAGATATGGATGGTTGAGTTAGAGCTGGAATGGTATCGTGCTTTATTTTTTATGCGTGTGTTCACAAAATGTTTATACTAATATGAATCACGTCTTTTATCGAACTGTTGTGTGGCAGCTTCACAAATTATGACCAGTAGGTATTTACTGTATGTGTGGTTACCAGTCATCTACACAAATATACCCATTAAAGTATGGTCAACACTTGCAGCAATGCGTCAGTAGAGATTTAACATTTCCATCTAAACCTCTCGCTAAAGCCCTTGTTACAACCACTAGCCGGTGCTTGATAGCTTTGTGGTTGCAAAGTTAATCCCAAGTTCTCAGTAGAGATTTTTGTGCATTTACACTAAAGTGTGTAGCTGACTGGTTTCGAACTTGACTTGTCCGAAGCACAGTTTAATTGCTTCTTGACAAGGCTGTTCATCCATCTAACCCTCTCGCTCAAGCCCGTTTTACAACCACTAGCCGGTGCTTGGTAGCTTTGTGGTTGCAAAGTTAATCCCAAGTTCTTAGTAGAGATTTTTGTGCATTTACACTAAAGTGAGTAGCTGACTGGTTTCGAACTTGACTTGTCAGAAGCACAGTTTAATTGCTTCTTGACAAGGCTGTTCTTCCATCTAATCCTCTCGCTCAAACCCGTTTTACAACCACTAGCCGGTGCCTGATAGCTTTGTGGTTGCAAAGTTGGTCCCAACTTGGAATGGTGACGAAAGTATACCTACCGATCCAAATGAATCCATGAAAATTTCACACCTAATGTGGATTAGAACCCACGATCTCTGTTACCAAGGCCAAGCAATCTACCACTAGGCTATGGTCAACACATGGGTATTCATAGATCTTAGTAGAGATTTTTGTGCTTTAAAACTTGGCTACATTATTATGTTTGCTCTTAAGGGTCTCGTCTCCGTAACAAAATATTGCGTGTTTAGAGATGTAGCAGTTTCTGCTTTACTCATTGCATATTAAAAATTTGAAGGAAAAACAGGTACTAGATTTATGTGAAAGAACTAATCTAGGATTATGCCCATTTAGAATTCTGAAAAAATCTTTTAAATCCATATACAAAATTAATGAAAAAGTGTGTTTTAAGCAATTTTTTACATGTTTTTTCTTATTATTAAGAGATTTATTAGAAAATGTAACTCGGCATTCTTCGTCTGTAAATAAATTTATGAAATTTAACTTTATCTATAAAACTTCGTGAGCATTGTAGAAATTGCTAGCTAGTAGAATTTTTAGCGAGCGTTTCTATGCATTAACATAGGACAAACGCGGTGTTGAGCTACGTGGAGTCGATACCCTTAATTAAATGTATTAGGACACTTGTCTGGTGTTACCATTATATTTAATTTTAAGATTTCAGACTGCATAATATTAATTTATGACCATAGCAGTAATTGGGAATCTAGTGATTAAATAAAATTGTCCTAGGAAAACAGATTTTCCAATCATTCCGTTGCTTAAGCATTGTGAAACTAATAGTTTACAACAACGTTAGTAGTTGATAGAAAAACAATTTCAATTTCACAACACTCCTCGTTTCTATAATCGAGTAAACGCCATAACCGGCCTTCATATTAATTCGATAATCCCTGTTTGGTATTAAGTTCCATGACTTTCAATTTCCCGAACATAAAACAAGCGACAGTCCTGCAGTTCAGGTTCAGAGTCAGCGAGATCCAGTGAGCGAACAACGTGATGTAACAACCAAAAGCATCAAATTGACGAGAGCGTTGCCCTCTCGTCCACGCATCGTAAGCATACGCTCAGGAGTATAAATGACGTTGCTGACGCAGCCAACTGGTTTGCAGATGGAAATGTGTAGCAGTTGACAGTGACAGTGAATTTGTAATCGTTAATTGGTTTGCATGAAGATTTCTTACAGGTTACATGACCAGTCTGATGCCATCTGCAGAAATGGAAATTATTTCTAATGCTCGCTTCTTGGAGATCAAATTGATTAGAACTCGGCTGCTTATTTTCAATGTATCCATCAAATTCAGCTGTTCTTAGTGGCACAATGGAATACATCAAGAAATTGACGTTTTTCTTGTGGTTATTATAGTCAAAATTAATAGAGGACAGTCACTTATTTTCAATGTTTCTTCGTCAAATTCAATGTTTGGACAGTAGCACAACGAAACACAATTTTTCTTGTGGATATAGTTAGTTCCATTATTTAAATATTATGCTCCTATAAAAATAACTGACCACTGGTGACCACAAAAATCTAAAGGTGCCAGTACCATTCAATATAGTTTATTGCTAATAAATTTAATCGGTTATTTATCTCACCTATTTGATGAGTCAAATTATGGTAACAATGTTAGTTTTTTTTTCGTACTTGTTACGAATGATGAAAAATCTTCAAATCCACCAAAAGTTTTATTTCGTCCATAACAGCCTAGAGGTTAGCTCAACGGTAGAGTCCGCTTACCATACTAGCAGTCCTTAGTTCGATCCTAGCAAACGGCAATGATACCACAGGGTCCGAGTGTTTGGATTCCTCTATAATAACATCTACTACTATGTCATATGGAGTTAATTCTGTTGAATGATTACCATAAAAATTTAAAGAAAATAAAAATAATTCTTATTTCTATTAATAGTAGTCCAAGTCTCCAATGTTATCCGAAACCGGTACAAAATATCGTCCGTGATGCTTATAATATTTTTTCCCGATCGATACAACCTCAAATTGATGTTACCAATCGTGAACTCACTAATGGTTGTTAGTCTTCTAAAAATATGACACATTAATTGATATGGTATATGTCAACATCAATGGTTTTTTTAAGTCATTGATTTTTTTCTATGTAGGTACAGTTGAGAACACAGTAATTCAGATTCAGTTAATACCTGGAAGTATTATACATGACAGGAGTAGACATTCTGTTTACTTTTTAGAGAGAGCCAGAAAACACGGGCCAGTTCGGAACATGCATTCTATGACGATAAACGGTAACGCATGGGCTCAGTAGTGATCTTTTTCTCCCACACAGGGTAAACAAAAATGCCACAAACCTACAGTATTGCTTGTGTGGTAAATACTAATAATTTGTTTATGGATTAGGTATTATTATTAACACTACTGTTAAAATAGCACGTTATTGTAAATAGTGCAAATTCCTTTGCAATTTTTCTCGCCTCCATTCTGCCGGTGTAGTGTTGATTTCTTTATTTTCTGTCAGCGCTTTCGTTTTCATTTGTGAGCGGTCGGTTCTCGTTTCATTCGCCTATGTAGTCTGCGCAATGATTCAAGGAGCAAACAGGCCGTAACTAATCCTCTGGACGTGATAGTATTTTTCTCATATTAACGTAATAAAATCCCTGCTTTTATTTCTACGTCCTGCAGTTGTCGTTCATTTGTCTGTTCGCTGTTCAACTGTTCTCGCGCTTGTTATGTTCGCTTGGGCGGAGACGAGACTAGTTTGTCGAGACCTTTGTTTGGTAGAAAACCAAGGGAAAATAAAAATATTTCATAAGGCGTTTGTCTACCTTACGTCTGTAAATTGTGATAGACTAAGTCGATTCAGCTGCGCGAACGGGCGGAGCTAATTTTTGTGTACTACACATATTACATAATTTGACCAAGTACCGCATGCTATATATATTTATATAACCATATAAGTAAAAACAACGACAAATAGAACTCTGAACACAGTACAACTATCAAAACAAATTATTCACTAATGGATGCAACCATCAGTATGAGAAAATGTTTCTGATATAGAGATTAGAAATGTATTCTCTTTCTTTCATCTATACATCTTTCTCTAAGACCAAAATTCGTAGTTCGCGCAACCGACTCTTCATTTCAATACTTACTATAGTTAACATGAATATTTCCTACGACTTTATGATCTTTCTGATGTCAAAAACAAAAAATAATTTCGCTGCAAGTTTATTTTGTATAAGCGTCAGTACATTTTTTCACTCTTTACTTACCTTATTCTATAAGACCCTGCTTCTAAACATTTTTTGGTTAAAAATAAAATTCAATTTTGTAAATACATTTACAAATTCATCTTTTCAAGACACATTGAATATTTAATTTAGTGGCGCCGCTGTTTCCCAAGCGATTCTCACCCTTGATTCTTTTTCCCGGGGTTCAGAAGCATGAAAGAATCCTCGAAGAATCCATGTGTGAACAAGGGAGTCCAAACTGAACCTAGAGTATTAATGAATAATTGTTTTCATCTACTCGTTGCCTAATTTAAATTTTTTTCAACTCTCGGACGATCGTTCCAGTCTGTCTAGAAGCGTTAACAGTTATCAACATAAATTTCTATTTCAAATTATACTTGTAAACTTGTAGTAGCTACTTAGTAAAAGGCAATCGGTAACGGTGATTTTGAACCTGGTTTAATAATTGTAGGTTAATAGCAATAAAATTTTCGTCTGCTCAACAGCTCAGCTTTCTTCATATATTTTCAGACAGAGTACGTTCCATATTTTGACTGAATAATAACATGTTTTGATGCTTTCTTAGTAGATATTCTTGTCTTAATCTTAACACTAGTTTATTCGGTAGTCGTAAGAACATTTTTCATTTAACCTTTCTTTCTTTTATTATGTAGAGTTTAATGATTCATTTCAATTTCTTTTGTACAGCAGAATAAGTACAATATTGTACTATATTTATGTTCCACAGTAGTAGAACTAATGCATGAAAATTGCTAGAATAAAGCAAAATTACTTCACTTAACAGAACAAACTAAGATTGCCTTGTTATGAGTTTATGACATATTATTTAGAAGTGGACAACATTTCGATTCACTTACCGTGACTGAAAATTCATAATTCTCATAGAGCAGCACAAAAATATTACCATACTGTCCAACGCAGCTAAAAATCAAAATGTTAGGTTATGTATTATGTAACTCACCAGCATATGCTTGAAATGTAATGCATATTATTCGCATTTCCTCAAATAATACCTCATCCATCCATCTGCTCAGTTCCCGTGACTGTATCATCCATGTCCAACATACAAACACGACACAACATGTGAGGTTGTGGGCAGTGCAAGTCAGTGCAAGTGCGTGTCGCTTCGATGCGCGTGATTCCAGTGCGTGAGTCGTGGGTAGGTTCGTATGTTACGGTCTGAAGTTGCAATATGTGGCTGACATCCTCGTTCACTAGAAGATTGGAACTCAAGGTCAATACGAAAGTGGAGATTATATTTTAAGGCTACTCCATCAAGATTTGAAATCTAAAAGACATGTGTGTTTCATTTTGAAGAATTATGGTCACTATTCTTTTTTTTGTTTCTAGGTGGTCATGCAAGATACAAACCGCAGTTCGATATCGATATTTCACTTAGTTTTTGAGCAGCCTCAGGCTAAATTAAGACCTACCCAATTATAAGTGGCTAATTTCGCACTTATAATTGAAATTGGTATATTGTGGAAGCGCTTTGGTTAATTTAACACAGAACACAGTAGATCTGAATCTAGTTTAAACCTGCATTCACATAAGCATTTAGTTTTAAGGTTTATATTTATGTTTACGTTTAAGAAAGTTCAAGTTCATCTAACTAAATACGAGCATTTACAGTGCTTGTAGGTGCCACGTGGAAACTGGAAAGTATGAATGCTCGTATTAAGTGAGATGTATTTAAACTTTCGTAAACTTAAACATAAAACTAAATGCTTCTGTTGCTAATTGGAAAAAATAAAATTCGGGATAAAGCTAAACTGTTTTAGTTTTAAAGACATAACCTTATGGTTCCATCTACTGTTTTAAATATAGTCATAGTTTTTGTAGAAGGTAGAAACGATCAGTTGCATTTACGTATATCAAACATCTTAAGGTTATGTCATAATTCTAAAACAGTATTTGTGTTAAGAGATCGAAACGTAGCTTAAGTCAAATACTAAATTATAAATCTAAACGCAGACTTGTATAGTCTACATCACGTAAAATCAATTTATGAGATATAGGATCAAAAAACATAAAATGATTTATCTTGAATAAGGACAAATCGCAATTCTTCCAATTCGGTAATAAAGATATATCAAGAAACTGCTAAAAACCATTAAGCTCTTTGTGAATAGTGTTAACTTATAGAGAAAATGCCATCAATCTTGTGTTAGAAATTACTGCATTTTAACAACATTAATACTAACGATATTAACCTTCAGATAGAAGTCTTTTCATGGGTAATAGTACATACATATTTCAATTTCTAGTAGTAATTTATACTAGCTTTATACGTTATACCATATTCGCAATGATTGTCATTTAGAACTAATTGAACATAAGCCGAAGCATGTAGACACTTTTAATTTAATTGCAAATTACAATAAACACATCGTAAAGATGAGAACACACAGAAGCTCGAAGCAGAATGCTTCGCCAGGAATTCCACATTTTAGGAGAAAGAAACTCACTAATGACTGTAAATAATTGTATTAATTAATTGATTCAACATTATTAAATGGAACATCTCATCAGTTGCTACACAGGTTATTAACAAAACAATCCATGATTAATTAAATTAAGAATTTTGAAATTGTAACATTTTCGTATTCAATCAAAATTCGCGCGTCTGCAACAATCTTCCTAACCTAACCTCTGCGCATCTGCAGTGTCACTCGTGCAACTCTACTCTTCTGAATGTCTTACGTCTATGAACTTGACTTACTTTTTCTCTTTCGAATCCACAGCGTGTAACAGATTTTAATTGTTGTCACCGTGGAAGTTGGCGCGTAGCTTTGTTTGTTGTACCTATGTCTCAGTTCTCATTCTCACAACTGTTGTGAAGCTGTCAACAGCTAGCAAGATTGCGCACCTGTGACTGACCTACTACAGCCATCGAGTGTGAGAGTTACAAGAATATTGTTAGGTTATGAAAGAGGTTATCAGAAAGAACTTTTTTGGCGAAGAAAAATATAATTTTAAAAATGTTGACTGACTTAGACAGAGTTATAGTATTTTAAATACTATAGTAGTACTATTAAAGAACACAATCTTAAAACCGGACTGGTCAAAAGAGACCTTCATGAAAATTTCATAACGATCGGATAAATTGTCTTAAGGTGAAGTCGACGGTGTGGTTACCGACATTTGCAGTTTTGCAAATATTTCAGTTGGAAAGCTAAATCAACTACTGCAACTGATTCGTTAGATTTTCTCACTTTCGGAGCATCTTTTGAACATGGGCAGGTTAACATTTGTAAAGTATTGTGGGCACTGTTAGGGAACGCGTTTGCGAGGTGGCGAAAATGCGAGTTCCCTAACAGTGCCCACAATACTTTGCAAATGTTAACCTGTCCATGTTCAAAAGATGCTCCGAAAGTGAGAAAATCTAATGAATCAGTTGAAGTAACTGAAATATTTGCAAAACTGCAAATGTCGGTAACCATACCGTCGGTCGTCTCTTCACCTCTACATTTTTAACCGAACCCCCTACTCCTAATCCGATCGAATTAAAAAATAACCTTAAATTTGACGATTGAGCGATTTTTAATTTTTACCCTCATCTCTAATAGTCCGATTAAAGTCAAACATACCTTAAAATATGACCCTGATCAAAAGAGACATGCATGCTAAATTTCATGAGGATCGGATAAACGCTATAGATGTAGATACAAAACAAACAGACATAGATACAAACATTCAGCTTTTTTTGTTATTAGATTTGGTACATGGTACCCACACTGAACCAAACGTTTTTACCTTCCGCCATACCTGTAAAGGAAAGTATTGGAATCATGCTAAAAATCGGGTAGTGAGTTTTAAGAGAATGAGCACGAATTAGGGTCCTTATTATTTTTGATAGTTTTGCGATGATGTCTGTATGTATGCGTGTGTGTGTGTGTTTACGTAGCTCGGATAACTCAAATACGACTCATCAAAAAATTTTGATATTTGGTATTTTACATTATTTGTATACAAATTGAAAGAGCTGATTAGACTTTGGTAAAAATATCTTAACCGGAAGTGGTAGTTCTTGAAGAATGTTACAGTTTTTTTGTCAAAATGATGTCAAATTTTAGTATAGTATTTCTTTGCAATCAGAATAAAAGGAATATTTTCTACATACTTAATAAAAATATTTCTTTATCTGGTCACATTAAAGAATTGTAGGTATTAGAATTTCAAAATTAAATCTGGTAATCCACGATTGGCTGATATTTGTTTCTGCATAAAAAATTGACAGATGATATTAAACGACATACATGAATAAGAATGTAAGTAATCAAATATTGTAGTAATTGTACATTTCTGTTAACAATTCACGACAATTCAATTTTCCAGATAAGACGAAAGGTTGTGTGCTGGACACATCCGATTTTTTTCTTCGATTCATTTCTACTTTAAATAGTAAAAGTGTGGCTTGTACTTATTTATTAGAATGTTTACAAACTCTGACAAGCAATTAATTTCCACATTAAATTCATATTTTATTTGACTTCCTCTCATGTAATTTTTTCTTCAACTTTCAAATAAAACGGCGCCTGTAAAATTTCACGGCCGTTCACTCACCTCGTAAAGTTCGTTCCAAAATGCGATTATTTTTCCTGTTTGCAAGTGAGGCTAAATTTATTCACGAAAAGTTAATTTAAATTATCCTATTTTGGTACAAATTGCATGTTGGGATGAATAAGCGGAAAAGTTACAATATTAATGAATTCGCAGCTAAGAATAAAGTAGATCAAAATAAACAAAACTTTTCACCGAAAGAAAGGTTCGTGATGACAGGACGTTACGCAATAAAAGTTACAGATTTAAAATACTAGTAATAAATTTAAAATACTTGTTCAACTGGTCTAGGCATGGGAAATTTGGCTTTTAAAAATGTAATCTGATCGCATTTTTACTACATTTATTGTCATAATTAATCGAACTTGACCTTTTCTGGTTTACTTCAATCACCATAATAGTAAAGTAATAAATTAAACTAACCACATGTATGTCTTATTTCAACTCAATTATCATAAACCAACATTTCTTAACTAATTTATAACCAGCAAACCACATTTTTTCCGTTTCAATGCCAATATCATTGCGTTGCTTACTGCTTACAATACGCATTATTCTGTTTCCACTATTTCCTTATGTGAGAAAATTTCCACATTCTTACATACAATAGAGGAAAATAATAAATGCATACTTTTCTTACTTCGAACAACCACTCAGAATTTGAAGAAGTCACAATTTAATGTTAAGAGCATTCTGTACAGGAAGAATGTACACGTTAAAGCATTTTACACTCATACACCTCATCGACACATGGTTGCACATTTTAACAAAAACAAATTTTTATATGGTAGATAAGGGATAAAACTTCGTTCTATTAGTAATTTTTTTTTTCAGAACGTTTAACGGTCGAAATTACTTACTTTCAACCGCTTGCAGGCGTTTAGAAGCACCTACAGATTTTTCTTTATATTTCGCAGAACATGATATTGAAAACTTTCTGATTTCGAGAAAATTAGAAGTAAAAAAATGTGAATTTTTGTAGTTTTCTTTATTTTATAAACTAAAACTTCGGTACAAAACAGAAAAAATGGCACTAATAGAACGAAGTTTTATACCTTATCTACAATATAAAAATTTATTTTTGTTAAAATGTGGAACCATGTGTCGATGAGGTGTATGCGTGTAAAGTGCTTTTTGCGTGTATATTCTTCCTGTACAGAATGCTCTTAAAAGGCGCTACACTTGTAAATCCAGAAGATTAACAATATGAACGATTCTGGCTGTATTATAAAAAAAATCAAACTGAAATTTAACATGAAGAATCATGACTCATTAGTGAATCTATAAATGCAAATTATTAATTGCTGTGACATTAATTAGCAAAACTTCTGGAGCTAATTTTTACCATTTAATAATCCATATTATACGTTGATTAATGCACAAAAATAAAAATTTTCTTTTGAAATCGATAATATACATTAGTCGGAAGATACGAAGTGTCCACTCCTGTGTTTATATTGTACTTCGTGGTTAACACTAAAAATAATATGGATGGATCTACTGAGACACTAAATTTTTGTTAACAAAAATGAAAAGGATGTCTTTATTCAACAAAAACATATTCAAGTTAAGGGGGTTTTATTGCTCAGCGCTGCTAGATCACAAATTTCCGTTTTTTCAGGTACCCGCGCTGACAGCCTATGTTTTTTCGCTCCATTCTTGTTAAGAAAATACTCAATTTGATTGTCTAGCGCGCATGCAATTTTTAAATTTATTTAACAAATTACTCGACTACTATTTGAAAATTTTATATAATAATGTGATACAAACATTTAAATTTATAATGCAATCATAGTTCCGAAGAGTTTTTCTCAGAATTATTATTATTTAATTGTTTATAAAAAACCCGACAGCGTGGTCTAGCGTGTTAGCTGACTTTCGCCGGCTAACGTGCTGTGACGTCAGTCAACGTGAGATCGATGGTTCGAGTCTCCGTCGGGCGACAATGTGTGATTAGTCGTAAAACTAAAAATGCCCAAGATCTGGCATTCAATCACACTCGGGTGTTACAAGCTATCCACTTGTATACACCTTAAATGTAGTCCTGGTTGCACAAAGAATATCTCCGCTGCCGCTGTGGTTGAAACCACAGATCGCCGCACGGATTGAGATTCTGACTGCACCAAGATGAATGGGTAAATAGAGCAAGAGAATATGGAGAATATGGAGACTGATCCCCTCCGATAAAAGGATCTAGAAAGCTTCGTGAGAAGCGGCGCTACTCCCACGGGAGTGTTAAGCCACTAAATATATTGTTTATAAATAATAATAATAACAATTTTAAAAATCTGACGTGGCCATCACACAACCTTCCGCCATATCTAGAATTTAAACAGAAATGTATACGTACAATCCGGTGCACATTTAAAATATACAAATAAAAATCTCAAATATTCAAACACAGAAATTTGCATCACCTGAATAAAAAGATTCATTCACAGGAAAACTCTGCTGTGTTGAAGCCATCCTCCGTTCAATTACTACATTTAATATCTTACTTAGGACTTATATAGCGCTAGTATGCCAACTTGTCACCCGTCTCACCTGTCAATATTTTTTACGCAGAAACAAAAATCAACCGATCATGGATTACAAGATATCAACGTTTTATTTGATAAATTTATTTTTTAAATTTTACTGCAGTTCTTTAATGCTACCAGATAAAGACAATTTTTTTATAACGTAAGTTGCAAATAACTTTTCCTCTTATTCTCATTACAAATAAATACTATATTTTTCCAAATTTATATACAATTTTGACAATTAACCTTTTCAATCTTAAAAAAATATCACTTCCGATGAAGATATTTGTACCAAAATCTAGGGAGCTCTTCCAATTTATATACAAATGTTAAATACCAAATATCAAAATTTTCGGGTAATTCGTATTTGAGTTATGCGACTAACAACCCTTGACCACACACACACACACACACACACATACACACACACATACACACAGACATCATCGTGAAATTATCAAAAATGAGTTGTAAGGACCCTAATTCGTGCTCATCCACTAAAATTTCACCACCCGATTTTTTGCATGATTCCAATACCTTCCTTTACAGGTAAGCGGAAGGTAAAAATTCGACAACGTAGCTAGATTTTTACTGCCTTTGTCTTTATAAGGTATTTTTTTTAGATTTATAGGATTAATAGGTTGGGAGTAATTTGTTAAATTTTTTTTTACTGTGATAAAAGCCCTTTAGTGTGTTAAATGTTTAAAATATCTATAAGGTTCAATAAAATTAATAATAAAATTAGTCACTCATATTATTAACCTTGAATTAACAAATGGCAACTTTCTTTATCTGCTCTCGTCACTTTAATGATCTGTACAATGTAAATTTTATAGCAGTAATAATAATTGAGAAAATGAGTGTATTAACTCTTAACGAAAATGTGATTTTCACAAACAACCATCACGCAATACAAACCAACTACTGTACCTAGCTTGATTTTAAACCAATGTTAAAGTTGAAAACACTCGTAACGAATTGTGTTTTACTGCATGCAAACAAAAAATTAGCAATTTCCATTGAAAATCGTCATTGGAAGAGTAATTCTTTTTGTTGGAAAATGCCCCTCGCTGCAAATTTGCTTTTAATGTGTCTCAAACCCCAAAGGTCAAGGATAATTTCTATGGTTTATTTTGTAGCACGATTTTGCATAAATTAAAACTGGTCTGGTAAACGCTAAACGTGTTCTTCAACTAAAAACGGAACATAATTAGAAGAAATGAAGCAAATGAACAATTATTATTCAGTGCAAACATGAACTTCACTCACTTTCAAATTAGACTTGCGTTTGCAGATATTCTCTAATTGACACCATTTGCATCGCGATTTTTACTTTTATTGTCTATTACCTGTAACCTGTAACTTGTAAGTAATTTACTTTTAAACACCATGCCAGACTACAATAATAATTATCATTGGGGCTCTAAAGTAATTGCATTTCATTTATTTTTATCTACTAGTACATCCATTGGACATATTATTTGTTTACCGTTGAGTTAATTACTAAACTAGCTTTGAACAAATAAAAACTCTCAAATTATGGTTTGGGAATGGGTTCAACACCAGAAAAAACTTAATTTAGAACATTTAAACATCATAAGATGCAAATCTAGAAATTTCGTAAGTAATAAACTATCTGCATCAAAAGATTCATTCACAGGAAGATGCAAATCAAGAAAAGTTATATATAGTCAATAGTATGTGGGACTCAAGAATGGTACTGGGTTGTTAAGTTAGTTCAGATTTCCGTTCAACCCACGAAGTATAATATAAACACAGGGAATAGACACTCCGTACTCCGTATCTTAGCAATAGTCTAGATTCGTAGCATTTCTGTTTACCTTGTAGATAGATCACTACTGGGCCCATGTGTTACCATCTCTTTAGTGTTGTTGTTTATCATCATAGAATGCATGCTCCGAGCTGGCCCGTATTTTCTGTCTCTTTCTAAAAGGTAAACAGAAAAGCCACATTTCATCCGTCCTAGTGTCCACTCCTGTCATATACTGCCCTCCTAAGCACAGAGGGGGTATCTACAATTTTTTTGAAAAATGAGTTAGAATCGCTTAGTAACTATAGAGGTTGTAATATATGTAAAACTAAGGTTTTGAAGCCGTATCTACGCTCGAAAGAGTCTAAAACGTTCATTTAACTTAGGGGTATGTACAAGCCACTACAAAATTACTACAGTATTACTTAAGTGAAAAACATCGATTATCTCGAAACTGAAACAACTGTAGATACCCCCTCTGTGCTCCTGAGGGCAGTATAGGTATTCTTACTTCTTACTTCTTGGTTCAATCTAATTTTTTATCCCATTTGTGTTGAAGACTTGAAGAGACAAACTAGTTTTCTAGATTATTATTCCCATGTGGTAATGGGATCAACACCAGAAAATAAGATTCATGCACAGGAAAATTCAAATCTAGAATTTTAGATTTGGCGCAAAAATGTAAGAATATGCAAACCTCGAAGCAAACTTACAAAATCGAGTAGGTATGTGGAACTCGAGAATTGTATTGGGTTGTTCATTTAGTTCAGTTCAACCTAATTTGTGTATTACCATGTTGTGTTGGAGACACAACTATTTTTCTAGATTTGCATCTTCCTGTGTTTGCATCCTCCTAAGTTTGCATTTATGCTGAATTTAAAATTCTAGATCTGCATTTTCCTGTGAATTAATCTTTTAATGCAGACATTTTATTAGTACGTGTAAATTTTCTTGATTTTAATCTTCTTGTTCATGAATTTTATTTTCTGGTGTTTGCATTTATGCCGAATTTAAAGAAAGATCACTACTGGGCCCATGCGTTACCATCTCTTTAATGTTGTTGTTTATCGTCATAAAATGCATGGTCCGAGCTGGCCCGTATTTTCTGTCTCTTTCTAAAAGGTAAACAGAATGGCCACACTTCATCCGTCCTAGTGTCCACTCCTGTCATTATACTTCATGGTTCAATCTAATTTTTTATCGCACTTGTATTGAAGACTTGAAGAGACAAACTAGTTTTCTAGATTATTATTCCCATGTGGTACTGGGTTCACATCAGAAAATAAAATTCATTGACAGGAAAATTCAAATCTGGAATTTTAGATTTGGCGCAAAAATGTAAGAATATGCAAACCTCGATGCAAACTTAGAACAGTTGTAGTCAAAACCGAGTAGGTATGTGGGACTCATTGCCCATTTAGTTCAGTTCAACCTAATTTGTGTATTACCATGTGTTGGAGACACACTTCGACCATATATAGGTATAGACAGATAACACTCAGTGCTGTAGTATACAATGTTGTGAAGGCAAGAAGTACGGTAGCGGCGAGCAGCAGCTATAGGCGGGGAAAGGAGGTGAGGACACGATAGAGTGTTGCACATTGCTGACTTCTGGTTTGTGGTCATGGAACAGAGAATGAAAATAGGCAACTGCAACACTTCAAGGTGTCTGCAGGTCATACTCCTCTTCACACCGCTACGCTAGTTCTTTAATTCACAACAAAGGCTTGCGTTGTTTGTCTATTCCTATATATGGTCGAAGGAGACACAACTATATTTCTAGATTTCTTCCTGTGTTTGCATCCTCCTATGTTTGCATTTATGCTGAATCTAAAATTCTAGATCTGCATTTTCCTGTGAATTTATCTTTTAACGCAGACATTTTAGTAGTACGTGTAAATTTTCTTGATTTGAATTTTATTTTCTGGTGTTGAATGGTCACCCTTCCTATGTTCACATGTTCCTGTGTTTGCATTTATGCCGAATCTAAAATTCTTTTGAATTTTTCTGCGAATGAATCTTTTGATGCGTCTTCTGATGTTACATTTTCCTGTGTATGAATATTCTTTTTTTATTTTCTGGTGTTGAATGGGCAACCAGATATTTATAAAAAAGTGAAATCATAAATCAAGAGTAGCACACAAAAGTTGTTCCCAAACTCAAATTCCAACCTATAAAGTATCGTTATGAAATATACCGTATTAAAACAAAGTTTTATGGCATTTTGCTCGTAATATTCGTTCCTGTTTGTCTGAATTTCCTCCTGCACTATCCACGGACCTATGGCGGGGGGAGGGGGTTATAGGCCAGCACTTTGCACTTGCTGGTACCAGCAACACAACAGCCCCTTGTAATGTTGTTTACGTTTAATGGGGAAGTGAAGTAAGCATGTGCACAGCTCATTCCAACCTCTGGCTTGCTTTATTGACTTCCTAATCGTCGCTATGCAGAATTATATTCTTACTTCCAAGTTGCAGCGGAAATGGAATTTCAAAAAAGAATAAATCATGTTACGTTGGTATTGGAGTGATGCTGCCATTTTACACTTTGTGGTACATTAGAGAGGTTTTTGCGGTAACTGAATTAGTTTTCGGAGAATAACCTAGTTTAAATAAATCTGCAAAACCATAGTTAACGTAGATTTTTAAATCTTATTATATTGTTGTAGTAGGTATACCTATGCTACAATATATAAGTAGGTAGTTTAAAAAGTAATAGTAAATCAATATTGTGACATCATTTTAAAAAGGATCTAGACCTTTACGTCTAATATGAACTAGATCAGAAATAAGATCAATTTTTATGATGGATCTTTTCTTTAAATCAGATCTTTATTAGATCATTCCTATTATTAAATATAACTCAAAATAATTATTTTTTAATTGTACCTTTTAATTAAACAGCTTGAACGGGCAACGTTTTTTCCAAATTACTAGAATAGGTACTCTCGATTTTATTTCTATTCCACGCTTCTTCTCCAGCTACGCGAAACCAGGCCGAAACTCTTACTTTGTCGCATTCTAGCTATGCAATGTTATTTTAAGTTAAAAAATCTGCTGTGGCCAGTACACGACCTCTCGCATAATTCTGCTAATTCTATTAATCTCGAGACTAATCTAATAAATAGTTTTACTTACATTTTAATAGTTTCATGTTCATGTAAGATGTAAACGATAATGTAAACCAAGATGCAAGCAAAAGATGTCAACTGTACTGTCACTGTCATAATCATTCAAATTTTATGTAGAAACAAATTTCATATCATGGACAACAAGATAGAATATTAATTGTACCAACTTTATTTTATTATTAAATACTACCAGATTCAGCAAATTGTATTTATAATTAACTGTACCCATAGATAATTATATTTTCTTTTATTTTTAATTGCAAAAATTGTCATAAATAAATAATGTACCAATATATTTAAGAAAAACTATATCAAGCTTCAAAAAGTACTACTTCCGGTTTGCGAATTTCTACCAAAATCTTATCAGGTGTTAAGATCCTTATAAAAACCTTAAATATGAAATTTGATAATTAAAGGTTTGATACTTTTTAAGTTATCGTGGACGAAAAATCGTCACATAATTCATACATACATACGTCCATACATCCATACATACACACACACAGACATCATCGTGAAAATATTAAATTCGTATTCTAAAGACCCTGAAACGTGCTTATCCACCAAAAACTCATACTCGAAAATTTTGACCCATTACAATACCTCTCTTATAGAATATGAGGCGAGAGGTAAAAATACTGTAAAAGTATACCAAGTTAACTGTCAAAGTCTATATTTACTATAAACATTAAACAGAGAAAGAATGGATCTACAGATGTATGCCTTTTTAAAATTTTAAAACTAAATATATATCTATCATCAGATATAACCGTGCAAAGTTTGCATAAATTGGAAATTTGTCGGAGTTTTTATAATCATGTGCAATTTTTACCTCTTGCCTCATATTCTATAAGGGAGGTATTATTTTGTAATTGGTCAAAATTTTCGAGTTTCTGGAGGATAAGCACGTTTTAGGGTCTCCATACTACGAATTTACTATTTTCACGATGATGTCTTTTAATAACATTTAACAAGCATTTGGATTTTAAAATCGAAAATCAGAAGTAGTACTTTTGTAGCTTGATATAGTTTTTTTTAACTAGGTTAAGATAATTTTAAATACAATTTGCTAAATCTGGTAGTATTTAATAATAAAATACTGTACAATTATAATATTCTATATCGTTTTCAACTTCAAATTGGGACGAAACAACTTCAAATTGGGACTAAACAAGTTTAAATTGAGACAATAATATAAAATTTGAATTTGTTTATTTCCAATTTGAAATTGTTTATTCCCAATTTGAAGTTGTTTCGTCCCAATTTGAAATTGAAAAGGTATAGTTTCTTGAAATTCGAAATTCGAGTATCTTGTTGTCCATGATCATATGAAATTTATTTCTATAAAAAATTTGAATTATTATGACAGTGACAGTAGACATCTTCTACCTGGTTTACATTATTGTTTACATATTACATGAACATGAATCTATTAAATTTAATATGTAAGTCATTATTAATTAGATTAGTAGAGGTCATGTGCTGGCCACAACAGATTTTTCATTAAAATTTGTTGGAATAAAATTTTAGCATTCTTGTACTGGCCACTGTACACTCGCTACGTTAGTACATTTTCTGCAGCATTTTAGAAGGTAGACGGGACAGGACAATAAGACACCATGATTCCGCAGTGCAGTTTTAGTTCATCATTTCTTTGTCACTTCTCACTTCGATCCATAAGCAAGGTTTTCGCTATTTCGCATTATGGCGGCATTAATTAGCCAGGGTGTGGCTGAGGGGGTGCGGACTACAGAACAGACAAAGTAACAAAGTATAATCACAATCACTGAACACGCAATACTAAAACATATCGCGAACGTAGACGCCACACGTCGGGTGCATGTCACTGCGTCAAATTGCCACTGTGTCATATACCCGCTGTGTCCAATTGCCGCAATGTCAAATGCCACTGTGCCAAAACGCATCCCCCCCACTTACATACTTGTAAAAACGTATGTCGAGAGACTACTGCAAATTTATTTCGACACAGGGACAATTTGACCCTTGTGGCAATTTGACTAAGCGGCAATCCAACACAACAGCAATATTTAGACATACTGGCAATCGGGCATAGCGACAATTGGACATAACAGGAGCATTTTGACATACACTAACAAAGCTACTAGAGCCCCACAAACTCGGTTTTGGGCGCGATGCCCGATTGCCAGTATGTCTAAATATTGCTGTTGTGTCGGATTGCCGCTGAGTCAAATTGCCACTGGGTCAAATTGCCTCTGTGTCGAAATAAATTTGCAGTAGTCTCTCGACATACGTTATTACAAGTATGTAAGTGGTGGGGATGCGTTTTGGCACAGTGGCAATTGGACATAGCGGGTATTTAACATTACGGCAATTTGGCGCAGTGGCGTGTTCCCGCCACAAATGCGTCCTATCAATGACATTTGAGCAGATGCGGAGTTTCTAAGTACGATTGTGAAGCGAATTATAGATAATAAATTGCTCGATAAATTGAAATGCAAGTAACGTTTTCTAAAATAAATGTATAAAAGAAACTACTAGTCCGTGTAACATGTAATGTAACGATGAAAGCACAAGTTTCATTTCTGTTTTCTGTTTTCATTTCCCTGAAAATGCAAATGCAGTAATTGTATTACTAAGTGGTTTTCTTTTATGTCACACTAACAATAATACATTATCGATGAGTGTTGTTATTGTTTGACAATCAAGAATGTTATTTGTTCAAGGGAACTAAAGTGTAAAATAGGTTTCAAGCACAAAATATATGACAGAAGTGGACACTATGTAGGATGGATGAAGTGTGGCCTTTCTGTTTATCTTTTAGACAGAGACGGATAATACGGGCCAGCACGGACTATGCATTCTTCAACGCACGGCCCAGTAGTGATCTTTCTCTCTCACACAGGGTAAACAGTACCATAAATCTACAGTTTGCTAAAATACGGAGTGTCCACTAATGTGTTTATATTATACATCGTGGTTTGTAGTAATAACCTAAATATCAACTATTGAAATACAAGAATTTCAAAAAAATTACACAATAAATAGTTTAAAATAAAAGACAATATTTCAGTTTTCTGTAAATACTACTGTTATTTTTCTAGAAATGAAAGATAAGCATGGAAAAATAATGCAATAAGTTTGGAAGCAAAATATAAAATAAAATTGGAGCATTATCAAATAAGAATGTTGGCAGTTGATTATTTATGTTTTAATATAAAACAAATAATTTAGAACTTGGTGTGGTACTGTTGTTATAATAATATTATAAGGTTTTTGACACGTTAAGAAAAGTATCGATTACTCCTATACCCTTTAATTTTTTGTCCAAGTTGTGGAATATTCTGTATAGTGCTTAATTCAGGTAGCAGGTAGCACATAACTGAATTTTTTTTTTAAAAATTCACAATTTTAGTTTGCAGGTTTTTAATCAAACAGTTTTGGGTGACTATTTTGAAATGGAATTTTATTAATTTACTCTTAGTACCATTGCACAATTAAAATTTTATTTTATTCCATTCATAACTAATCAGATATCCATTATACAATCAAACAATCTAGTGGTTAAAAAATGTGATTCTTTTGAAAACTGCTCTTAAATTTACGATTTTCAAAAAAATAATTTTGCCATTAAAATATTTACTCGCAATTGTGGATCACCCGTATCAATCCCAACAAATATGTAGCAAGCAAGTCCTTTTGTTCCTTGTTCATCTTTGTTTACATTATGATGAGTATTTTATATTTCGCTACAATATTGTTATAAACATTACAGATCCAACTATGTAACTTTCAAAAAACAATCTATTTTTGACAGTTATAAGAAAGATTTTGTCGTCAAGTTAGCAGATTACTGAAAAGATTATGAACAACACACTTCTCATTCACATCATACATCTTACAGAATACAGAAGAAGTAACCGATTACATTCATTATAAACCAGTCATATTTAAACTTACGGAAACCATTTATCGGAATGTATTTCAAGCTCTACTCGTAGTGCGAAGTGTTTTGGTTTTCGTGACTGGTCTCCATACACCAGTCGACTGCTGCACTAATAGCCGTTTCTGAAATGCCCTGAATGGTATGGTGCTAATGCTATAATGTCGGTAACCTTTCAGCTTTCAGGACATCACGGAGTTACATTTAATGGGAAAACTTTTCAGTTATTTTTGTTTCTGAAACACGGACACGATGTAGGAAATGACGTATTTTTAAACCAACTTCTTGTCGCTTGTAAGTTTTTGAACTAAATTTCAGATCTCAAGTTTTCATTTCCTGGAGAGAATTTTTAGAATAATTTACAGAACTGTTCAAACTTTGTATTGACCGTTTTTGTTGGTTACGAAAAGGGAGATAAAGTGTGTCTGTTCTATACAGAGCTGAGTCAAAGTTCGCCAACTTATTACTCGCTTCAACTCAACTGAGTCAAGAGAAAAACCGAGCTGGGCGACTTCTTTATACACTATTTCCAGGTAGCGAAGCGGTTTCTGCCAAAAAATTGCTGATAATCTATGTCAGCTCGATTAATATTGTTTTTCAATTTAACGTTCTGTATACTATTCAACAAGATATTACAAAGTAAATAATTATTTCAAATTCTTATCAAGCCGTTAACTCACTTCAGCCCTGTTCGCACACTGATTCTTTGTGGATTCTTTCAAGCGTCCGAATCCTGGTGTTTTGATGTATAGGGTGGGCCAAATACAAATTTTTTTTGAAAATGCAATAAAATGAACAAAATTAATTTTGTTTCCATGTATTATGGCTTCAATAGTAAGAGCAAACATTCCCATTTATTATGGAACACAACTTCGTTCAAGTGGCTGCCTCGGCTGGCTTCGCAGTAGCGCATTCTGTCACCCAATTTTCCAAGACCTGGTTGATTGTTTCGGGCTGTAGCTCACGGATTGCTTGGATGATATTGGCCTAAATCGTTTCTGGATTGTTAGCATAACATCGGTCCTTCACGGTTCCCCACAAAAAAGGGATCAAATCGCAGCTCCGAGGCAGCCAATTGACATCGCCAAGACGGATGATAACATGATTTGGGAATTTTGTGCCGAAAAGATCGATTGTGGCATGGACTGTGTGGCATCTTCATTGGGCTACACAGTACTCACTTTGGAAATAAGTTTGCAATATTTCCCAACGTTGGTCAAGCGTAAAGCGACTCATTTCGTACCGCGGAGGTATGATACTTACTTTCTATCAAAATTTCGAGTGGGAAAAAGCTGTCAGTGTCAAAATAACCTATGATTTAAAAAGAAACCACTAGTTGGCCCACCCTATACAGTTCAGGAGGCCAAAATAGTATATTCTGCAACAAGTTTGGAATGAAGCATATTCAACTCGAGTGGAAAGTTTGTGAGACGAGTCGTAGGCGAGTTTCACGGTTCCACGAGAGCGGAATAGCCATTTCAAACGTGTTGCAGACTATACTTTCTCTACGACTATAAATTTAATTGCATTAAAAACAAAACCTAAAACTAATAAAATAAAAATATATGTATTTACAAAATAATATTCTACATAAAATTAATAAATCTAAACATTGAATAAAGTTAAATTATTATAACTCGTCACATTTCATTCCATCACAAGTGACGGAATGAATCAATTCCGTAACAAGTGATAGAATGTAACCATTCCATAATTGAAAATGATGTAAGAATGATAACATTCTATAACATAGTCGTATAGAAAATATATTATCGACTTTTTTCGTCAATAAAATATAATAATTTATCGTCTTTTATAAAAAAGAACAATTTATTTCTGGGAATTATTCTATAATGTGTACCTATTACCGCCTATTACTTCTCCATTACAATATTCTTTATAATTATAATTCTGTCTGAAATTAATTGCAACCTCTACCTGCAAATTAGGTCCAAAACATGCAATCTGCCCAGAATAACAGAATTTCATTTACAAATGAAGCTATCTGCAATATTAACGCGCGGTGTTCATTAGCTTTTATGTACTCCCATGTTTAATACTTTAATTAAATTAGAAAATCCTGTTAATGGTTAATGTAACGTTTATTGTCTTTAAGAGTTATGACTTATAAAGTGTGAATGCAAAAATATAGATTAAATTGCAATTGAAAGACATTAAAGTAACCATAAATATAAATGATTGTAATAGACAATTGTTTTTTTTGGTATTAATTCTGTTTTTCTATTTCAGGTAAGCCTCATTTTCTTTGAGCGTTGCACTTCATTTGGCTAAGGTAATAAACAACAAGAATATTATTTCGTGACTAATATTATAATGATTGCATAAACAATGCGAAGTTTTTCTGTATGCAAATTATAATTTATGATAAGTGTATTAATTATACATTATAATAAATTATTTCATTTCCGTTTTGTTGCATACAGTTACTTCTCTTTGGAGAACACGATTATTTATTGTTTATTATTTGCTGTCGCTGTCTAAGATTTTATTAATGCTGTTTGTATTCCGTTCTGTTTGCTATGCGCGATATTAATTTTATTATAAATTAAAACACATTTTTTAAGATTAAGATTAATAATTAATGTTTTGTTTTTATGTTTTTTTGAAATAAATTAAAATATTATAGAGTTCAAATAAAAAAAATTCAACTACCTATAAACAAATAAAATACAGAGACCGTAAAGTTTCGTCTAACGAGAATTCGTACTTTCGGGAATACCTGTGTTTCTCATCCGAGAAATATAGCGTGAATTTTCATAACATTATTAGTATATTATTTAACGAGTAAATAATGTAGGCTATAATTAATGAGGATGAAAGTTTGTTCACGAGCCGAAGGCGAGTGTATAAATCATCCGAGTTAATTATAGCAATTATTTTCGAGTCAAATACGACGTTTTATCTACAACTTTTTAAATAAAGTAACATTTTCTTACTACAAATTTGTATTGATATTAACCTAACCTCAAACTTTGGTGTGATGACAATTTATCCGAGTAATTTAGTACTATTATGGGCTAGTCATATACAGCGTTTTACAAATTTTTATTATTTTTACTGTTTCTGCTTACAACGTCATAAAATGATAACTTGATGTAACACTAATATTAAAACAGATATGATGGCAGTTTGACAGTTCGAGAGAATAAAGTACTCGTTATTTAACAGTGTGAAATAATGAATTCATTATTTCATAATGTGTCCTTATGGAGGGGTTTATTATACTACTTTCACGTATATAATGAATACATTATTCTATTGTTGTAGATAAACATTATTTATACATTGTCGTAAATGAATAAAGAAACACAAATTATATTATTTTTACAATAGCATTATAATTTTTTCAGAACTGTGCATCCTTGTTTTGTCAATAAATTTATTAAATTTTGAAAATCCTGAAAAGCGATCGCCCCTATATCGCCCCACCCCTCTTGTATCCGCCATTGGTCGAAAAAAGCTCAGAGCAGGAGCCATAATTACATGTTGACAAGTTGACATGATTCTTAAAATTAATGGTTGACTGTCATAATAAGTCTTTTAAAAATGCTTTATTTCGCACAATTGATGTTGATATTATTTTAGTAGAGGTAAATTCAGTTAAGGAGAATCCTGCGCGAAGTACGAATTTTCGTCTTAGAAAGAGAGGCATAGATGATAATTAAGAGGAAACTACGCTACTGTCTGTTCCACAGAACATCAGCTTCAATATCTGTTATGCCCGCTTTACACGGTCATAAAAATACATGTAATTTTACAAAATCTTCTTGTTCAATGAGATTTGACCGTGTAAAACGACCGAATTTTACAGAATGACATTGTTCAATACGATGTTGTAAAAATAGTTGGAATAGAGCATGTTCTAATTTATCAAGGTTATTTTCATCATATTTTGGTAATATTTAGGGGTTTTAGAATTCGTAGTTGCAAACTTGTGTGAAACGCGTTTGACGTTTAGTTTAGGATCTAACTTCATCCTTATTATGGTTGAATTTCGAACAACTGACAGTATTACTTAAAAGCCGGTATAGAATCAACGGCACAGATATCAACAGTAAAAAATGTGGAATCAGGAAAATACAAGCAAACTAATTTTCTTGTACGAAGAGCAAAGAAAAAAAACACAAATGAAGTTGGTTGTTTTTTCCTGGAAAGAATTGCCACCACAAATATATTAGTTGTCGCTGTCATAGTATCAAATATTCTGAGAATATTTGATCGTGTAAAATGCTAATATAAATTGTAAAATATGACAAGAAATACATGTAAAATTACATGTAAAATTGTATGTAAAAATATGATCGTGTAAAGCGGGCATTATTCTCATGTTGACGTTCGTAGTGTTTTGCTGTAACGCTGTGATTTTTGTAATTGATTGTGATTGAGTTATATTTTAGTTTCCTTTGCAAATTAAGCGTAGCATAAACTCGCTAGCTCCACTTTTGTAAAACGGACAGTACATGACAAGCTCCGCCTTCTCGCGCAGTTCAGGGTCCTAGATATTTGAATTTTACTCTATAAAACTCTTACTCATTCATGTTGAACTGATTATAAGTTGACAGATAAGAATGTTTTTGACAGATCAAGTTAAATTTTTAATTTATAATTTATAATATCCCGATATCCAAGATAAATATATAAACAACACAAAACACGTGACCGCATTTTACTTGCACTAATAGAAATAAATTACTGAAGTAAATGTTATACATTTGTTAATTTTGTGTCTCCTTTTAAATCTAGTTGAAATTCGTGCCACTACGCGAATCAAATGTCTTCTCTCGTTGCGTGTTGGGTATCTGGGTATCGGATATTCCGTTTCCGTTGGTTTCCGGTCCACGTCTGCGGTTAGAGCGCGTAGCCGATCCGCCCGCGTTAATAGAGCGGTTAACTGCGACTCCATTTGCTTAATTGATTACAAAACACGCGCAGATGGAAGATATCAAGTTAAGGAGTGCTGGTTGCAAGGTTTCTTTGTCTATTCATTAAGGGTGATGGGCTCGTGACGTCAAAGGAGCGGGGGGATTCAGTTTCAGGGTTGCATTTCGATTTTTACCTCTCGCCTAGAGAGGTATAGGGATCGTGAAAAAATTCGATGTCGAGATTTTTGTCAATAAGCACGTTTTAGCACCTTTAGAACCTATTTTGACTATTTTCACGATGATGTCTGTGTGGCTGTGTGTGTGTGTGTGTGTATGTGTGTCTGTGTGTGTGTATGTATGGAAGTCTGTATGTGCGCCTACTATAGTCTTTCGTTCTGATTCATTATCTCAAATTCTACTGAACATAAAATTCTAATATTTTGCAATATACATTTATATATGTTAATGAAGAGCTGATAAGATTTTGGTAAAAATCTGCCAACCGGAAATGGTATTTTCTTGAAGCATTTTAACATTTTTTGCAAAAAATATAGGAAATACTGCGATAGTTACAATTTGTCATTCGACATTTGAAAGAACAAATTATATTTTACAATATTTATTTAACATTATTTCTATATCTCTTACCAATAAAAGAAAATTAATTTTCAAAAATTTGTAATTTTACCTACCACGATTTGTAAATCATAATATAGGAACAAAATTTAAAAACAAAAATGAAATGTCAATGTGATAGATGAACAGACGTATACACAGTTTCTGAAATTTTTGTGACACCATTTTTAAATATAAATATATTATTAACTGGGTTGCAACTTAGAACCTATAGGAGCCGAAATATAATAAATTAAAAACTGACTGAATTCCATTAAGTTTTCATCCTTCCATTAAACGTATTCAGTCAAGAAGTATCATCGATTCATTATTATTATTATAACTGGATATAAGGTAATAATCAAATAAAAAATTTATCTACAAAGAGCTAATTTGATTTCAATGCCAATAGGAATCGGTACTTTGCTTGAAGAACTATAACAAAAATTACAAAAAGTAGCCTAACCAAATCCAAATTCACATATTAGTGTCAAGGCGGGAGGTCAAGTGATGGCCACGTCAGATTTTTTATTAACAGTTTGTGGTGTTTTGTACAATGATCAAGTTTTAAACTAAAAAATAAAAAATTGTCACGAATAATTCTGAAATTTTGTATATCCCATGTACTCAATGATTAGATTCCAAATTTTAACAGTTCACTTTAAATTCTTTTCTCGTTCTCGAGATGTAATACGTTTCAATATTTGATTACTGAAATTTCTTTTTCCACACATGCTTGAGGCTCGATTGGTCAATAACCAGAAGACATAAGTAATGGATCCTGCAGGCTTTTATTGACATAACCATATTTTCAGCATTGTAGTTAATTTTATACAATGAGCTCGAAGTATAATATAAACACAGGAGTAGACACTCCCGTATCTTAGCAATAGTGTAGATTCGTGGCATTTGTGTTTATCCTGTGCGAGAAAGAGATCACTACTGGGCCAGCGCATAGCCATCTTTGTTTATCGTAATAGAATGTATGGTCGGAGGTGGCCCGTGTTTTCTGTCTCTTTCTAACAAAGGCCACACTTCTTCATCCGTCCTAGTGTCCACTCCTGTCATATATTATGCTATGTGATAAATGATAACGACTAGTGTTGTAACTTATTTAGATAAATTTATCTAGATATATCATCTAAATAATATATTTTGTATTTTTCTAGATAAATATTTTCTTATTTATCTATTATCTCATCTAGATAAAATTACAAATTATCTTTATCTATTTTTAAATACCATCTAGATAATAATTTTAGTTATATTATAACTAAAACTTTTCTTCTTCACAAATATTCCCAAAATCTTATCATTTCACTGACAAATATAAGAAATATGAATCAAATGACATTTTAGTGTTTTGTTAGAAAAAAGTTACCTTCCTTTTTATCCGCTGTCAAAGCAATAAAATTGTGTTTTGTTTATGGCTTATTTTATATTATACATTTTTTGGAATTTTGTAATACTTGTTTTATTGGTTAAGTGTAAGAACAGCTTTAGCTGAACTTTGCCAAATGAAATACCTAAATAAATAAATATATACAGGAGTGGAATTATCGTCCTAAATTTTTTGAAAGTAGATTAAAACTTTTAAAATCGTTTTATCTCTACTATATCTACTATACCTCTTCGTCATCTGCATCTGTTTATGCTTGATATTAACCTATATTTCAATCGTAGGTGTGAGGGTGGTCTTCAAAATGGCCGACATCGAGCGGCTCGAAGGTAACTCGTAGGAATGCTTTTGTTGTTGTAACACTGAGTCGTGTCTGTGGATTAGATGTCACAGACTGTCACTCTCTGATGCATGGTTAGATAAACTTAACTGAATTATATTATGTCGCATACATTGTGTATAAACGCAGTGTGTATATTGTTTATTGTAACCTGGATTGTGCGATTGTGCGGTACTGGAATGGTTTCAGAGGAAGTCGAGATTATATGACCATAATTTAATGCATTATTTTATTACTTTTTTATGGAATTGTACAGTAATGAGCTAGTTTAGTTCCGCAAAATCGTAACAAAGTACTATTTTAGGTTATAAGTTTGTCCACGAATCAGAATCAACATGAACGTAACTCAGGGGCGGACTGGGACTTAAATTTTTACCGGGCTCTATTGTACAGGTCCTGACAGTGGAAATTTTTTTGGTTCAAGACCATATGCCAACTATTTATACGGATACTTGTTAATTTTTACAAGAATTTGTGCCAAATTTTATCTCTCGGCCTCTCATTCGGCCCAATATTGGGTTGGACCGTGTATAACGGTCGCTACACCGCTTCTTGAAAATAATCTAGAGGGAGCAAAATATTTCAAGGGAGCAAAAACGCGTTTTGCTTCCTCTAAACAAGCACGTTTCAGCTCATTTTGCGTGCACGTTACAAAAACTAATTACTCAGAATACTACTTTCATTTTTACTTTTCATTTAAATAAAATTTACTCCTATTGTCACTTGAAGTTCTTATAGTTTAATTTTTTGTTTGTTCAATACGCATTTTAAAATATCGTTATCGTCGGGACACTCCGTATCTTAGCAATAGTGTATATTTGTGGCATTTCTGTTTACCCTGTGCGAGAGAGAGAGAGAGAGAGAGAGAGAGAGAGATCCGTGCGTTACCATCGATACTGTTGTTTATCATCATAGAATGCATAGAACACATGGTCCGAGATGGCCCGTATTTTCTGTCTCTGTCTAAACGGTAAACAGAAGGCCACACTTCATCCGCCCTAGTGTCCCCTATTGTCATTATATTATATATATATATATATATATATATAATATTCGTGTCTAACACATTTACAATACCTACGTAATTATTTAAAATCACTTTATTTGTATTTAACGCAAAATTGCAGTATATACTTACATCATTCTTCTAGTAAGATAACTCAAAAAAACTCGAAAAAAACTATAGTGAAGAAGACAAAATACTTGTGATGTGATTCATTAGAAAAAATCAACCACAACAAATTTTAGATTGTCACTTAAAATGCATAATTGTCACTATCATCAACGCTGACTTGTAAAGTGACTCAACAATTACACACGTATTAAAAAACAACTTAAATTGTGCAAAACACAATTAAATCAAATGATAAATTTTACTTCAAGTTATAAGTGTATCCTATAATTATCATTAACAAACACAGTAAAGCAATATTCATTAGACACGTTCGTTTTTTCAATGTTATAAACAGTTTCAAGCTGGAGGATATATACAATTTATTACAGACAATGTCAAATACTTGAACTTTAAGTAGTACTCAATTTTGAGTTGTAATTAAATTTATTAAATTATATAAATAACGTATAATTATTTTAATAATATATTTCCTAATTTTCTGAAAACATTTTCGAATAGAAACTTCTGTGAATTTTTATAAATATTTTCACACTTTCCAGATTCAATAATAACTGTTACTAAAAACTATATAAAGTTAATTACCGACCAAAAAACTAATTTAAATAATCGTGAATTATCATTTTATCTCATTTGTGGCACACTTTCATCTAATTATATATTTATTACAAATGTTGTTATAAAAACTGGTTGTATTACTCGTACTGTAGTCTCGCAGACTCAAATTTAAAGTTATCACGAAGAATCGCTCATATAATTACAAATAATTGTTTTTAGTTTTTTAATTTATTGTTTTTGTGGACATCAAGGTTACTGGAACAATTTTTTAAATTATGTTCTTGGGTTGCGTCACTGTAACCAATTTGTTTACGAAACAATCAAAATTTTGATGGGTACAATTAATAATATTTAATTATACGACATCTTCAATACTTCAATACAAAAATAGAAAATTTATTAAGATTTTGGATCTTGCACATACTTTCTATACATTGTGGTACAAATACGAGTACGTATACAAGGAGTACCATTACTTGAGGTACATATTAGAGTGGTATATAGGTAGTACTCTAGGTACTGATCACGGAACAAAAAGATTTTTTTCAAAATTCGAAAATTAGTTTTGAGGTTTGTGAGGGAAACAGTTTTAGACCACTGGTTGATAGGTAATTTTAATTTTTAAGTAAACTATTTTTATTAAGGAGGTTGGTGGCCCTTGCAGTAGTATACCCAGACATCAGCCTTAGGAGCGGATATGAAAATAAAAATATTTTTGATAATGTAAAACAAAATTCGCTCAACGCGCGTTGACTGATATCATTGCAATTCGTTCAGTTGCGGTGATATATTTTTACAATAATTACTATTTCGCTAATTAAAAAATGCTTGGTATGCTTTAATTTTTTAAAATAACTTTCAAATGGTTTAGATAATGTACACAAAATCTTCCACGAACT
Organism: Agonum fuliginosum; assembly: GCA_947534325.1. Taxonomy (NCBI): domain Eukaryota; kingdom Metazoa; phylum Arthropoda; class Insecta; order Coleoptera; family Carabidae; genus Agonum; species Agonum fuliginosum. The sequence goes on along the minus strand of OX384032.1, from coordinate 1,911,900 downwards.
AATTTTTAAAAGTTTTTTAGAAAATATTGATACAAGTTCTATGATTTTTTCATCATTTTATCATCTAGTTTAAAGCATGCAAATAAAGATTTAGTGAATTGACATAAGAGTCAATGTAAAACGAGCGTAATTTCAACATTCAATTAGGTACTCAAAATCCGAATAGACGAAAATTTAAAAATTTGTTTTTAGCATCTCAACAGTGTAATAGGGCACTGTATAAATTTCATCTTCTCATCATAACTTTAATTATGGTTACCAACCTCCTTAATAGGAATTTCGAAAAAAATCTTTTAGTTTCGGAATCAGTACGGTAAATATTATATACCATTACAGTATGTAGGTAGGGAGACCGGTAATGAAAGTAACATTTTTTCGTTTTTAATTTTTGTTTTCTAAACCACTCATAAGAAAACACAGCGAATTTACTTTTAGCCGAAAAGCAGATACGAATTTTGTCTTGAACTTATTCTCAACGACAATGGCAAAACTCTACTTCGTGTCGACAGATTCATGTCTTTAAATGCTATAATATCACTTATAGTGTCATTTACCAAAAACTACGAAAACTATAGGCGATGTTACAACCTACCTCTGTTACTTTCATCCCCGGTCTCCCCTACCACAAGTTATAGTACATCTGTATAATTTTGCCACTTGTCAGTGTCATTAATTGTCAATAATTTGAAGCACCTTGTACTAGTTGTTAGTAAAACATCACAGGGGTGATTTTTGTGCATTAAATTGTAATATGTTCCTGACTGGATTCGAACCTAAGACCCTGCGTTGTCAGAAATCAACTTGAAGTTCATATAATTATTTTTTAATTTTGCACTTTTGCAATATGAAATTTTAAACCGATAAGGCGGTCAATAATTTTTAGTAATAATTATTATGCAATCCATAAACTTGACCTTAAGACCATTAAAAAACTCATAAAATTTATTTTCTCATAAACCGGCAAGTAATTGCAAATACCGGAATGAAATAAAGAAAAACACCTCTATATATAGATAATGTTATAATAATCGAGTTATTTAACCAAACCTGTTAAGTTAGGTTTGGAGCATGTAATTAAAATGTTAATTTTTAATTACAACTATTTCTTCTTCCATACTTACGCTTTCAATTTGTGAATAATTACATGTTTAGAATCAGGAAAAAATGAAGCATAAAATTCTTCAAATTGCAATTTAACACGTGTTAAGATGGCCAGTAAATATAGGCTTAGCGCACGAGAGGGATAATTTATCATCCGAGGTTTCCCGCCACTTCAAGAAGCAAAAAACTAAATTATAATAAAAATTGTACGTGGAGCATCATTACCATAGGTTTTGTACTTTTTGCCATCCAACAAAGCTTTTTATATTGTTGGGTATTGAGTTTTTTCCTGTACAAAAAAATTAAATAGGTAGTAGGAATATTTCAGACAATTTTAGATTACAATTTTTTTTCAGTTCTAGTAAAAGATTTTATATTTATCTACGGTTATCATTGATCTTTATATTTAATTTCAGTTTAGTCTTTATTTTTTATGTTGCCTAAAGTTGGTGAGTTCTGTAACGATTAGGGACAAAATATCGATATGAACATCAGTCGATAGATATTACTTTTCGTTTGGCACCGATGTATCGATAACTCGATATTATCGATATTTTCCGATAATTATCGACATATACAGGTTGGTGGAGGTGAAATGCGAACATAGGGAAATATATGACAATGGAGTTATCATGCTATGCATCTTGATATACGTGGAATAAGTACTGTCAATGTCAAAGTACCTGTCACATTTTTGAAATTTTTATTTTTACGAGCAGAACAAGAAAGTTTACATGCACTTTTAGATTTTATTATTATTTCTGTTATTGATTACTCTTTTTGCCACACAAATTCACATTAAGTACTTCGTCTTGTGACACTACTACAAAATATATCAAGATACTTGGCATGAAAGTTCGATTGTCATGTATGTTTCCCTATGTTCGCATTTCACCTCCACCAACCTGTATACCAAACGAAAAGTGATAGAAACTGCTGTTCATATCGATATTTATCGATATTTTCCCCGTCCCTAGTAACGATACGTTACGTCGAATCGTCGACAGACGTTTTTATTTTGTATTTATGATGTTCAGTTTGTTAGTTTGTTTCAGATTTTTTGTTTTATCCTTTTTTGGTTTACCGTGTTTTATTTCAGTATTTTTAAAATTTAAAATGCCCGCCAGTATACCAAAAATACAGGCAATCGCTAAAATGAAAGATATGGTGTTTTGGAGTCAATTTATCCAAAATGGACGACTCCGTGCTGGAAGTACATTAAGCCCTGTTCGCACGGGGATCTTTGGAGATTCTACGGAGATTCAGAATCCTGGAATAGAAGTTATTTTCTTTCTTTGAGGTACGGTAAAATGAATAAAATTACACCCTTAGAGGTACATAAGTATTTTCTATTGCACAGGGGAAAATAAACGCTATTACATAGTCAAAAGCAATATAATATAACTGAAATTAACCCCTATGTTTCATAAAATATACTACAAACTTATGCGTGCGCTGGTGGTATACGGCTTAAACCTACGGACTTATCCTGTAAAATTTTTATAAATTGATGGTACATTTTACACACCAATGTACTGAATAAGTCGAAAAATTAGTGGTTCAAATTTTGAACCTGTTTACCCCCAAAGAGTTAAATTGCGGTGTCGCTAAATTGAATCATCAATGAGTCTTGGAAAAGAAGAATTTATAATTTATTGATTGCTTCAAAACCACGTAATTATCACTAGATATAAAAAACTTCTTCTTTTCCAGGATTCTGAATCTCCGTAGAATCTCCAAAAATCCCCGTGCGAATAGAGCTTTACTGTAGTGATCGTCCTTCCCGTAATTTTATACAGTTCAGTGCCAATAACTCCAATATTTTCCACAGTGAATTTAAAAAATCTGTAAGTAATATTTGTTCTTCCTCACAAGGAAGTAGTAGCAATAATGTAATTTTTCTGAATGTAAAGTGAACATAGGTAGTACTTACTATTATATCTCGTAAAAGAAAATGGCTAGTAAACGTACGTAAGCATAATAGAGGCATTGAGCATCTCGGCACCGTGTCTGGGTGAAATGCCATGACATTTAGCATCAAATGTCTTCCGCTCATTGCGCTGCCGAGTCGCCAGCATTCACGAGACTATAGGCAGTTAGCAAGACAACTATCTACATTATATTTTACTTCATTCTGTGGAAAGAATAGAAGGTTTGATGGTAATGTTTAACGTTGTTGTAGACGGTAGCAATGCTTTAATGCTTTGGTACGTTCAAAATATCCTGCTGTTATATACAATACTTTCTTTAAAATACCGCTTGTTCATTTCTTTTTTGCACTTCCGGGACTAAAACTCTTCTTTAGTCTTTATTTTTAGGGACTAAGGGTTTGATCCCAAGAGATTATTTTTCATATATTTAAACCCGTTGTCAAGGAATTGTATTAATAATTAATCCCGTTGTCAAGTAAATACATACTATTTGTTACAGGGTATCTATGGTAACAATATAAATATTTGTTATAAAGTTTCCTGTCAAAATTGCAAAATGTGTAATCTTTTAAACTATTTTGTATTCGTTTGAGGATGAAGTGCAGAAAATAGCGTATATTCCACAGGACTAAAGTACCTTTAATCCCTCTGGTGATTATTTCCCTCACCTTCGGCTCGTGAAATAAACTTCACCCTCAGGATTAAATCTTGTACTTTAGTCCTTTAATATATGATATACTATTTTAAGGTCAATTTGAAGCGACAGCTGTCAGATTATAATTGTTCTATTATGAATGCCTGTTCGTCTGTTTTATTTGTGAGATTTATGTGTTTCAAAACCGAGTATTATGTTCAATTGACCAAAACCAATAATACCTACATGAAGTTTTATTGTTATAAAAGCAAAAGTAATTTATAACTACTCTCTAGGTACTAATTTATTACTCAATTATTGTATCAAATCTGTAGTGCAACTGTGTAGGTAACAAAAGAACAACCTTTTCAGAACATAATATTATTCGTACTGTATATACATATGTTGGCAATCAATGAACCGAATTCAACACACCTCTTTAAGCTAATGAAGCTTCTCTAACCCATGGAAACATCTTGTACCTTTGTCAGATTTATACAGTGAGTTTATCATGGGATTTATCACATCCATGGTTACGAATTTCACAGCAATGTATTAGAACGTTCTTTTTAAAATGAAGCATAGGGAATAAATTTGAATTTGTTAATTGGTGTCACACTTCTGCTATCTGGAAATACGATTTATACTTTGAACAATTAAAAGTTTATGTTGAAAGCGTCCTTTGGAACTATTGCAGCTGCCCAAATATCTTATATTGTTCAAGAATAATACAGTTAAATTGATTCCCTAAGTTTTATTTTAAAAAGAACGCTCTAATCTAATACATTGCTGTCAAAATATGAAACATGGGATTTTTCAAATTCGTAACCATGGATATGATAAATCCCATGTTTCACGTTAAAATAAGCTCACTGTAGATAGACATGTATGTCAATGCTTAAATCAGACTTAAAATTTTCGTTGAAAAAGTTTCATTGTTGTAATCAGAAAAGCTGATTCGCTTCAATTAGTGTGAAGTGGATGCACTTCTTAAAATACTTCTTAATCATCTATTGAACATGTCGTTCTGTCTGTTCTTCTTCTGATATGAATTGATAATTGAATGTTGATTGTGATTGTGAGTGGTTTTGTTGTCAGAAGGCTCGGCTTGGTAGACACTACAAACTCCTGTTGTATGTCCGCGTCCACGTGCTTGTAATAAACTGGGTCACCGGGTTTGCATTGACGCTGTAACTTGTGTGTTCACCGCTCTAAGCTTCATTGCTGCTGCTGCTCTTGCGTCTTGCTTTATCTCGCCACAACTAGTGTTAATGTTTACATTCAAGCCCTGTAATCACTTCATTTACTTCGTGCTAACACAAAGGAATATAGACAAGAGCGACCTTACAATATTCCTTCCTCCTGATTAGACTAACCTCACATTTGGAGATAACACAAACTTTTGTTTTTATTGAGACTGAAGAGTATAAAGAGGTCTTGTGAGACAGACGAGGCTACGGAATGATAGCTTCATCGAAAATTGACGTTGTGATACTGAATTGACAAAAATAACGTTATGGAAGATGGGCTAGCTTTTGATCCAACGACATTTTTAATGCTTATGGCACACCGGTCGAGGACCATCGAGTAACTCCTCGATGAAACGAAAGAACGCACCCGTCCGCGATGGATTTCTATTTCATCGGTGACAAATACATCAAAGTTTTGCGCGAAATCAAATACAAAAGATACGTCTGAAATGAGATACATTCGTTTCATCGAGGAACAACTCGATGAAAATAGCGGCGCCCCTATTTTTCGTCGAGGACGGGGTGCGTTCTATCGTTTCATCGAGTGAGGCGTCCGCTTATTTAGTCAAATATAGTTTTGTCAAAACGTAGTTTGACCAAAAATAATTAAGCCAAACTGTATTTTAGACAAACTGTAATTTGTTCAACTAGAATTTTGTCAAACCGTAAATATGCCAACCCGTAATTTGGCCAAACTGTATTCTAGACAAACTGCAATTTCACATTCCGTAATATGACCAAACCGCAACTTCGACTAATATTTCATTGTCAAATCATTTTCAGGTCAACCATAATTTAGCCAAAACGCAACTATACCTAACTGGAATAATCCAAAACGGAATTTATTCAAAACGTATTTCTGGCAAATAGCAGTTATGCATAACCGTAATCTTGCCAAACGCATTTTACTCAAATCGTAATCTTCCCAACTGTATGTCTTTATATAGAGTTGGGAAGATTACGATTTGAGTAAAATTTGACAAAAATACGTGTTGGATAAATTCCGTGTTGAATTATTCCAGTTAGGTATAGTTGCGTTTTGGCTAAATTACGGTTTACCTGAAAACGATTTGACAAAATAATATTAGTCGAAGTTGCGGTTTGGTCAAATTACGGAATGTGAAATTACAGTTTTTCTAGAATACAGTTTGGCCAAATTACGGGTTGGCATATTTACGGTTTGACAAAATTCCAGTTGAACAAATTACAGTTTGACTAAAATACAGTTTGGCTTAATTATTTTTGGTCAAACTACACTTTGACCAAAATATATTTGTCCAAATTGTGTGCTCCCGAGTTACTCGATGGTCCTCGATGCTCCTCGACCGGTGTGCCATAGGCATAATACTGTCCGCGCAGCCAGAGCTGAGCGGAAGGGAGAGAAATAGTGTGTACACAAAGCTGAGTCATAATTCGCTAACTTATTACTCGCCTATACGCAACTGAGTCAAGAGAAAAGCCGAGCTGGACGACTTCTTTATACATTATTGCAAGGTAGCGAAGCGGTTTCTGTCAAAAAAATTTGCATCTAATGAATAAAGAATTTAATTCTACTGTTATTCCTTCGATCAAATAACATAGAGTATGGCGATTGAAACCTTTGAAAGTAAGTGTCAATTATTTATTGTCAATTCAAGCGAAACGTGCTAGAAAAACAAATTTCATGTTGCGTATTGATACATTTGATCCAGTTTACCAGTTTTCTATTAACACATATTCAACAATCTAACATCTCACACTTAATTAAAAAGTGTGTCAAATTTAAATACACCGTCATATAGAACTATGAAAAATATGTAATAGGTACGTTATAAAAAATAATTAGATGTTGCTGTGAAATTGTACACACCCAAATTTTATATCAGCATAACTATTTTACATACTTAATTTATCTAACACGCCATTTACCCAATTTATCCACCTCGGGGTTGGGACAGATTCTTGTGCAGTTCAATTCAAACCACAGTCTATCACGTTACGCCCTCTACTACTTAAGGATCGTTAAGGATAATAGAATAAGTTATTACTCTGAAGAAAAGAAAAGATGATCTGTCTATAGAATAAAAATTATTAAAATTTTAAGAAACATTTTGTAGAACCCTGAGGAAGGTTATTTTAAAGTAACGTTGTTTTATCAATATTTAATAGGATTTTCCAGGGTTGTTATGTTTAAAACAATTTGTTTTAAACAAACTGTTTTAAACATGTTTTAAACACGACCTAATGTTTTAATGCATGTTTTAAACTGTGTTTTAAATCAGGTGTTTAAAACTGTTTTAAACATGTTTAAAACAACAATCAAAAAAAATCTGTTTTTCCCTACTTTTAATTAAATTTATTAATTAAATCATTCGCTGGTACTTGTGAGTATAAAAAAGTCTCTAAAATATCTTTGAGAATTTGTTTTATTCATAAACATAATGCCGTGTTCCTGTTCACACAAGGAAAGTGTTTACTAAAAAGTTTCTTCAAAGTAAAACAAGTGCTAGGAGCTGTAATAAAAAAAAACTGTCAATACCGGTCATGGAGAAACCGTAGGGGAATTATTTTTTATAATGTATTATTATTAGTGATCTTAAATATATTTAATAAAAATAATTACATTGCCCGTATGAACGATATTGACATTGGCAGTTTTTTCTTATGACAACTCCTAGCAATTGTTTGACTTTCAAGAAACTTTTTAGTGAATACTTTCCTCGTGCGAACAGGTCAGGAAGAATATTAATTACATAATATTAAATACAACTACACTTAATGTGCACTGGACTATGATATGAACTTATTAACTATCCCTTAACGTCTATTGTGAATAAATGATACCGAAATCCATTCATGCCGCATAACAAAAACAAAACAAATTCAACCACCGACCATCTACGCGGCTAGAGCGATGTAAATCCCCGTCTTCGCATAAAAAGTACCATTGGCGACATCTTTCGATGAAAACAATATTTAGTTAAAACAGTTACCCTGTTTAAAACATGTTTTAAACATGTTTTTTTGATGTTTAAAACATGTTTTTTTGTGCAGAGTAAAAAACATGTTTTAAACCAAAAAAACAGTTTTAAACAGTAAAAAACAAATGTTTTGTTTAAAATTGAAAAAAACATGTTTTTTTTCAACCCTGGGATTTTCCAACGTCTTCGATCGATTCGTCTTGGTACAGTCAGAATGCGACGACTTTTGGAATTCTTTTTGCAACCAGGACTACTATTAGGACGACCAAGTGGTCAGCTTGAAGCATCCGAGTGCGATTTAATTGTAAGATGTTTTTACAATTTAACGGCCGGCCGAGAGACTTGAATCACGAAACTCTGGGTTCGTACGTCATCACATGCAGAGAGCTGTGCTTAAGAGTGTCGTTTACCTAAATGACCAAAATATGCTTCACTCAAGTTTGTGATTTATTTAACAACAGACAAATGTAAAAATCAAAAATTCGCGATGTACATTCCATTCTTTCATGTCTGATTTATCGAAGACTATGCTTTGTGAAACAAAATGTGTTTATTAAAACAAGATAATTCAAAACTAGTAAGTGGTTAAATAAACCACAAACTTGTGTGAAGCATGTTTTGGTCAATTAGGTAAACTCTTCGACCATGAATAAGATAGACACAGTATACGCCACCTATGGTAGGCAATGTTTTGAAGCCAACATAGTGAAGCGGGAGGGAGGGTGATGCCTTCATAAAGGTGTATTGCTGGTCGAAGGTTCGTTCCTTGTTTACAAACGTCAAGTGAGCGTGGCGTGGTTTTAGTTTCAGCATTATTTGGCTTTAATAGTGTTTTGATGTTTTGATTGTACTTTTGTGGACATTTGTATATGAAAACTGCATAATATATTATATTGTTTATTTGTGTTTTGTTGTAATTTTGATATCTGACACTTGTTCGTATACATTTTACACTTTTGAAAATGGTTCGTTCATGTTCAGCTCCTAATTGTAAGGAAAGATTCCATAAAGACTCTGTGGTAACATTTCACGTGTACAATAGTACAAAAACAATAATATTTTCATAAAATTAAATAGTATGTTCATTAATAAAAAAATTGTTTTTATTTCTTTGAAAATCCTAGAATTTCAATACAATAACTAGTATTTTAAAATACATAAATAAATGTTGTAGATATGTTCAAATATTAATATATCTGTCAGTCATCGACTTTTCGTCAACCTTCGAATGTCAGTGTCAGCAACCCGCAGTGCTTCGTTATAGGGGCACCACACCGCTCCCCGAACCGTAGATGTTGGCTTCAAAACAAAAGCACCAGTACTTAGTCTAGCCTATTTATGGTCGAAGGGTAAACTACACTCTTGTGACGATCCTCTACCGCGCCAGAAAACATCCAAAAACATGGATTTCGCGCGCCACTCCACAGCATTTATTGTTTTGTTAAATATAATAATCTAAAAATATTGTTGAAGATAAAAGTACAATCTACAAAATGCAAGATGCAGAATTTTAAAATTTTGCTTTTAAATCGAAATATGTTAATTTTAATTTCGACAATTGTGGTTATTTTTTGAACATAAATCAGGTATTTCGCAGATCCAAGCTTGGTTAACAACATATTAAAATTTGAAGTTAATTCACTTATAAATAAAAGCTGTACAGTGGCGGACGAAAACCTTCTTTTACAAATATTGCAGTTTTTTTACAAATGGATGTCAAAATAATGTTTTCCCCTCAAACATAAATTATTTGTTATTTTTATGTTTAACAAAACAATAAACGCTATAGCATAGCATGCGGAATCAATGTTTGTGACTGTTTTCTGCCATGGGTAGAGGATCACCTTAAGCCAAGCCACTAATGCACAAAACAATGAGCTACTCAATTCTCTAATTCATCAACGCGGGTAGTAAATCCGCATTTTCGTCGTGAAATCACGGTGCATTACCTACTGAACTAAATCACTTTTTCCATTAGCGCATTGTGCTGTTGTTGTGTATGGCGCTTGAGTCTCTAGTCTCTACCCACTCGCCACTTTGTGCCATTAGATCACCCTAATTACCATGACATGCCAATTATTCTAAAAGGTTAGCGGAATTTATATTTAGCATTTGTACGCTGGAAGAAATACTGCGTTTGAGAGGAAAGAGAATATTCCGCATAGGAGGGAGAAAAACGTTTTTGTACAATTTAAATAGTAACTACGGCCAGTGAAATAAAATCACTTCTCCTTTCAGTGGCGTATTATTATTATTGGGGTTGTGTGCTGGCCACATCAGATTTTTACCTTCCGCTTACCTGTAAAGGAAGGTATTGGAATCATGCAAAAAATCGGGTAGTGAGTTTTTAGTGGATGAGCACGAATTAAGGTCCTTACAATACATTTTTGATAGTTGATGTGGTCAAGGGGTGTTAGTCGCATAACTCAAATACGAATTACCCAAAAATTTTGATATTTGGTATTTAACATTTGTATATAAATTGGAAGAGCTCATTAGATTTTGGTACAAATATCTTCATCGGAAAAGATATTTTTTGAAGATTGAAAAGGTTAATTGTCAAAATTGGAAATAAATTTGGAAAAATATAGTATTTATTTGTAATAATAATAAGAGGAAAAGTTATTTGCAACTTACGTTATAAAAAAATTGTCTTTATCTGGTAGCATTAAAGAACTGCAGTAAAATTTAAAAATAAATTTATCAAATAAAACGTTGATATCTTGCAATCCATGATCGGTTGATTTTTGTTTCTGCGTAAAAAATATTGACATGTGAGACGGGTGACAAGTTGGCATACTAGCGCTATATAAGTCCTAAGTAAGATATTAAATGTAGTAATTGAACGGAGGATGGCTTCAACACAGCAGAGTTTTCCTGTGAATGAATCTTTTTATTCAGATGATGCAAATTTCTGTGTTTGAATATTTTAGATTTTTATTTGTATATTTTAAATGAGCACCGGATTGTACGTATACATTTCTGTTTAAAGTCTAGATATGGCGGAAGGTTGTGTGATGGCCACGTCAGATTTTTATTATTGGGGTTGTGTGCTGGCCACATCAGATTTTTATTTTAGAAATAATTTATTTTACTCAGCTGAAAACAGGTGGTGCAGGTTGAGGTGACCTCTGATGGCATATTAGCAACTTTTTGGCAAAAATAAAAAATACGAATCTAATATTTTAATGCATAGATTAACATTAAAAAAAATCGTGAAGACCCCCATTGGCATTCAATGTTTTAAAAATTCTTTATCTATTATGCGGGTAATTTGTTAACCACAGCCGCAAATTACCTTTCAAAAACGTAAAGTACCTACTAAGACAAACTCACATTACTTCTCAAGTAGTGCAGTCAACGGACCAAATCAAATACCCGAAACTCACTTAGCATTAACAGTACATGTGAATTACGCGAGAAATTACGTTAACGGATTGTCGAAATGTGGTCAGTGAAGCCGAGAAGGTTGTTCGACATAATGCCCACCTCGCAGAAATGTACAACAGAAAAATGGTTTGGAATTTTTATTCAAAGAGGTTTTATTTTAAACGATCATAAGTAATTGTATTTGTTGGACTGAATGCCGGGATTTGACCTATTTTTCATTGTCACGCATAATTTATTATTAATTGTTATTTTTTTTACCTAACTATAATTTATTATGACAAGCCACTAGGCAAAGCCGGTGCTCAATAGCTGTGTGGTTGCTAAGTGAAAAGTGAATAATTGTCTCCCCAACTTATATTTAGATTAGGAATACTTAGTATAATATAAATTTATTTCAACTACTTACCTAATAATCATTAGCGTTTATTAGGAGGTTATTGCAATCACACAATGGTCAAAACCACAAGCCTGAGATGCGCCAGGGCATACAATACAACCCTGGTAATAAGCTTCGAAAAACTCTTACTCTACCAGTGGAACACTGGGGATAAAATATATACTCGGGTTAATAAATATGGCAAATACTGAACTGTTCGACTATATTTCTTATCTGCGGGCTAATTTTAAACGATTGTGGTTTTGGGCATTGTGTGACTGCAATAAGCATTTTATGATTATTAGGTAGATGTTCTGTACTTGAACTATACCTACCTTTCTACTAAGCTACCTGTATTGAAGAGCAGGGCTTGAAATGGAAATATTTACGGAACGAAAGTTCGAAGTTGGGTATGGCTCGTCGTGTTTTTAAATAAAAGCTTCTTTACGCCCTTAATACATAAATATCTATTACAAAACTGTATATTCTTAAGGCCCGAATGCAGTGGCGGATTTAGGCTTGCTGCCGCTCTAGGCCCGGTTTGATACGCCGCCCTTTTTGATGAAATGAATTTCATTAATTTTCATCCTATATAATTATTTTAATATAACTTTATTTTATTGAAATATAATTTTTAAATATGACAAATAAGCATTACAGAAAAATAACAAATAAACTTTATACAGATAAATAATAAACATTTTTTAAAAATAAGTATCAATTTGAAAATTTCTTTTTCCTAGCTTTGGTCCGCGCAAAAACGTCGATTATATCGTCATAATCAATTTCTTGCACTAGCTGAGCTTCAATAGATAGTAATGCAAGAGCATTCAGTCTAACTTGGCCCATACTTGCGTGTAAATAGGTTTTTACCCTTTTCAAAGTGGAAAAAGATCTTTCTCCTGAACAATTTGAAGCCGGAATACTCAAAAATATACGTAGAGTATTACTCAATAACGACTATAATCAATCTATCAAAAAATTGATATTTGACCCACAGGTTGAAAAGTAAATTAAAAAATTGAATTATAATATGTGTTATGAAAATTTTTTTATAAAAACTTATCTCAGCCAATTTTAAAAATGGGTTATCTTTACGTACTTTTTTTCGCCTCTAAAATTTTAACGTTTCAAAATTTTTGGCGCCCTTCTAATTTTGGCGCCCTAGGCCCGGGCCTCACAGGCCTAGGCGGAAATCCAGCACTGCCCGAATGTAGTTGTATGCGAGAAAAGGATAGATTTATACAGATTTAGTGTGTCGAAAAAAGGCAGTAATAGGGAACGCGCTCTCGTAGAGGAATCAAAATTGGTATTAAATTTGAACGTATCATCACAAACAAGGGTTCATTTGAAAGATAAAGGTTCAATCTAGATCCGTTTAGTGTTGAAATTTGCAATTTTTGTTGATATACTGAGTAACAGTTATATGAAAGTCAAGTTAGAATAAGTTTATGGCATTGTAAAATTGAAACAAAAAATAAAACAAAAATTTCAACACTAAGTGAGCGCGGAGTTCATCTTTATTTTTAAATGAAAAAAAATTAAATCGATCCGACCAAAATTAGTCTTAATTTCATTCCATATTCAAAAGCATGTTTTTGCTGCGCGCAACTTCACTACATTAGGGTCTTAGAGCATTCTTACCAGAAATGGTATTATTCTTCATTTGACGAAACGCAACGGCCAAATTGGTTAATTTCATAACTTTTTGAACCATTTCGAGCCCTGTTAGAGAGGTCATACTTAAATTAAATTAATTTATTTACGCCATCCAATTTGTACGTAATACACCAATCTTCATTAGACTTCACAGTACCAACCTTGTAAAAAATAAAGTTATTACAATGAAAACGGTTCTTTAAATTTAAAATTACCAAAACAACGCGAATCTTCAGCACATGTAAATGACTTTCCTTCACTTCCTCATCATTATTCAAGTCTCCGCACCGTTTGGCAGCCACTGTTCCAGGTGAACGTGTTCAAGGTCACCTCTGCGGGTGTCACAAGTCACAACAGAGAGACAGTGAGTTTTGTGTCATGCCGCGCCTTTCTTTTACTCCTGATTAAATTCGTCTGTAAATAGCGCCCCAGACACGAACGACACTGGGGGTGGCTCCCGCCTAACACGAACCGCCCATGAATGACTGATCGTGAATTTAAATGCTATTTTTGTCTTTCATTTGCGAGAAATTTAATTTGTATTATGATTAAGTGCGTGGTTCTAACAAATTAAGGATAATTTAGCACTACACAAAAATCTTCTATTTTGTGTACTGCTCACTAAAATCATGATCATGAGTGAGTTTACTGCTGGTAACCGCACACACATGGTCAAATATATACAGGATGTTACTATACTTCGGAAAAAAAATTAAGGGTTGTATTATTTGACATAGGTATTGAGAATGACACAGAAAGATTTTTTGAAAAATTCGCAAAAATAATAATAACTTGGATATTTTTAGTACCTCGAGTGCATTTTAGTCAAGAGTTTTTTTAGGAACGAGCGCAGCGAGTGTATAAATGAGTCACATACTATACTTTTTCTACGACCACAAATTAAGCAACACAAATTCATAAATATGTAAAATTTCATGTATATTTATAATAATTCGAACATTTAGGTTTAATCATAATGATATTATTCATGGCTAAAATTCTACTTCTAATTCTAGGCAAGTGTTATATTGGAAAAAAAATTGACTATGATTGAAAGAAATAATTGATTTCCCTCAGTTTTTACAAAGTTTAAATGTCAAATATAGGAGTCAACTTCACCCCGTGCTTAATAATGTCAGTTGCTATGTTCAGCCCGTGACTATAAACGGCCAAATCCACGGCTTGTCGCGGTACCTATGTTAAAAATTTATTTACCGCCATGAAAACAATATATGAAGCAGCTAACATTCAATATTCAAGTTATAAATAAAAGGCGGCAAAGATGTTATTTTTAAGAATGACGAATTATTGTCTTTGTTTTTTATTCTTCTGAAACAATTATTATTATTCTTGTTCTAATAAATACTTAAATGATAAGTTATCAAAAAACTGTTAACCAATATACAAAAATATTATTGTTTTCCACTGCTATATCAGTTACTAATGACTAAAATTTATAGATACGTATTGATATTGATATATTAATTTCCCAAGAAATGATATGATAAATCAAACTAAATTAAGAATATGGATTTCTAGAATATTATTGTTTGTTGAATCATACATTTTTTGTTCTGAAGAAATTTGTTTCTTCGAAACAAACAAATTACAAAGAAAAAGTATGAAGTGAGTGTTGATAATGAAAAGTCAAACATCGAAACAGTAAAAATACAAATGACCAACAATTTGTTCATAGTTCTTAAAATTTCATGTGTTAACAATAAATATTTTTCTAGAAATAAACGAGTCATCAGAAAAAAAATCTGCTGTGGCCACCACACGACCTCTTGCCTAATTCTGCTTATTCTACTAATCTAATAAATAGTTTTACTTACATTTTAATAGTTTAATGTTCATGTAATATGTAAACGATAATGTAAACCAATATGCAAGCAAAAGATGTCAACTGTATTGTCACTGTCATAATAATTCAAATTTTATGTAGAAACAAATTTCATATCATGGACAACAAGATACTGGAATTTCAAAAAAATAGAATATTAATTGTACTTTATTTTATTGTTAAATACTTCCAGATTCAGCAATTTGTATTTATAATTAACTGTACATATAGATAATCACAATTTCTTTTATTTTTAATTGCAAAATTGTCATAAATAAATAATGTACCAATATATTTAAGGAAAACTTTTCCAAACTTCTAAAAGTACTACTTCCGGTTTGCGGATTTCTTCCAAAATCTTATCCGGTATTAAGACACTTATTAAAACCTTAAATATGAAATTTGGTTATAAACGGTTTGATACTTTTTAAGTTATCGTGGACGAAAAATCGTCAGTCCATACATTCATACAAACACACCCACACACACAGACATCATCGTGAAAATAGTAAATTCGTATTCTAGAGACCCTGAAACGTGCGTATCTACCAAAAACTCATACTCGAAAATTTTGACCCATTACAATTAATACCTCTCTTATAGAATATGAGGCGAGAGGTAAAAATTGATGATACGGTACTACTTACGTCTACTTTTATTAATATAACTTTTTGTCCAACAGATATCCAAACAATGATAATCAGTCCTGTTAGTAATTTATGTACAAAAAGTAAAAAATAAATGGCTATTGTATCATAATTTACATTTTAAACTAAATAGCTATCGTTAAATACTCGTTTAACAATGTACTTTTTATTTTTCATGTTTTCATAAATATAATATTGTCATTATCACCTTGTACAACATGTGACATTGATAACATTAAGAAAAATAAGCGATTAATATTCATATATTCATAGTATATAATCTTGATAATAGCATATAATTAGGTATACCGTTCAATTAAGTCAATGAGCATTTTCTGTAAATATGACATTGGATATTGCTGGGTTGAGTAAACTTTGATACTTTAATTATTAGTTCAAATAATAGGTTGTACTTTTAATACACATTGACTAAGCATTTAACATATCTTTGGTCATAAATTATTTTACACTAAAATGTTTCACTTCTTGTCCTGTTCACACCAGGATTCTTTGAAGATTCTTTCATGCTTGCCAGGATTCTTTGAAGAATCTTTCATGCTGAGTTGTACTTTTAATACACATTGACTAACCATTTAACATATCTTTGGTCATAAATTATTTTACACTAAAATGTTTCACTTCTTGTCCTGTTCATACCAGGATTCTTTGAAGATTCTTTCATGCTTGATGCTTCTAATTTTGAAAAAATGATCCTGATTTGAATTGCCTGTCAAATTGCGGCGCCACCTAACTGAATCTTCAATGAGAGTTGGAAAAGAAGAATTTGTAATTCAGCTTCAAAAAGTGAATTAATTTTTTCCAGGATTCAGGGGCAGAAAGAATCCTCAAAGAATCATTAAAGAGAATGGAAATTCTGCATCTAAAGTAATTTATTTTTTACCTTCCGCTTACCTGTAAAGGAAGGTATTGGAATCATGCAAAAAATCGGGTTGTGAGTTTTAAGTGGATGAGCACGAATTTGGGTCCTTACAACTCATTTTTGATAGTTTCTCAATGATGTCTGTCTGTATGTATGTATGTATGTATGTATGTATGTATGTGTGTGTGTGTATGTGTGTGGTCCGGGCCGATGCCGGATGTCGCATAACTCAAATACGAATTACCCAAAAATGTTGATATTTGGTATTTTACAATTGTATACGAATAGGAAGAGCTCATTAGATTTTGGTACACATATCTTCACCGGAAGTGATATTTTTTGAAGATTGAAAAAGATAATTGTCAAAAATTTATATAAATTTGGATAAATATAATATTTATTTGTAGTAAGAATAAGAGGCAAAGTTATTCGCAACTTACGTTATAAAAAAATTGTCTTTATCTGGGAGCATTAAAGAACTGCAGTAAAATTTTAAAAATAAATTTATCAGATAAAACGTTGAAATCTTGTAATCCATGTTCGGTTGATTTTTGTTTCTGTGTAAAAAATATAAGGTATTAGATGTATAGTAATTGAACGGAGGATGGCTTCAACACAGAAGAGTTTACCTGTGAACGAATCTTTTGATTCCAGGTGATGCAAATTTCTGTGTTTGAATATTTTAGATTTTTATTTGTATATTTTAGGGACACCGGATTGTATACGTGTATATTATAAGTCTAGATATGGCGGAAGGTTGTGTGCAGGCCACTTCAGATTTTTTAGATTTTATGTACAAACTGACACTTTTTACAGGATTCTCATTTCACAAATTGTTATATTGTTATGAAGTAGATTTGTGAAGCATGCAAGTAATGCATTCGATTTCAATCTACTATTGATTTCATTTCATTTCATACTGATTTACGTACTAGTGGCATTGAATCAACGATTAATTGTTCTTGTGTAAGATAAAGCTTTTGATAAACTTGTTCTTTAGTTATTGGTTTAGCGTATGAGTCAGTTTTTGCTCTTGTTCAAATGATTTGAAGGTATTTACTTGTGCATTCCGTACAACAGCGATACATTAATAAGTATAATGGAGTAGTAATGGATCTTTAATTGATCGTATCTGCAATTAGATTTAAATAAATGTGTTGCAATTGAGTGAACTACTTTGACAAAGAATTGAAATGTAAGGGACAAACGACTTACTCAATTTTCAATAAGAGTTTATCTACTTAACGATGGAAATTACTTATAAACAATGTTGTGTTAGATCATTTTAAAAAGGACAGACTGAGATCAAGATCACGACTATAATATGATCTAGATCAGATCATAGATCAGTTTTTATGATTGGATCTTTTTTTAGGTCAGGTCAGTAACTATTACCTATTTATTAAAATATTTAAGAAAAATATATTTATTCACAATCGGTTGGTAATATGTGTGTTTCTAACCTTCTAAACAGTTGGGAAGCGAGTCATTGTTTACTTTACTTCCCGGCTAGCGGGGAAGTGAGCGTTTTCCAGCTAGGTAAACGTCACTTTCAGAAGCTTTTTTTGCAGTTTCTCGCAGTTCTAAAGGAATATTTTCGTCTTCACCATCTTCACTATCAGACAACATGATAATTAATATGCTCGATCTCGATAAAAAGCAGCAAGAAACTAATTATTGACAGAATCAATAAACATTTTTTCAAGTTACCTGGCAACCCTAGCAACTTTTTCATAGATCTCTATGTTGAAGTATCAAAACAAATTATAATAAAACTGTCATAAAATATGAATAAAATGAATATTTAAAACGGGCATATCAATAACCAATTGGATTGTGAATAAAATAGTATACATACCTCGCGGGAAGGCTCATTTCAGCCTCGCGTTCATAGATGACTGAGGTGCTTGCACCGAAGTCATGAAACGCTCGGCTGTAATGAACCATTTCCCCGCTCGGTATGTAATATACTATTACACAGGCGATTCAAATTATAGTTTAGATTTGAGCATTTAAAAAATATTAGATACTTATCTTTATTAAATTTTTAATTTACAACGGACAATTTTTTACTTGCATAGGGTGTATTTTTTAATTTTTTTTTTAAGATCATAAATCATTTATTTATTTGATTTAGATCAAGATCTTAAACAATTATAATGAGTTATTGTCATATTAAGAATACAATACTTAATCTGCGATTATTATATTATAAAAATCAATTCATTTTACAAGATTAATTGACATTGACTGATTTATTTTTAATACTTTCACCACTGATGGGTGCAAGTAAGTTTGACCGAAATTTAATTTATCAACATCAAAAATAAGTAGAATCAATTTGTCATAATTTAATAAAATATTGCACATGAAAACTTGATAATTAATGAAGTTGAAGATAATGAACTTGAATATCAACCATATAAATTGATTTCACATGATACATTTGTTAATTAATATCTTTTTTACGATCCATTTAACATTGAGTATGCATTTCTATTATATAACTGCTATTACTAAGAAAAGTTGTATATTCAAGGCCAAAAACTGATCTCTAAATATTTATTTATTGTCATTTAATATTCTACAAGAATGTTTGTGTGACATTGAATTTTAAACTTTGTCGGTTAATTTTACTTGGCAGCCGTTAAGAATTGTACTCAAATATTAAACGTGATAATTGATTTAGATAAGAAGTAAGTACACAATTTTAAAATAATATTTATCTCATTATCATTTTAACTGACAAAGGAACATGTGCCCAAATTTCGCACGATTTTTTGTCGGAGTAATTACTTTAATAACTATGAGAAGCAGTACAATTTAAATTTGAAATGAGCAATTAAAATAATGTTTGTTAAATTGCAAAGTTTTGTAATTTTTATTTTTGTTATACTTACCTAAATTGTATATATTTTAGCCGAAAAGTGGATTACCAGGTAAATATTTCACAATAAATGGGAAAAAATGAACAATACGAAAATGACTTGACAAGAATTATTTTAACATGAAAACTAGGTTTGTGATGTGAACGATGATAATATGAATAAGTTATAAAGAAGTTGAAGATTGTAGTTTAAAAATCTGATGTGGCCAGCATATGACCTCTCGCCTAATTCTGCTTATTCTACTAATCTAATAAATAGTTTTACTTACATTTTAATAGTTTCATGTTCATGTAATATGTAAACGAGAATGTAAACCAAGATGCAAGCAAAAGATGTCAACTGTACTGTCACTGTCATAATCATTCAAATTTTTTGTAGAAACAAATTTCATATGATCATGGATAACAAGATATTGGAAAAAACTAGAATATTATAGTTGCACTTTATTTTAATGTTAAATACTACGAGATTCAGCAAATTGTAAAAGTTGTCATAAATAAATAATGTACCTACCAATTTATTTAAAGAAAACTATATTAAGTTTCAAGAAGTATAGGTACATATTTTTCATTTATTCCTTTTATTCTATACATAAACAATTTTCATATTGTTTAGAAAGCAGTGGCCACTGTACCCCGCGTTGTCATGACCACTGTACCCCACTAGTGGGGCACAATGAACAAAAATGCTGACATGTATATTTTTTGCTTTTTAAAAAAAATGACAGTTTATAAAAATTCCTATACATAGCTTAAACATGCCTTTAAAGTTTAATATATTGTCCGTTGCAAAAAAGTGTGTTACACAATAGATATTGTAGTTTTCCCAAAAAAGTGTCCACTGAGGCCCGCTCTCCCCTACTACTTTCGGTTTGCGTATTTCTACCAAAATCGTATCCGGTATTAAGATCCTTATTAAAACCTTAAATATGAAATTTGGTTATTAAGGTTTGATACTTTTTAAGTCATCGTGCGGACGGAAAATCGTCAGTCCATACGCACGCACACACACAGACATCATGGTGAAAATAGTAAATACGTATTCTGAAACGTGCTTATCCACCAAAAACTCATACCTACTCGAAAATTTTGATTCATTACAATACCTCTCTTATAGAATATGAGACGAAAGTTAAAAATTACACATAAGTAACAAAATTTGTGGTACAGAATTGCATATCTAAACATAATAGTCTGTTTTGTAAAAGTATCGTATAAATCTTTAAAAATAATTGCATAATCGTCTACTATTTACTATCGCACGCACATAAACATCCATTTACTCCTGGTCTAAAAACCAAAAACTAAACAAACACAAACATTTAACTGGTCCGTCTTACCGTTTTCAACACTTTCCCATACCGGACACCCAACACCACACGATGCTTGTTGTCTCTTGGTGTCTGTCAATGTGTTTGGTGTTTGTACAGCACTATAACAGTACCGTGGCGTGATCGTGATCGTGATGGATTTCTAGCAGGATGTTTGATGTTTGCTGAATTTCCTCGGAGGAAATTGGCTCCGAAGGTTGAAATAGAGCCCGTGGTAGTGGTGGATATGGATTGGTTTGAGAAGTTTCTGGTGACATGGATTATGGCAGTGGTTAATTTCAGCCGGAACACGTCGGAACGGTGTTCCGATACCTTCCAAGGCAGCCGGAACACGCCGGAACACAGTTGTGGTGGCGCGCAATGCACGCACACACCAATCCCCTTTATTAAGACTTTTCGTAAATAAACAAAGATTGATTATCAAACTGAAAGAAACAAATTTAATAAATGAGATTTTCAAATTCTTAAAAGATTTATCTAGTACCAAATATAAATTATCATTGCTTAATTGATAAAGATCTAATAATACCAATTAATGAAGTTTTAAGAAGTCAATTTAACAAAGGTACATATAAATTAATTCAATGTGAAGAAGTATTAGAAGATGTAGCAAATCCTGCAGATCAGTAATTAGAAATAATTCAAAATTATCATTTAGGTAAAACAAACCATAGAGGAATTATTGAAACATATCAAAAATTAAAAAGAAATCCCTATCAGATACCCGATAACCTTACAAAAACTCCTAAAGTTCCTTTCGACATGCTACATATTGACACTGACGTTAGAAAATAAAAAAAAATAACATTAATAGATGCTTTTTCAAAATTTGCTCAAATGATAATTTAAAATCACTTTCTGCAATAGATATTACTAATGCATTATTGCAATATTTTGCACAATATTGAGTTCCTGAAGAAATAATTTTTGATAGTGGAACCAAGTTTAACAATAATTTAGTCAAAGATTTACTAACGAGCTATAGCATCAAAATTCATATGTTCTGTGTACAGATGGGAATTTAGGATTTAAAATTTGCGAAAATAGGTTCCTAAAAAGGTTAATAAAATTCTCGTTTTAGGTACAAAATATCTAAAATTAGGTTCCAAAAAAAAGTATTTTAGGTTATAATTTTTTTAAATGTTTTATTATATTCAATTCTAAAATTTAGGTTTTTAAAAATTAGTTACGGTTGTACAATCATCAATTTGTACAGAATTCTAGCATCAATAACAAGCACAATCTACACTACAGCCAGAGTGGTGCGACTCGTATACGAACTGCTGTAATAATCACGTGACTAAAATTTTAGTTTTCGTACCGACCGCTAGATTGCAGCTGTATTTAATTTCAAAATTTCAAATACTTTTTAAAATGCGCGAAGAAAATAACTGCAGAAGTACCAAAATCAATATTGACAACTTAGAAAATACAAGTATCTGTGAATGTTAAAATTTAAAAAAAGAAAAAAATTAAAACACGATTTAGGAACATAAAAAAATGATTTAGGTACAAAAATAGTAAAATTAGGTCAAAATTTAAAAAAACCACGATTTTAAGAAAAATAGGAAATATCATATTGGGTTCAAATGAAAGCATTTTCTTCAAAACGGATTTTGTATTATGACACATAAAATAGTATTCACGTAGAAAAAAAGGAAAAATCACTAAATTCCCATCTCTAGTTATGTGTCGACAACCCCAAGTCAAACGGTGTAGTCGAAAGATTTCATTCAACCATCATAGAATATTTGAAAATTCTAAACCAACGAGAACACTTTAAGAATCAAACAGACTTTAATAAAATACAATTGGCTTTAAAAGAGTTTTTTATTATCCTATTTTTTGTTAATTTTAATAGATCCGGGGACCCCCGGACCACCCCTTTTCGGGGGGGTATTATATATACCCCTCAGATCCCCCGGTAATAGGCGTTCCGGCACCTATAATTTTACAAATTTAGCACTGGATTGTGGAATGGTTAAATCAACTACTAATCATGATCTAAATATTAGAGGCTGTCACAGCCAAGTTGAGTAAAAGGTGTGCTATAGATAAAAATTTTGAAATCATGAGTCAGTGTTTCACGGTTTTTATTTTATTCGTTCAAAGAAGTAATCAAATTGAATGGTTCGTGGTACTTAGTTTGTAGTCTATACTACCCAAGACATTTCAGTTTAAATTTCTCTAAAAAGGGCATGACAATGATCGTAATTTGTCGTGCATCCGGTGAAATTACTTTGAAATATGTTAGCAAGAGCGAATTCCATCCACAAAAAAGTGTCGAGCTAAATAAGAACTCGTTTTTAAATGAATGTAGCGCTTGCAGGCCTTTTAAGTCGCCAGTTCCATTGTTTTAACAATTTCTTAACAAACCGTGACAATATCATTTGCGCAAACGTGCGTCAACAATCAGAGAAAAAATTAAATAAGAACCTGAACTAATGACGCATTAAATTTCACAAACCAGAAATGGCAGAAGACGAACAGAGGTAATCTAATGACCATTTTCGACTTAGAAGTCTGCAATCAGCAATAAAGATTTATTCTAAATGCTAATGAAACGGCAAACAACAATTGAACAATCATTTTTAATTATTGGTAATCACACATTCATTATTGATTAACAGAGTTTAACAAGAGAATTCTTAATAGTTGATTTCTTGATTACGATAATGCAAAACATGATCTTTGCAAGAATTATCATAATGCCAGTGTCAAACGGTGATTTTTTTAGGTATGTTATGCTGGAATAACCCCATTAGCAGAACCGGCCAAAACCAATAGGAATAATTAGTACTCGATTATTACTAATTAATTACCCTAATCCCTAATTTATTACTGTGGTTTTTTTTAACCAAAGCTAACAAAACCGTACTAGAGCTCCCACAAACTCGGTTTTTGTTTTGACTACACTAACAAAGCTAACAAAACCGTACTAGAGCCCCACAAACTCGGTTTTTGTTTTTACTATACTAACAAAGCTAACAAAACCGTACTAGAGCCCACAAACTCGGGTTCGTAAAACCCTCGTTAATTTTTTTAAAAACCACAGTAATAAATTAGGGACTAGGGTAATTAATTTGTAATAATCGAGTACTAATTATTCCTATTGGTTTTGGCCGGTTCTGCTAATGGGGTTATTCCAGCTTTCTTATCAAACTGTAATATTTTGAGTCAAATTTACTTATTAAATAAGAACCAGAACTAATGATATTAAATTTGGGAAGATGCGAACGAAGATGCATACACAAGAAGATACAAAATCTATATTTTATAGTCAAAACAGAGTACCTATGTGGGACTCGAGAATGATATGGGTTGTTCATTATATTAGTAAGGTTTATATTCAAATCATTGTTGGTTTGATGAAAAATTGAACATCTGTCACTAGTTGCAGGATTAAAAGAAACTAGTGAAATTAAACCTATTTATTATGGGAACACGCCACTGCGCCAAATTGCCGTAATGTCAAATACCCGCTGTGTCCAATTGCCGCAATGTCAAATTGTCACTGTGCCAAAACGCATCCCCACCACTTACATACTTGTAATAACGTATGTCGAGAGACTACTGCAAATTTATTTCGACACAGAGGCAATTTGACCCAGTGGCAATTGACTCAGCGGCAATCCAACACAACAGCAATATTTAGACATACTGGCAATCGGGCATAGCGACCAAAACCGAGTTTGTGGGTCTCTAGTACGGTTTTGTTAGCTTTGTTAGTATAGTATAAATACCAAAACCGAGTCTAGTACGGTTTTGTTAGCTTTGTTAGTGTATGTCAAAATGCTCCTGTTATGTCCAATTGTCGCTATGCCCGATTGCCAGTATGTCTAAATATTGCTGTTGTGTTGGATTGCCGCTGAGTCAAATTGCCACTGGGTCAAATTGCCTCTGTGTCGAAATAAATTTGCAGTAGTCTCTCGACATACGTTATTACAAGTATGTAAGTGGGGGGGGGATGCGTTTTGGCACAGTGGCAATTTTACATTGCGACAATTGGACACAGCGGGTATTTGACATTACGGCAATTTGGCGCAGTGACATGCACCCTTTATTATGATGATCTAAAAATGATATTGATTTCATATACAAAACGGCGATCAAGTATTCTATCAAAATGTATGTCACTCCACGATTTATTTGTAGTAATCAGCGAATTTGATCAAAGCAGTAGGTTCAAAGTGAAGTAAGTTGATGAATGTGACCTTAGAATGTAATGGTGACTAACAGCTATAGAAATGTTTGTCATAAACGAGTGTGTGCGAGTAAAAATGTCCGTAATGGATTGAGCAACTCAGTGCAACTGTGCATAAAGCAAATTACAATTTGATAATGTGCCTTGGAACTATTGAACTATTCGCAGATTGATTTGAATTGTAAAATAAATTGTTCAGACTTTATGACTCGTAACGCAGAAGGCAGACGGCAATCGCCAAGATTCAAACCATATAACCATTACCCATTTGAATGATGGCATTATTGTTTTTTAAATTTGGCTGTAGTTAAACAGTAGATCATATTACTTTGTCGAAGAAATTAAATTTTAAAGTAAAAGCCAAGTTGATTTTAGGAATTTAAAATGTATTTCAACTCTTCATGGATATATCTTAAATTGATAAATTTTTTTGTTGCCTTTTTCCATCTTTTAAAAACAATTCTACTTATCCCATTTGCCATGAATCTTCCATGGGATGTTTAAATATATCTTATTCTTATACTAGAAGTAATATGACGTTAGTAGCCACATTCTGATTACGATCAAAAATTACATACTCAATACAAACATCTCAGAGAATTACATGGGACGCATAATTGGGATATTATTACAAAATTAATAAAATTGGGATGTTACATAGATAATGTTACTAAGGGCGGACATTAGCAATCGCTAGGATATTAATAGGATGTTAATAGGCAAATATAGTATGTAACAAGCGCGATGTTCACATTCTTGAAATGTTCTGGGGATTTTATTTTATCAAGTAGGATGTGTACATAATTGACATAACTTAATAATGGTCGGGATATTGGCCGAAATGTCGTTTCGTCATATTTTTATTACAAAAAAGTCTCTTGTACCATGGTACTCTGAAATAACTCCAAATAATGCTATAAATGTATATTTTCTTTTGCGTTTTTACCTTCCGCCTAAAAGGAAAGTATAGGGATCGTGAAAAATTCAATGTCGAGATTTTTGTCAATAAGCACGTTTTAGTACCTTTGAACCTATTTTGACTATTTTCACGAGGATGTCTGTGTGTGTATTTGATTTAATGCCAATCGGAATCGATACTTTGCTTGAAGAACTATAATTTTTTTGCATAGCCTAACTAAAACCAAATTCACATATTGCAGTGTCAAGGCGGGAGGTTATGTGTTGGCCACATCAGATTTTTTTTTAGAACTAACAAATCAATATGATTGACTGTGGTATCATATTTTAGTTTTTAATTTTTAATTTTGTATTACATTACAACTTTGAAGAATAGCCAGGGAGCAACCTACTATTCCAACCTCACTTTTACATATTTTTGATTAAATTTGGAACAGTTTCTATAAAAATGTAATTTAAATAATTTTTTCATGATACAAAATACCTATAAAACTGCATATAAAATAGTATTATGTTGACAGTTACATTTAAAGTTAATATAAAAGACCATTTTGACAGCTGCCCCCTGACAAATTCATTTGTTATGGATTCGTCTATTGAATGTTATATTTGTAGTACTTTTCTATTATTAGAATCTGACCATTGTAAAGAAATCTAATTAGAAATTACAATACGACATTTCTTCTATTCTGCCTTACCTTGATAGCTGTCTGTGAGTAGTGAATATTTGAATAATTATTTAATAAGAATCTAGTAAAGTAACTGTAAACTAAAAGGAATATTTTCCAGGAATGTGCGTTTGTGTGTGTGTGTTTGGTTTGCGGCACTGTGTACGTATGTATGTACACAGCTCGGTATATAACGTACAGGAAGCACACAAGGGTCGCGCTGACCTCTGTGTCCACATATGGACAATGCAGGTTTTCAACGACGGACTGAGAATTGCCAACCGAACCGGCCACACTTGGATTTCGACAGGATCGGATTCAGATACAAAAGACGAATCATTTTTACCTTCCGCTTACCTGTAAAGGTTTTTAGTGGATGAGCACGAATTAGGGTCCTTACAAATAACTCTTTTTTGATAGTTTCACGATGATGTCTGTATGGTGTATGTATGTGTCTGTGTGTATGTGTGTGTGTATGTATGTGGCCAAGGCCAGGGTGTAAGTCGGATAACTCAAATACGAATTACCTAAAAATTTTGATATTTGGTATTTAACACTTGTAGGTATATAAATTGGAAGAGCTCATTAGATTTTGGTACAAATATCTTCATCGGAAGTGATATTTTTTGAATATTGAAAAGGTTAATTGTCAAAACTGTATATAAATTTGAATAAATATAGTATTTATTTGTAATAAGAATAAGAGAAAAAGTTATTTGCAACTTACGTTATAAAAAAATTGTCTTTGTCTGGTAGCATTAAAGAACTGCAGTAAAATTTGAAAAATAAATTTATCAAATAAATTGAAATCTGTAATCCATGTTCGGTTGAGTTTTGTTTCTGCGTAAAAAATATTGACAGGTGAGACGGGTGACAAGTTGGCATACTAGCGCTATATAAGTCATAAGTAAGATATTAAATAATGTAGTAATTGAACGGAGGATGGCTTCAACACAGAAGAGTTTTCCTGTTAATGAATCTTTTTATTCAGGTGATTCAAATTTCTGTGTTTGAATATTTTAGATTTTTATTTGTATATTTTAAAGTCTTGATATGGTGGAAGGTTGTGTGCTGGCCACATCAGATTTTTACATTAGAAATTAAATTAGTTTGTAATATTAATTTATTTCGGGACGTTTCGGCGCCCAAACGGCAACCATCATCAGCCTTACACATCAATTTTTATTATTATTACATGTTCTTGTTGTAAATTAACTTTTCGTGGTTACGTATTTTAGTATTAAACATTTTGAATGTTGAAAGTTTGAGTGCGAGAAGAACTCATTCCTCATTTGATTCTTTGCTTATTACTTATTAAATTTTCGTTCCGAATGCTCCATGTCTACACTCGACCAATGTTCATAATCCAAACATTGAAAGTATAGGATTTCAAAACTATAATGCTAATAATGCTCAGCCAGTAATTCAGCATTTATGTATTTATCTTCTATGATAGATTTGCAATTTGCGAAGGCATGTAAATTGCAGTGTGAACTGTGCTGACTTGACGTTTTAGTCTTCCGTAACTGATTCGATTTTCATGTAGTTCTCGTCGTCGACGTTTAACCGAGTTCTACTTGCAGCAAATACTTTCACAAACCACATGACAATACTGCTAATGTCCACATCAAATTGGATAATCGTTACATCATTGCTATCTGAGGAGAACTACACTACAAAGTGAGAAAATTCAAAGTATTCTTATAATAGGGTACTTTACCGTAGTAGCAAATTAGCAATCCAGTCAATTATATTGAAAGGAGACCTCAAAATTGAGTTATTGCCATGAAAAATGGTTTCAAAAAGTTAATAGTTCTTTAAATATTTAAGATTTTACGTATCGATACATCTACGTCACAGTAATTCTTACTTACAGAAATAAAGAAACTACCAAATTGTATATTTTGTAACATCTAGAAACAGTTGATTTTACATGGAGTACATTTTAATTCCAGCCCCATTGTTTGAGAAGATTTCCAGCTACCTATACATCTACGTCACACAAACTTTAAAAATTAAGAGCATTCTGTACAGGAAGAATGTACACGTTAAAGCATTTGACACTCATACACCTCACCGACACATGGTTGCACATTTTAACAAAAACTAATTTTTATATGGTAGATAAGGGATAAAACTTCGTTCTATTAGTGCAATTTTTTTTTCAGCATGTTCAACGGTCGAAATTAATTACTTTCAACCGCTTGCAGGCGTTTAGAAGTACCTACAGATTTTTCTTTATATTTCGTAGAACATAGTTTAATCTACGGTGGGGTAGTGTTATTTTTTAGAAAAAACTTTCTGATTTCGAGAAAATTAGAGGTAAAAAATGTGAATTTATGTAGTTTTCTTTATTTTATAAACTAAAACTTCGGTACAAAACAGAAAAAATGGCACTAATAGAACGAAGTTTTATCCCTTATCTACCATATACAAATTTGTTTTTGTTAAAATGTGCAACCATGTGTCGATGAGGTGTATGCGTGTAAAGTGCTTTTTACGTGTATATTCTTCCTGTACAGAATACTCTTAATTACAGCTTTATTGAGAACAATTTAGGCTTAGCAGTACTCTCAATCGCTTTCAAATAACATGAAGTCTCAATAAAAAACTTTTAAAAAATATGGTAAACTACCCTATTGTAACAGGGGAAGCTTAAGGATTTTATTTGGATTTTATACTCAATCAATTGAGATGGTGGACAATCTTTATCTCGTAGATAGTTCGGAATAATTTGACTGTCGATATGATCTTCGCATGAAAAAATTTAGGTTCAAATGTAGTCAGCTGTACAATTAGACCGGGAGCTCATGACAGGTGATGGTCTCCGATTTTATACAGCATGCCTTTAGGAGGATAGCATATTGACCCTATGACAACATATAAAAACGGGTATTAAACCCTTGCACGCTTTCCGGTCATATGAAAAATTGCATTTCCACTTGCACAAAACTTTTTCGAAATTTTCCACCCTTGGGCCAACGAGGACTGCATGCCAATTTGGTTATAGGTGTTTTATGACACAAATATTAATTCTTTTCATCGGCATGCTGTATGAAAACGCGGAAATCATATTTTTATTACAAGATCACGTGATCGTTTGAGCCCTTTGGAATCTTGTGAATCGCATGCCTATAATTTTTAAGACTTTCTTTTGATAAAAGGCATGCATTATTAAATCAGAGAAAAACACAAAAATTTTGTGCAAGTTGGCATGCAGTTCGCTTTGTAATATGAGTTTCATTAGTGAGTTTGACATCAAAACATTGACAGTTTGATAAAGAAAAACTGACCATGTACCACACGTATTAGAAGTTGACCCATCCATACTAGCCCACCCTGCTATAATCTATCGTAATCGTTAGTTTTACGTTAGTTCGTTAGTTGAGATTAGTTTTGTAGAAAATTACGTTAGTTTTGAAAATTTAAACGTATTTTTTTAAAATAATATTTTGTGGACTAACTTCACAACAACCCAACCCTTTATTCGAAAGTGCGAGGAAAACACATTAATAACTTTTAATTTATTAGTTGATGTAAGTTGTAAAGTTAACCCACCCAAATACGAGTATTATTTTTAAAAATACGTATAAACTTTTAAAACTAACGCAATTTTCTACAAAACTAAACTCACCTAACGTAAAATTAACGATTACGATAGATTTTAACAGGGTGGGCTAGTATGGGTGGGTCAACTTCTCATACGTATGTACCACAAGTGTAAAATGTAGAAGACTACTTGGATGATAATTGTATTTCATCTTCAAATATTTTTGTTGGACGTTCCGTCCCTGTTCGAAGGAGTAATCTGCGTGAACGTGCGTATGTTTGTACATTTGTTGTATTTGGAATGCATTTGTGTGCGTAAGTACTGTAAACACCGTAGACACCTCACCATACTTCAAGTACAATAACCCATACGCACTACACACGTCCCATAGTTTTCATATTCAGGCATCATACCTATATTTCACACAAGGATTCTTCTAAAATGTATGGTTTTTTACCTCTCCCCTCATATTCTATAACAGAGGTATTGAGGTATTGTAATGGCTCAAAATTTTCGAGTATGTGTTTTTGGTGGGGTCTCTAGAATACGAATTTACTATTTTCACGATGATGTTTGCGTGTGTATGAATTATGTGACGATTTTTCGCCCACGATAACTTAAAAAGTATCAAACCTTTAATAACCAAATTTCATATTTAAGGATTTAATAAGGTTCTTAACACCGGATAAGATTTTAGTAGAAATTCGCAAACCGGAAGTAGTACTTTTTGAAGCTTGATATAGTTCTCCTTAAATATATTGGTACATTATTTATTTATGACCATTTTTGCAATTAAAAATAAAAGATAATATAATTATCTATGGGTACAGTTAATTTTAAATACAATTTGCTGAATCTGGTAGTATTTAACAATAAAATAAAGTGCAACTAATAATTCTACTTTTTTGAAATTCCAGTATCTGGTTTTCCATGATATGAAATTTGTTTCTACACACAATTCGAATTATTATGACAGTGACAGTACAGTTGACATCTTTTGCTTGCATCTTGGTTTACATTCTCGTTTACATATTACATGAACATGAAACTATTAAAATGTACCTAAGTAAAACTATTTATAAGATTAGTAGAATAAGCAAAATTAGGCGAGAGGTCGTGTGCTGGCCACATCACATTTTTTTTCATCTACATTTCACCAATACATTTCCTCTTTAACTGAATACTAATTAGTAATTAAACAAAACTGCAATTCAAAAGATATTTTATTTGACCAAAATCAAAATAGAGGAACTAATAATTTACTATATCTTGTAGAATTCATTTCTAGGCCCATGGATGGCAAATGGATTCTTTGAGAATTCTTTCATGCTTCTGAGTTTGGAGAAAAATAATCCTGATGAGAATTAATTATTGTCAAATAGTCTTGAAAAATAATAATTTCTAATACATTGATATCTTCAAATCAGAGAATTTCTTTTTGTCCAGAAGCTTGAAAGATTCTTGAAAGAATCCATGTGAACAGGGCTTTAGCTTACGGTATAGTATTGAAATGTAACTATGAGTTGTCCGTTCTGAGATCATTTACCCGCTTTTACATCCTGAAGTGCGGTTAATTATCGATGGTTTAAGTTTGTGAAGACTGCGAGGTCATTGGAAATGTTTTTATGCTGTTATGGTAAATGAACGAATGTGTTGTTTGGCACTCGTTAAAGATGTAAAACTAGTGAGTTTAGTGCGTTTGTTTGATGTGCATATATGGTCGTACAAGTATTTCATGGTTTTTAGTTTGTTTCCTGGTTAATATTTGCTTTAGATGTGTGAAAGATGTTTATTATTATGTGTAGAAAGAAAAATCATTTATTTTTACTGTTAGTTATTACAATTACTCGTACATTGCTATGCATATATTTAAGCTCATAACTCATGCTAGTTTATATCGATGTTTTACACATTTTTACCTTCCGCTTACCTGTAAAGGAAGGTATTGGAATCATGCAAAAAATCGGGTGGTGAATTTTTAGTGGATGAGCACGAATTAGGGTCCTTACAACTCATTTTTGATAGTTTCACGATGATGTCTGTGTGTATGTGTGTGTGTGTGTGTGTGTGTGTGGTCAAGGGGTGTTAGTCACATAACTCAAATACGAATTACCCGAAAATTTTGATATTTGGTATTTAACATTTGTATATAAATTGGAAGAGCTCCCTAGATTTTGGTACAAATATCTTCATCGGAAGTGATATTTTTTGAAGATTGAAAAGGTTAATTGTCAAAATTGTATATAAATTTGGAAAAATATAGTATTTATTTGTAATGAGAATAAGAGGAAAAGTTATTTGCAACTTACGTTATAAAAAAATTGTCTTTATCTGGTAGCATTAAAGAACTGCAGTAAAATTTAAAAAATAAATTTATCAAATAAAACGTTGATATCTTGTAATCCATGATCGGTTGATTTTTGTTTCTGCGTAAAAAATATTGACAGGTGAGACGGGTGACAAGTTGGCATACTAGCGCTATATAAGTCCTAAGTAAGATATTAAATGTAGTAATTGAACGGAGGATGGCTTCAACACAGCAGAGTTTTCCTGTGAATTAATCTTTTTATTCAGGTGATGCAAATTTCTGTGTTTGAATATTTGAGATTTTTATTTGTATATTTTATATGGGCACCGGATTGTACGTATACATTTCTGTTTAAAGTCTAGATATGGCGGAAGGTTGTGTGATGGCCACGTCAGATTTTTTGATTAGTATTAAGCCGGGGCCAGACATGCGGCATTCGGCGAATCCCGAATGTTCGTGATTTGCCGAACGGTATTCGCCTTTGTGTTCACACATGCGGCATTCGACGAATAACGAGCAAAAATATGGGAAACTGCCGAACGTTCGCCTAGTTGAACATTAAGTTGTCAGACGACAAAATGGCTTTATTTCTTTCCTTTATTCATACAAAATAGAGGACTTAACGAGATTATAAACCTTTTGTAATATCAAACAATCAAATTAACAACAACAACAAAGATAATCGATTGAGGCCGTGTGGGAGTCTAAATAATTGTTTATAGAAACAATTTGTATATAGTACAATAATAAAAATTTCTAACTACGAATAAGTTTAATAACTTAATTACTCGCTACTGAGCTGGAACTGGAGTGAGTGATTCGCCAGTTCGCTGTTCGCCGAATCCTAAATGTGTGATCGGTTGTGCGAACCCTCTCTAGAAGAACATTCGCCCACTTTGATGTGTGTTAGTTTACCGACTCTAGACGGGATGAGGCGAACAGTTCGCCGAACGATTCGCCAAATCACAAACTCCCCATACACACTGAGTGAAGTTCGGCGAACAGGTGATCGGGATTCGCCGAATGCCGCATGTCTGGCCCCGGCTTTATAATAGTTATTTACTTTACAAGTGGGCAAAGTAAGGAATTACCCACGAGGGAAATCTTAACTCACGAGGCCGAAGGCTGAGTGAGATAATATTCTTGCCCACGTGTGAAGTATAACGTTTTATCCAACACCTCTTAATAACTGCATAAATATTTTAAAAATATTAAGTTTCAACCTAAAACATCGTTTCTATGGTGACTTCCAACAAGCAAAGTAACAATTTACCCACAAGTGGGTATAATTTTTATCAATGCCACTTGTGGGTAATTTTTTACTCTGCTTGTTTAAAATCACCATAGTTATGATGCTTTTATTAAGAGGTGTTGGATAAACAATTATATTATATAAGAGAAGTATTGTAATGGGGATAAATTTTCGAGTATGAGTTTTTAGTGAATAACACGTTTCAGAGTCTCTAGAATACGAATTTAATATTTTCACGATGTTGTCTGTCTGTGTATGTACTCGAAAATTTTGACCCATTACAATACCTCTCTTAATTCTTATACCAACATCTTAGATATTATTATCAAATTACAAACATGGGGATGTTACATATAGATATGTTACCAAGAGCGGACATTATCGCTAGGATATATTTAGGATGTTAATGGGGAAATATAGCAAGTAACAAGCCGGGATGTTCACATTCTTGAAATGTTCTGGAAATTTTATTTTGTCCAGTGGGTTACCTATCTGGTGTGTGGCGAATACATAAGCATCTGCTTTTGACTCTGGAAAAGTTACATGAATGTGTCAATTTACATAATTTTTGTCTACTGCCAAAATATGTAGGACCATAAGTGTGAAAATTACCAAAATCGCAAAAAGCTAAATAAAAAGTATATAGTTTATAATCTGAGTGTCAGTGAAATTAATTTCACTGCCTCTGCGAATTAGATTGGTTTTAAGATTATGTTAATAAAGGCTTTATCTTGCATTGTTTAAAATTTCTATTTTTCAACAAATTCATTTGCTCTTATAAACAATTACACGCACTTTACTCATGTGAACATGAAAGAAAATTTTATTACTTGTTAATATTTATTGACAAATGACAAGGTTGCAAATTAATAAAACATTTTGTAGCATATAATAAGATAACTGTACGGAATTGCATACTTTGTTAATATATGAGTAGTAAAATTTATCCATTATTGCTGGAAATGCCATATATGGACGTAGGCATTTTAACCGTTAGGATTATTGCGGTTTTCATATTTCACATGTATGAAGTTTTATATTTGACATGAATTTATATGCACCGTAAAAATATTTAAACTTTTATTATTTACACATTTTATGAACTTTACTATACCTATAGGTATTTGTATTTGTCGAGGCAGTAGCTGCGCGGGTTTATGCACGGTACAGCTCTCTGCATGTAATGAGGTATGAACTCAGAGATCCATGGTTCGAGTCTCTCGGCCGGCAGTGTGTCGTTACAAATAAAATTATAAAAACATCTTACAATTAAATCTCACTCGGGCGTTTCAAGCTGATCACTTGGGCGCCCTAAATATTGCAATGTGTCATCGGCAATATCCAATTGGCATTATTGCCACATTGGTAATATTCCGGGAATGTTGCTTAGAGCCTTACAGTTGCCAAATTTTGGGTACATTAAAAATTAATATTGCCCGAATTTAGAAATATTGCCGGCAATATTTCCAGCAATGTTGCCACTGTGTATAATCTGTTTTTTTATACCACAATGTGCTATCGGCAATATTTTGAATAGGCAAGAAATACTTATAGGGCAATATGCTAATATGACCGAATAGTTGTAAAGATTTTGTAAAGAATTAAAAATGGAAATATTACCTACCCAAAATTTAGAAATAATATTGCCGACAATATTCCTAGCAATCTTGCCAAAAGTTCAAATATTGTGGCATTTTCAGTTTTTTAGTGGGTGTTTCTTACTGCTATAAAAACTAATCGATGCTATATAAAAAGAAACTAATGTTGTTTAAAAATATGCATAAATTGCCCTATAAGTATTTCCATTTTTGGCTATATTGCCATCAATGTTGGCAGCAATATTGCCTTGATTTTAAATTGCCGGCAACGGCACATTGCTACCTAGTCCTGGTTGCACAAATATTCTCTCCGTTGCCTGTTTCAAAGATCATCGCACGGATTGAGATTTGATTCTGACTGCACCAAAAGGAGTCTATCAAAGTGGTTGGATTCCACTACCATTCTGTAATTGGGAGCAAGTCCTTTTTAACGGTTACCATTAAAATAAAAATTTACCTATTTTATTTTTTAAAATCTGTAAAACTGTAAATATTTAAAAAAATCGCAATGAAATTTATAAGCATATGAACATTTTTATATTTGTCAAAAAAATATTGATGTGATTTTGTTCAGTATTTAAAAAAAAAACTTACAGATTTGCACAGAATCCCACCATTAGTTAGATATTTAAAACAAATGTACAATTCTTAACTATCAAAAAAGTTTATTTTAAATTTACCAATTTATTTTAAGCACTTCTCCGTTAAATTGGCGTTTAACTTCAAGATTACCGCAAAAACAAATGATTTTAATTTAGTTAATTTCTTAATTCATTTGAGTCACGTCTTAAAAGAAACAATGAGCATCAAACGCTTCCATCTCAAGGTTACAAAGGTCATCTAATTTTGTTAATTATACCTGATTACGTTAAAAGTGTACCACACACGAGACACGATATTATAGTACAAATACATTTCATCTACCTAATAGCGTTTATTAGGGGGTATTGCAGTCACACAATGGTCAAAACCACAAGCCTGAGATGCGCCAGAGCATACAATACAACCCTGGTTATAAGCTTCGAAAAACTCTTACTCTACCAGTGGAACACTGGGGGTAAAATATATACCCGGGTTAATAAATATGGCAAATACTGAACTGTTCGACTATATTTCTTATCT
Organism: Agonum fuliginosum; assembly: GCA_947534325.1. Classification (NCBI taxonomy): domain Eukaryota; kingdom Metazoa; phylum Arthropoda; class Insecta; order Coleoptera; family Carabidae; genus Agonum; species Agonum fuliginosum. Next base: position 1,875,391 of record OX384032.1, on the reverse strand, counting down.
GCGGGCTAATCTGAAACGATTGCGGTTTTGGGCATTGTGTGACTGCAATAAGCATTTAACGATTATTAGGTACTTGATGTATGCGTGGACTATACCAGCACAAACTCATATTAAGCCGCGTACACACTTGAGCACGAATGCGAATGAGGCAAGCCGAGGCCGCACAGAATGCCTCGTGTTGGGACACATGTCTCCCACATGAGGACGTATGAGGCTTACCGCGGCAGTGCTCCACGAAAACGAAATGTGTGAAAATTTTCAGTTTTTTCTCTTCTGTATGACCCCTTTAAGCTATCAATTTTTTAAATTTAAATCATCAACGTTCTTATCCAGTGTCGCAGCTAGTTCAGCCCAAGAATCTTATTTTTTCAATTTATTATAATAATTAGAATCACAAGGGTTCCATAACACTTCCTGTTTTCTATATTCTTCTATCAGTTGTAAACATAATTCTTGGCTCCACTCCATTTTAACTTATAAAATAATACAAGAATGCTGAAGAAATGCGTACATACAAGAATGTTTTAAAAACGCGTCCACACTGAGCACGAATTCCTTTGATAGACCGACAGCAGATGGCTCGGTCCGAGGCTGTGCGGCGAACAGCAGGAGCTTGTTTGCCTCGCCTCGGAACAACGTACACACTGGCTGCCTCGTGCGGCCTCGGCTTGCCTCATTCGCATTCGTGCTCAAGTGTGTACGCGGCTTTAAGATAAAAATATTTCAAGGAAACATTCGGTGGGTAGTCGTATGTAAATTATGTATAACTTTACAGAAAATTTAATACGAAGATTAGTATATTTAATATGAGCCATTTAAGTTTCATTGTAATTTTACCTTTTTTGGAAAAATCAAGATAAATTAAAACGCTATATAAAACTATTTTTACAATATTGTATGTTGTAGTCTATATAATTATTTATGGTATAACAATAGATTTCAAACTCATTAATTTTTCGTATGTGTAACCTTGGAACAGATATTAATTTTTATGATATACGAGGTTGAATAGTACCTTTGTTTTCGTAAATGAACTGATAATTTTTTAATTCACTTAGGTAATGAATTACGTGGGTTTTTGCAATGCCGTATGTCATTATTGTCATATTTAGAAGAAATACTGAGAAGCGCACGCGATAGCATGTATTTAAAAAAATCGTAATGTGTTATTCATTATTACAAGTGCATTAAGTCCAGTTCACACAACGATTCTTTGAGGATTCTTTCATGCTGCTGAATTTTGAGAAAATCCTGGTTAGAATTACCTGTCAAATAGCTGGATTAAATCTTCAATGAGTCTTGAAAAACAAGAATTTATAATTCATTTTGATAGCTTCGAAAGAGATTCTTTTCTGAAAGATTCAGAAGCATGAAAGAATCCTCAAAGAATCTTTGTGTGACTACGGTTAAAACTAAATTTTTATTCTAAACCATTCAGGTACACATTTCAATTAACTGCACAAAAATCTACCCTGTAGTGTACTACTCTCTACTAACAGCCATGACTTTCCGTGAATGTTTTTTTATCTTACATTTTTTTTTGTTATAGGTAAGGACAGTTGCCTGATGGTTGAAAATTGGTAAAGTATAAAAATAATTTACTAAAAATTACTGTGGTAAATCGCAAATAAATAATTTTTTCTTGAGTAATGACTAATAATGTGACATTTAAAAGTACTTGCTATTCCCTAAGATATGATCAAAGATGCTTAAAAAATAAATCTTGCAAATTTCATAATATTTACCTCTCCTTGTCAAGTACCTATAATTAAAAATAAAAATTCTTTCATAGCTTTCACCAGCCACATTTTATTATTAGCTCTTGTCACAATTTTGAACGAAATGATGATTTTCAAATTAATAATATTGTCGTATCATCGTTGAAGCATAAACGTTAATTTTACGATGTATTAATATGAGTAACTGTTAATTACTTTTAAAATGTACAGTACCGTTATGCAATATTAGTTGCACATACTATAAATTAAAATCATTTTCCGTATAGTTTGCAAAGTACAAAATAAAATGTTAAATATTTAAGCAGTTATTCAGTTAGAAATAACACACTTCGGCCTCATGAGTTAAGATTTCCCTCGTGTGTAATTCCTTACTTTGTCCACTTGTAAAGTAAGTAACTATTATAAACATTCAATAGGTAGATAAAAAATGAATTTACAAATGTACCTACCTAATTAAATTTTAAAAAAATCTGCATAAATTGAACATTTCTATAAGAATTTTTATAATAATTACCTCTCGCCTCATATTCTATATAAGAGAGGTATTGTAATGGGTCAAAATTTTCGAGTATGAGTTTTTGGTGGATAAGCACGTTTCTGAGTCTCTACAATACGAATTTACTATTTTCACGATGATGTCTGTGTTTGGTATGGACGTTTGGACTGACGATTTTTCGTCCACGATAACTTAAAAAGTATCAAACCGTTCATAACCAAATTTAATATTTAAGGTTTTAATAAGTATCTTAACACCGGATAAGATTTTGGTAGAAATCCGCAAACCGAAAGTAGTACTTTTAGAAGCTTGATACAGTTTTCCTTAAATATATTGGTACATTATTTTTTATGACAATTTTTGCAATTAAAAATAAAAGAAAATATAATTATCTATGGGTACAGTTAATTATAAATACAATTTGCTGAATCTGGTAGTATTTAACAATAAAATAAAGTACAATTAATATTCTATTATTTCGATTTCCATGGTAAGTCCATGATAATAAATTTGTTTTTACATAAAATTTGAATTATTATGACAGTGACAGTACATTTACAGCTTTTGCTTGCATTTTGGTTTATATCAAGGTTTACATTATCGTTACACGAACATTACATTTGGCGAGAGGTCGTGTGCTGGCCACATCAGATTTTTTTAAATTAAAATTTTAAAAGGCTACAACAGTTTATTGGTCCTTTCAGCATAATCCTTGTTGAAATAATATTTTACCATTTTTTAACTGGCCACAAAACACTCGCTACAGATATTATGTGCAGAATTTTTGATGGTAGACGGTAATAATATAAATAAAAATTTTATACATGGAATAGAAACGTTTAATTAATGAAAAAAAGTCAAAATTTTGTGAATTAGATGCGACAAGAACATGTAGGTCTTCTTATTTATATTTTCTATCAATAAATTAAATTCTCATACTCTGAGAAGACAGTGAACAAATTTTCTATGTCGTATTTCGTAAGAATTCTTTTGAATAATCGATGATATCAAGTTTCAAGTACAAATTCTTTGTATTCTTCGTAAGATTTATCGGCAGCAAGATTAGAAAACATGACAAACATATATTTAGCTAATTTGTATAAACATGCAACTAACTATGGAGTTGTCGGATGTGTTGCACCAACTAAAGTTATAAAATGTTAGTAGGTAGGTTGGTTCTTGCAGCAACTATTAAAGTAACTGATAATTTACCTACTTTCCACCGTAAAATATCAATCTCTATAGTGCTACAATATTCTCATTAGCATGCAACATTCATCATGGCTAATTAACTTGGCTATTATTACCACTCCTATATAGGAGTATGAACTCAGGTTGCACGACATTACCACTGCAAGATGAACGACATTGTCTGACAAAAATATTATTCTTATCAGGTTTTTCATAAAAATCTATTAAAGTCAAGTAATAAACTTCTTTTTTTATTTGTTTAAGGTTCTTCAGCGTCTATGGCTATTAGAATCGATACGATAATGTAAAGTACATATTGTGTATAATGTGTGAAATAGTTATTTGTCCTACTAGAGAGGAAAGCGCTTCTTTTTCCCACTCGAGCTCGAAGTTTGTGTCACGAGCGAAGCGAGTGAGGCAATAGAGCAAGAGTGGAAAAAGAACTTTCCTCTCGTGTTAGACACAACATTTTTTTCACGACATATTTAAAAACATTGTAAATGTAGAAGAAACATAACTAGAAGTTAGGTTATAACTGCCATCTGTCAGAATGACGTTTGAATTTGAAAAATGCAGCCAGTATGTCAAATTAAATTTAAGTTGTAAAATCGTGAAATAGTAGAAAAAGAAAGTATAAAACATAATAATTGTAAAATAATAATTTACAGTATATCATTATAAAATCAAAATTTTCAATAAAATAATAAATGTACTTACAATTTTTAAAATATTTCATCGTAAAATAACACTGGTGGTAACACTGCTTACTTTCCTCTCTAGAGAGGGAAAACCTACTTTCCTCACTATTTCGCGAAAAGAAAATTGTGTTTTCTCCGCATGTCGTGAAAAAATACATTTGTTTTTACAATTTATCTATGAATTTTATGTCTTTAAGGAAATTTATTATTTTTGATGTCGCTTCTGTTGAGTTTCCTAGAGCTTCTTTAATGGTGTCGGGAATTTGGTGCTTTGGTGTCTCATGTGGGTAAACTTCTTTTTATTTAACTAACATGTAATAATTTATCGAAACTCACAAATAGTTTATTCATTTACATTTGAATAAGAGAGCTATAAAAGTAGAAATTTTAGTTTGGTTCTATTTTAAATGAAGCATATTAAAGGGATGCATTTTAATTAAAGAGTATATGGATACACCCCCAATTTTTTAATAAATAGAATAAAATTAAATTAACTTATTTTTTCATGTTTTTCTTTTATGTTTTTGTATTACTAGTGTCAAATCCATGCTCTAGATTTATATTTATTGACGAACCATAATTGTATATGTACAAAAGATGGAATAAAGAATTATTATTATTATTATTATAAGTATTATAAGTCGGCAGTACGGCAGTGTGGTAACGTGACAGCGTTGTGATTGATATACATAGTCAAGCACGCTTCACAGCGGTTAATACTTGGATGGGTGACCATCGAGACAATAGTAATACCCACTGCGGCTCGGTGTTCCCGGCCCCTTACACCGAAAGGTATAAAAAGGGGTTACTGACTATATATATATATATTATTATAAGTGTAAAAATACAAAATTGTAGCAAGTAATTTGTTTCTTAAAATTAGCTCGAGATGTGGAATTCATCGCACCGAATTTTTATGAAAGATTTTTAAAATCGCAATCTTTTTTAAGAGGTACCTACCCCTTAGTATATAGTGCGATTTTGAAAATCCTTCATAAAAAATGTACCCATCGGAATTTTAGTCTAAAAGATGTAATTTACTAGACTGGTGGTAGAATGAGGAGTGGAGAAAAAATTACTGGGATGCAGTCAACAATAAAATATATTTCTCAATGGACTAGTTTCGACGTCACATCATCCTCAGAAGATGAGAAATTTAAATTTATGTCATTTACATGAAAATATCATTGATAAGCAATGTAAAACATTAGGAATTTTTGTCAAAATACTGTTATATCTTGAAATACATAAGATTTCAAAAATTGTCGTTAAAATATCACATAAAAACGTTGTTACCCTTCAACGAAAACTACTTAAATAGGTAGTTTATACTACTATACTTACTTATACAAACAAACAACGACAATAATTAACAACAGCATTCAAAATCTTCGCTTTTTCTCTCTTCTTACTGATTCCATTAACCGTAATTAATAATAATAATAATAAAATAGTTTTTATTTCTGTCGGACATCAAGACAAATACAAATGTATAGAAAAGTCGTCAAGATTAAAAAGCTATTAACACCTTCACTAATTTCTCTTCTCATCAATTCAGCTGAAAGTTAAGACAATACCCTCTCGGTAACGGCACCAGACGCGCAAGCTGGTGTAAAGCCCAGCACATTTAACGACTTATAACAATGAAGAGTTGGTTCGCTAGGCTTTGTACATAGAAGGCAGGACCGGCCGGTGTCAAGTGTCAAATGTCGTGACACTTGGCCCCACAACAACCGGAACGTCGCACACAGCACGTGACATTTCCCGTTAGGCCGAGCCGGCCCTGAACGACGAGAATGGTGATGTGCTGGAGAGGAGGGAAAATATGTTTTAAAAATTTTTTAATATTTTCATAAAACAGTTTTGGGTTACTGTTTTCAAATGGTATTTCATAAATTGCCATTTCGGAATTAATTATTTTATTTTATTCCATCCATTATACAATCAACAATCCAGTGGTTTCAAAAATGTGCTTTTTGCAAAAACTGTCTTAAATTGACGAATTTAAAAACAATTCTTTTTATCTATGGTCAGTAAGTTGGGTACCTACTACACAGGGTGTTTCTGTTCTTATGGATCAAACTTTAAGAGCCTAATGTAGTGAAGTTGCGCGCAGCAAAAACATGCTTTTGAATGGGGAATGAAATTGAGACTAATTTTGGTCGGATCGATTTAATTTTTTTTTCGTTTAAAGATAAAGATGAACTCCACATCCGCTTAGTGTTGAAATTTTAGTTTTATTTTTTGTTTCAATTTTACAATGCCATAAACTTGTCATAATTTGCCTTACTTCACATAACTGTTACTCAGTATATCAACAAAAAATGCAAATTTCAACACTAGACGGATCTAGATTGAACTTTTTTCTTTCAAATGAATCCTTGTTTGTGATGATACGTTCAAATTTAGTACCAATTTTAATCCCTCTACGAGAGCGCGTTCTCTATTGCTACCTTTGTTCGACACACTAAATCTGTATAAATCTATTCTTTTCTCGCAGACAGCTACATTCGGGCCTTAAGCGTATATGTAACAACGATACTGATAACGGAACAAAAAGAATTTTTCAAATATTCGCAAAATTAAGGGTGGTTTACCATTTACTTAAAGGAAACATGTTGACTGCCATTGGTTTCATAGCTGTTTGTGTTGTTTTATTCAAATATTAACAATGCACGTAATTATCCAATCCAATGCTGATAGTGTAATGAACAAATTTAATTAAAAACAACACAAACAGCTATAAAACCAATGGCACTCAACATGTTTTCTTTAAGTAAACCAGCCTTCATTTTACGAATTTTTGAAAAATTCTTTTTGTTCCGTTATCAGTAGAACCCTTAAATTTTGATCCATAAGTACAGAAATACCCTTTAAAATTAATGCAAGAAGTTGTGAATTAGCTTCTATCTATAAAGGTATTACTCTTCAGACTAATTTAGTTCAATAAGACAGTAGCTTCGCAAGTTTAAGCACAACTCTCTGCATGTGATGACGTACGAACCCGGAGTTCCGTGGTTCAAGTCTCTCGACCGGCAGTGTGTGATTGTCGTTAAATTGCAAAAGTATCTTCCAATTAAATCACACCCGGTCGCTTCAAGCTAAACACTTGGCACTTAATCGTCTTAAATGTAGTCCTAATTGCAAAAGAATCTATCCGGTGCCACTTTGGCTTTACGCACGGATTGAGGTTCTGATTGCACCAAAACGAATCGGTCAAGAAGTACCATTTTGTAAGAAGTACCATTTTGTAATTGGCGGTAAATCTTATTGAATGGTTGCCTTCAAAATAAAATAAATTTTTTTTAAAGCAAATTCTATGACTATAAACGTTTAACAAACGCAACAAAACAAACGAAACAAATTGCTTTACTCGATTTTAGAGGAACTCATCTTTAGAATTGCAACGAAACTAGAACAGTAGAACAATCTTAACATTTATTATTATTTATCAAAATTTCGATAATTACAGTGAATTTTATAATATAATTTCGGTGGAAAATGAAATAGCTACCGCTTCAAAATTAAATAGAGCATGAAAAATTAGTAATAAGGGCAAAACACAGTTAATCATCGTAAGCTTCCAGCAACATTTAAAGTTCAAAATAATGCTCATTTACTCATAGCTCATGCCACTTTGAAATGTCAAACATGATGGCCTTATTTATAAAGCAACAAACTGACCCATTTCAGAACAAAATTTAATCTAGTAAATTAGGTCAGTGGTAGGGGAACACATAGGGCATTTATCAAAATTGGAACATTCAAATAATAATTACCTTACCTACTTGACAAATATAATATTATTATGATAACGAAATAGCGAGAAACTTTCCGGCAAAGTGTGAAGAATTTTTGAAAAATCTCAGACTGGGTTCAATTCCCGGCTCAGTCTGAAAGGTTTCAAAAATTCTTCATAATAGTTATTTGTTTAACTAGGCAAAAAATATTAGATTTGCTGCCGCGGCTAGAGTTTCATAGATGAAGCGCAGCCGAGGCTATGCATCTAGCTTAGGCAGCAAATCTGTATTTTTGCCATGTTAAACATATTATTTTTCGGCGATTGTTATTAATTAATATTAATTTAGCGATTATTTTAAATAATATATTCATAGGTATCAAGGTATCGCAATCAAATTATGTTGCTATGCCTATGTTGACAGTTGCTATGAAAAAACAAAATAGGTTAGGTATGTTGATGAATTTTATAAATGTCAAATTTGTTGATTCACCATAGTAACAATTACTTTTGCTGCCTAGGTTTATTTTTACTATTTTTGCTGCATAGGCAGCAAAAGTGACACTTTGCTGACTGTCAGCTGTCAAAAAGCAGCACTTTTAATGTCAACCGCCGAAAAAATTATGTTTTAAAATATACATAATTTGATTTTCGGTCTACAAATTTTATGACTTCCTTTGCCAAGGAGTCAAACTAAATGTCGAAATGCTCGACTGACTACAATCACGATTTTGTCTCACCCACGCCCATGTCTAGAACAAATAATTAGTCCAGTCTCATACGTATTATGTGAACTAACAGCAACTTTAATAATTAAAATAGTCAAATAGCCGAAACTACTGCACCTCTTTATTATTCATATAGTAATTGACGAGAATAACGGTAACACGAATTATAACAATTGGCATTATGTGATGTGTTAATTTAGCTTATAACTATACAGAGATTATTATGTATTTTGTGTGACAAGCACAGTAAATACAGACAAATAATGCTCTGTTAAATAGTTAAATGTTTAATTGTAGCATGAATAATGTAGCAAATTCAGAAGCACAAATACAAACAACAGTTTAATGCTGGTATTAGCTAAATGATTTAATTAATATTGCTACAATAATTATGGTACACAACTTGCTGTAAACTGTCAAAAAGTAAAAATTGTAGTTTTTCATGACTATGATAATATAATTGAACAAAACTGGAATCTTAATCAAAGTTTTTATGGTTTTTATATACAGGATGTATCCTATATTCGAGTCTACGTTAAAGGTTCATTCACAGCAATGAATATGTAAAACAAATTACATACAAGGTGTTTCAAACTTAACAAAAAATTAAAAGGCATATACTGTACGACGTGCTGATCATGAAACAAAAATATTTTTTTAAAATTCGCAGCATCGTATTTCAAGCAATCATTTTTTGTGACTGGATTCCACTGTTATATAACATCTACCATCCTGTAATTGGGAGTTAATCCTGTAAGTTGGTTACCATAAAAAAAAATCTGACGTGGACACCACATGACTTCCTTGTACGCCTATTAAACTGTTCATACTTTTCTTAATAACTAAAATGTAGAATAATATAAAATAAATCTGACGTGGCCACCACAAGACCTCCCGCCATACCTACTTTATTCTTTTAACTTATTATACAAATATATTAATATATAAGTATTACTACTACTGCTACTATACTCACAAATATATTTTAGTCATTTTATTTAAACTGGCAGAAGAAGATATAATGATATATCATTTAAATTTTACGTAGTAACAAATGTTAATCAATCATGGACTACAAGATACCGAAATACTAAATTATAAATATATACTTTAATTATTCTTAAATGATACCAGATACAAAAATATTTATAAAATACCGATTGTAGGTAATAATCACATAATCTTTCATTTAAAATAAAAAAATTGTCTTAAATTAAATATTTGAAAAGTACTACTTCCGGTTTGTAGATTGAAACCAAAAATAGGAGGTGCACAACTAGATGCTATAACAGTCCTAAATACAAAATTTCAACTTTCTAAGTCTAACCGTATTTGAGTTATGCAACACACATACGTACGTCCGTCTGTCCGTCCGTCCGTACGTACGTACGTACGTACAGACGTCACGACGAAACTAGTCATAATGGATTCAGAAAAGGTCAAAACGGATATTTCCATCAAAATCTGAAAACCGAAATTTTTCGCGATTATAATACTTCCTTATTACTCTGTACAAGGAAGTAAAAATTACATCAAAATAATTTGCACAGAGAAATTGAATCAAGCAAAGTAATTTTCAGATTGGTGCAGAGGAGGGAGTCATGACTATTATTCCCTGCGGGATTAATATAATGGCATTATGTAGCATTTAATTTTCATGTTATTAGTAAATAATTTCTAGTAGGTAAGTAATGTTTAACATTTCTCTCTGAAGAAATAGTAAAATGAATGTTTTGAAGTGAAATGAAATGAAAGGGAATAAATTTGTAGGTTTGAGGCGTTGAAAGAAGAAGTGCATGAAAGATAGAGCGATCGAGCGAAGCCTCAAGTCTGTGTGACTCGGTGAATCAGTTCGCTATTGAAATAAAATCATTCTTCGTTCTACAACATTTCACTTCACATGTAATGGGTATCTAGGCCAAAGGAGAGTTGTGGCTCATATTGACTTGCACTGGAAACCTCATACGCTATGCAGTTATGCGCTTCTTGATTAATTATTTATCATAATAAGAAGTAAATGAATGAAATGGCTGTGCTCTACTGGAATACGATCCTTCGAGCTATCATTACCTCTACTACTGTTGCAATTATCTCGCACTAATGTGTAGAATTTATAAATTATGACATGTATTATTTTAACCGAAAGAAGGAGAAACCTTTTTATTAATAGTCTGTTATTATACAGTTTCTATTTCATTATTGCAAATGCTAATGCAACTGTAATGCTGGACTGAAACTGAAATTAAAATGTTTTACATAACTTGGTTACAGAATTCAAAGAAGTTTATACATAATAGAATAAACAACAAAAATTAAAATCATTTTTAAATTTTGATTTTTTAAATTTTGATTTTTTCCTCTCGCCACTCAGTACTGTTAAGCCCGTTTTACATTACACTAAATCTTGAACAAGATATTGTTCAATTTTTGAAACAATCTAAATTGTGTAGTATCATACAGCAAATTGTGTGAAATATCGTATTGCTTCGTAAATTGTCTGAAAAAATAGATAAGCGCGGCTGTCAAATTATTATATGCGAACTGCGCAGAATTACAAACTAAATATTGTAGGTAGGTATATAAATTTGTCTCAGTATAAAACAGAGTTCATTAAAAACAGAGCAATTTATTGCTCAAAACGGCCATAAGCGAGGTATTGTAATCATGCTAAAATTTCTATAGTGAGTTTTCAATGGATAACACGTTTTAAGGTCCCTAGAACACGATTTTGATAGTTTCCTGATGATGTCTGTGTGTGCGTGTGCGTGTGTGTGTGTGGATGGATGTGTGGATGTGGATTGGTAGATGGATGGATGGATGAATGGGTATTAAAGGAACGATAACTCAAATACCACTAAATAAAAAAAATGAAATTTTGTACATAATACTCTGACACCCTTGATTAGATTTGGGTGTCGATCGTGCAACCGGAAGTGGTAGTTTCTTGAAGATTGAAGAGTTTTTCTGGATTATCCTTAAAATTTGTGGATTAAAAACCAAAAAGTCGTGGAAACGCCCATTTCCGAATTCCCTTTCAATGGTAAATTTGTGAGTAAGTGCCTTCATACACACTTATATCAGTAAAATAGTAGAGTGTGGCGAGAGGTCATATGTTGGCCACATCAGATTTTTAAATTTTGATTTATTAATTATTTATTGTAAAATCTTGTTGCTGTTGCTCAGGCCCTTGATTGGCTGTTTTTTAGTTTTTATAATTTTTGACGATCGATTAACTAGTAACTTTTTGCATAATTTAGTTGATTGATGACTGTTAAGTAACATGTACGTGTGTGTTGAGTTTTATCTTCTTTTGACGACAGATTTCTGTAAAATAATTTACATGATATTTATATGTAAGTCTGCTTACCTATTGTATGATTGTATGTAACTTTTTTTTATTGTATATTTTTGTATGTATCAGTATCAGCACCCTGAGGAAGACTGAATTACAGTCGAAACGTCGATGTTTTATTGGATTTTTTAAATAAATGACTGCTTCTCCTACAAATCCTCTTTTGATTTATTTAGTTTCGCTTTATTAAATTTTGACTTTTTAATAAAGTAGTAAGTAAGAACTGATTTAAAATGAATTGGTATTTGTTCATATCTACTGATGTACCTTGGTGTGATTTTTGTGGTTGTTGAATGTGGTTTATGGCCATGCCGTATGTAAATGCAATTGTCATAGCGGCCGCCCGTGGGCGTCCACAAAGGCAGGGTATTTTCAAACAATGATTTATTACGAATTTCATGTCAGTATCGACTTATGATTCATAGAAATTCAGTTTCTAATGCCCCCGCCGAGCTGTGCTAAAGTTATAGTCGCGGTATCAAATACAAATAATACTCCTGCAGTTTCCAAACTGTCAATAACAATATTTACCTCCTGTTATTGAAGGGATATACAGGGTTTGTTCAATCCATAACGGTCAATATTAGCTTTTGTAATCATTGTTTGTCTGCTTGATATGTTCTATTCTCATATTATGTCATTTATATTTGACGCTCAATCCCAAACATTATTGAATAAACTAGATAATAAAATGTTAACGAAATAATAATAAATTAATAATAGTTATTTACTTTACAAGTGGGCAAAGTAAGGAATTACCCACGAGGGAAATCTTAACTCACGAGGCCGAAGGCTGAATGAGATAATTTTCTCGAGTGGGTCATTCCTTTTTGCCCACGTGTGAAGTATAACGTTTTATCCAACACCTCTTAATAACTGCTTAAATATTTTAAAAATATTAAATTTCAACCTAAAACATCGTTTCTATGGTGACTTCCAACAAGCAAAGTAACAATTTACCCACAAGTGGGTATAATTTTTATCAAAGCTTGTGGGTAATTTTTTACTTTGCTTGTTTAAAATCACCATAGTTATGATGCTTTTATTAAGAGGTGTTGGATAAAAATAATTGTTTTGTGTTCGATAACACATGTTTAAATAGAGAACGTGTATATGAACGGCAGTAGTTTATTAAATGTGAAGAAAGAAAGTTATAAAAATTGAACACGCATTTTAACCACTTCTGGAAGTAATTATAATCTATACTACCAAATTATTACTGACACTGGTTTTTGGAAATAAAAAAAATTGTAATTTGAACTATAGTATAGTCCACGCAGACATCAAGTAACTAATAATCGTTAAATTCTTATTTGCAGTCACACAATGCCCAAAACCGCAATCGTTTAAGATTAGCCCGCAGATAAGAAATATAGTCGAACAGTTCAGTATTTGCCATATTTATTAACCCGAGTATATATTTTACCCCCAGTATTCCACTGGTAGAGTAAGAGTTTTTCGAAGCTTATTACCAGGGTTGTATTGTATGCTCTGGCGCATCTCGGGCTTGTGATTTTGACCATTGTGTGACTGCAATAACCCCCTAATAAACGCCAATGATTATTAGGTAGTTGAAATTAATTTGTACTATACCTACTTATAACTGAATCCACTTTAGGCAATCACTTGCTTTTTTACCAGTAAAATTTTTAATAAAATAGTTATCCAATAGTCCTTGTTGTACTGTACCATAATTGATATAAAAATAGTCATAGTATATCGTTGGTAGCTATAATACCGAATCTATTTTTACCTCCCGCCTCATATTCTATCTATAAGGGAGGTATTGTGATGGGCCAAAATTTTCGAGTGTGAGTTTTTGATGCATAAGCACGTTTTAGGGTCCCTAGATTAAGAATTTAACATTTTCAAAATGATTTCTGTGAGTCTGTGTGTGTTCGTTCGTTCGTTTGTATGTTACAATTTTTTCGTTCACTCAAAAAATATCAAACATTAAAATTTCAAATTTTATATTTAAGATTTTAATACGAATCTTAAGCGTTCATTAAATTTTTGTACCAATCCACAAACCGATGAGTAGTAGCAGTAGTAGTAGTAGTAGGTACTTATATATTAATATATTTGTATAATAATTAAAAAGAATAAAAGTAGATATGGCGGGAGGTCTTGTGGTGGCCATGTCAGATTTTTAAAATCATTATTTTATTCGAATAAATCTCGGTCATTGTTCGTAACAATACATGAAATCGAGTCTCCTTTGCGTTTCCACGTTTTCACTGTTTCCAATAGACAAGATTTTATTGTTCGAACTTGTCGAATCCCAATCTTTTAATAATTAAACTTCAGTCTACCGCGTCCGTGAGAGAAACTAGTCGTTGTACATACGTTTCGCGTTAGTTTTGTGTTGTGTATAGTGAAATATTGTAATATTTTCGTGGTGTTTGTGATCAAAATGGGCATTAAGTGTGTTAAATTAATTTGTAATATGATTTCGCGTCGGATATTAACATAGATTAATATATTTGTGCATAGTTTTGTGTGGATTAAGTGAGCTGACAACGACTGTAAAGGTGATTCGCCAATAACATAAGGTTTGCAAATTTTATTATATTTGTAATGTGCTTCTGTAATTTTGGATACGGATCTGAATTTAGTGAACCAATTTTGATTTGCGATACAAAAATACAGTCACCTACCATTATTATTATTGTTAGGGGTTAGCTCAATGGTACAGTGTCCGTCTAGCATGCTAGCAGTCCTGAGTTCGATTCATGCAAGCGACAATAATATCACTCGATCCGAGTGGTTGGATTCTACTCTATTATAATAACATCTGGCATTCTGTAATTATTGGGAGTCAATCCTGTTGAGTGGTTACCATCAAAGTAAAAATAATAGTAGGGTGAGTCAGCTAAGTGTTCCCTATTTTATTTGTTTGTAAAGTCTCAAGTTTTTGTGTAAAGTCCGCCAAATTTTTGCTGTAAATACAGTAGCCACTTGAATTTTTGTTTGCAAAGTTTTATCATTATTGCTCTATTGCTTCCTAATTGGTGACTGAAATAATGATTATTTAATTAATGATTAGTCAAACGACTATTTGTAGGATTTTAAAGTACCTTAAGTGGCATCCTTATAAGATTAAAATTCTGCAGGCAATTTCTGAAGAGGATAAAGCAAACCGATTGGAATTTGCAGAAGACGAAATTGAACGAATGAATGAAAACCCTGGTCATCTGAATAACATCATGTTTTCTGATGAGGCACATTTTCATCTTGATGGTGCGGATTTAATAGACACAATCATCGGTATTGGTCAGATGAAAATCCCCACTGGATTGCTAAACAATCCTTGCACTCTCCTAGAACGACTGTTTGGGCTGCAATTGGAGATTTTGGATTAATTGGTCCAATTTTCACATTGAAGTGAACCACTCGTGAAGTTTTTGTCTGATCGATTTGAAATTTCGGCAGTAAAAATTCCTTTAGATAGTTCATGTTTTGCAAAAATTTCGTCACTTTCTGATAAAAATTGCCTAAGTTATAAAAAATCCAAATAGGGAATAGTTAGCT
The DNA here is from genome assembly GCA_947534325.1 of Agonum fuliginosum. Lineage (NCBI taxonomy): Eukaryota > Metazoa > Arthropoda > Insecta > Coleoptera > Carabidae > Agonum > Agonum fuliginosum. The sequence continues at coordinate 1,859,917 of OX384032.1, read as the reverse complement.
GACTCACCCTGTATATTATACAACTACGCTATAATGGATGCTATTATTCCTGAAGATGAAGTTTACAACACGAGCGAGGGTTTTGTTTTAATTATCTGAGCTGAGGGAATAATATCCATTATAGCGACTTGTATACTGAACTTTATCTACGAACTTATATATTACGTACAAGATTTTAATACAATAAATACCAATACGCACATTTTGACATTACATCACTAAGCTTTGCAATGTTTTCAAAAATTAATTTCACGGAGAAATTGATTCAGGCAAACTAATTTTCTGATTGGTGCACTAAAAAAAGTAAAAAAATTGCACATCAAAAGTACGTTATGAAAAAAATTTGTTGTTCTTGCTATAATCCAGAATATATAATACTGAATAAGTTCACATAAAAATAATTCTCAATTGTCATTAGTTAAGGAAATATCAGCTGAAAACTGGAAACCAAATCAGCCTGTGTATACGTTTATTTACTACAAATTGCGCTATACAAACAATGCAAGTATAAATTAAAACAACACCTTCCCATGTCTGTCAACGCTTATTAAGGAAATCAAAGTCAAGATCATCGTTAAGTACCTAACATCCAGGAAATATTTAATTTCATTAATATGCAAATTTAATAATTAAACTGCAATTTATATTATTTTTATCTTGTCAAAATTTTTAAATGAGGACTGAGACATGCTAACTAGCACCAGTATATCATGATGTACGATGTACGTTTTAATTATGTGCAATAAATTTCAACAATTAAACAGGATTTATTGTTCTGCTATTACCTTTATTTTTATATAAGGGTTCCAACTCCACAGCTCACAGCAAAATATTGCGTGTAGAAATATTGCAGTTTTTGGATAATTATTTAATCAGGAAAGTTTGAATTGGCAATTTTCAAATTATGATTTTCTATTTTAACGTATGTAGGTGGTACTCGAAATTATGATTCACCCTGTATCAGAAATTGATTGTAAAAATTTAAGTAGGTAATTGTTTCAGAAATTGATCTCGGCAAAAACATGGAATCATAAGCCTCATTCTCATAAGCATTTAGTTTTAAGATTTTAATTTAAATTTTAAGATGCCCTCTACCATCTCTACCAGCATAAAATGTACTAACGTAGCGAGTGTCTTGTGGCCAGTACAAGAATGGTCAAATTAGATTGCAGCAAGGATTTAATAGAGAAAGAATGGATCTACAGATGTGCCTTTTTAAAATTTTGATTAAAAAATTGTACACGAATATAAAAATTCCGAAAAATTTTTAAAAATTGTCTATTGTATGCAAAATTTACACGGTTATATCTCATAATAAAAAATAATTTTAAAAAGGCATCTGTATAGATCCATTCTTTCTCTATTAAATGTTTATAAAAATATTATCCTAAAGTGAATAATAATCTCACAGTTTACTCGCAATGAAAACACTTTTACAGTATTTTTCAACTTCAAAATGACATTGCATAGCTAGGATGTGGCAAAGTACGAGTTTCGGGCTAGTTTCAAGCAGCCGTAGCAGTGGGGAAAAGAGTGGAATAGAAAAAATGTTAAATCGATAATATTCTAGGAATTGGGGAAAAACGTAGACGGGCCGCTTAAATTAATATAACTAAATTCGTGTATTCACACTGTGAATGTTCGTATTTAGTTACATGAATTTAAATTTTATTTAACGTAAACCTAAATGTAAATTTAAAAAAATGCTTATGCGAATGTGGCTAAAAAAGTAAGCTCAAAATGAATGAACTGATACAAAACTGTTAGTTTGTTGTATATAGCAAATGAAATAAACAATAAACATTGTAGAAAGGATTCATTTAATCATGGAAGGGTGCAGCTCCTCAAACGAATTCAATTTCAAATTCAAATTCAGATTCAGATGCTGTGAGTCAGAGCGTCAGAGGTTGGGATAGTTTGTTTACTTCCTAATTCGAGTATCGAGTAGAATTAATTAGCGTTTTAATTATAACTAGAATAAATTACCTCCAACATGTCTTTATATGTTAATATGTCATGCCTCCTCAATTGCCTGTAATTTAGATGAAGTTAGCCTTATGTGCAAATCACTCGGAAGTTAAGTGTGAGTGTGGTTCACAATGAAACTCTTTTACAATGTCGCAGACGCAAGCAACACGCTTCCGTATACTTTAAATAATATTTAAATGATTGACAATGACTATGACTCAGACTCAGAATCGAGCTCAGAATGTTTTAGTTTTTGTTGCTTTTATTTAGTTTTTGGCGAATCCTTTTTTGGTGACAAGGTCTTTAAGGTTAAGGTGACTGTCTATAACTATATTCTCTCTATAGTATAAGTATTAGTAGTAGTATAATACAAATCTTATTTTTTTACCTAATTTATCAATGCTTTACCTCTGTAACGTCTCTGCTTTATGATTGCCACAAGGACGAAGGCTGAGTGAGATAATTTTTTCGAGTGGATAATTCTTTTTTGCCCACTTGTAAAGTATAACGTTTTATCAAACACCTCTTAATAACTGCTTAAATATTTAAAAAATATTAAGTTTCAACCTAAAACTTCGTAGGTGACTTCCAACAAGCAAAGTAACAATTTACCCACAAGTGAGTATAATTTTGATCAAAGCCACTAGTGGGAAATATTTTATTTTGTGTATTTAAAATCACCATAGTTATGTTGCTTTTATTAAGGGAGGTGTTGGAAAATAGTATATTAAAGAACAAGTTTTATTTTTCGCACGCGTCCAAATTTAGTAAAACGAACCCCTGGGCGAGTTTACTAAAGGACAAGTGCGAAAAAGTCTTATAAAAAGACTTATTTATACTATTTGATGTCTTTTTGTTATTAAAATTTAAATTATACTGCCACAATATACACAAGTCGATTTAGGGAAATTTATGTGTGTAACTTTTTAGTTAGTGTCATTAATTGTCACTGTCCCTGTAAAAGTATATAATTACTGAACTATTCTAGGTGATAAGTGCAGACAATATCGAAAATATATATGTTTTATATTACTTGATTAATTAATGTTACTGAATAAAAACTAATTAATTAAACAAATCATATTTAGAGGTTATACTGAAATTTGTCAGTTCTGAGGTTTGACGTTTGACAATTGGAGTAAATGTCATCTGATACTGCCAATACCAACCTTCTAAAAAAATATGTTGCGTGTCACAAAGTGAACCATGGCGACATTCAGTTGCGTTTCGCAAAGTTAATTTTGTGATCGTCGCAGAAAAAAATATATTTATAACTTTATAAATAATCCTTATCCGAAACACCTCTTGGTGCCAGGCAATTCAACCAGAATCTAGATAATGCATTTTTATTTATATTCTTTCGATCACCTTGAAAATGCACACACAATTCTCTTATAGATCCGAATCCAGAAATAAAAATGATACTATCTTAACGCCGTTTCCTAGCCGAAATAAATGGAGTTTCAAATGAAATATAAATTGATTTCGTGCAGTGAGTTAGGTTTTCAATAACGTATTGGTTTTTAGGAACCATTAATATTGGGTTATCAAAATGATATATCACAAATTCTAGCTTTTTCTGAGGATGAAAAATAAAAATAAGAGATAATGAATTGGTAAATCACTTTAGTAGGTATTATTAATGTACAAATAAGATTATAGATTACTAGATATTGATACACCAAGTGAGATACATGAATGTTTATTCAAGAGAAGAAAGTTTAGCCCCCGAGCCCGAAGAGCGAGTGGGATAATTTCTTCAAGTGAATAAACATTCGTATCGCACGTGGTATATACAATATTTTATTCAATTTTAACGAAATTATTTCAAATATATGAATTATAAATTTATTTTGACATAACAAAAAAGAAAATCAAAGTAGTCGTCATAGTGGCAAGTTGTCATTGTTTTTATGCATTTTTGACGAAATAATGACATCAGAGTGATTTAAAAAGTTTTAATTCACTTGTGAATAAACATTTATTTAAAGTCGTTGATATGGAGTTAATAATAGCAGTTTAAAACGTCAAAATTGAATAATAGATATTTATACACCAAGTGAGATACATGAATGTTTATCCAAGAGAAGAAAGTTTAGCCCCCGAGCCTGAAGGGCGAGTGGGATAATTTCTTCGAGTGAATAAACATTCGTATCTCACGTGGTTTATACAATATTTTATTCAATTTTGACGAAGTTATTTCAAATATATGAATTATAAATTTATTTTGACATAACAAAAAAGAAAATCAAAGTAGTCGTCAGTGGCAAGTTTGATTTTATGCATTTTTGACGAAATAATGATATCAGAGTGATTTAAAAAGTTTTAATTCACTTGTGAATAAACATTTATTTAAAGTTGTTGCCATGGAGTTAATAATAGCAGTTTAAAACGTCAAAATTGAATAAAAATATTTATACATGATGCTGTAAAAATATTCGAAATTAGGATTGTGAGAAACTTTTATTTATCTTTTGAAAGATGTGCCATGCTTATTAAAGAATCTTCATTATCTATAAATACGAATCCATTTCATTATGTATGGAGCTATTTAATTCTTTTCCTTCTTTCCGCGTAATTGATTTGAAAGCTGAAAGTATTTAATAAACAGTAATGGATGATTATAGGAAAAACATGCATTATAATACTTACGTGCATGCATGTAATTAATTCTCACTGACTACATTATATAATGTAATGCACTACATACGAGTTCATGTATATGTTACAATATCTAGTAAAATATCACTAAGTTCACGATATTGACTTTGAAATATCTCTGCAAATTATGTTGACTGAAATTATTGCATAAATGCTATTTAATTATTTAATTGAATTGAAACAAATTTTGGTACCAAAATTAGGTTAAAGTAATTAGTCCGGGAGCTCATGACAGGTAATGGTCTCCAATTTCATACAGCATGCCTTTTGGACAATAGCATTTGACCCTATGACAACATAGAAAAACTGGTATTAAACCCTTGCACGCTTTCCGGTCATATGGGAAATTGCATTTCCACTTGTACAAAACTTCTCCGAAATTTTCCACCCTTGGGCCAACGAGGACTGCATGCCAATTTGGTTATAGGTGTTTTCTGACACAAATATTAATTCTTTTAATCGGCATGCTGTATGAAAACGCGGAAAATCATATTTTTTATTACAAGATCACGTAACCGTTTGATCCCTTTGGGATCCTACGAATCGCATGCCTATAATTTTTAAGGTTCTAAATGTGTTTTAGTTTCTTTTGATGAAAAGGGTATGCATTATTAAATTTAAAAAACACACAAAATTTTTGTGCAAAAATGCAATTTTCCATATGACCGGAAAGCGTGCAAGGGTTTAATACTCGTTTTTCTATGTTGTCATAGGGTCAATATTCTATCCTCCAAAAGGCATGCTGTATGAAATCGGAGACCATCACCTGTCATGAGCTCCCGGTCTAAATATTAAGTCCAGTTCATAAAAAAATTATTTGAGGGTTGTATCATGCTCCTGAATTTGAAAAAAAAATTCTGGCGAGAATTGCCGGTCATATAGCGGCGCAGCTAAATTTAATCTTCAATGTATCTTGGAAAAATTCATTAATAACTTCAAGACAGTGATTTTTTCCAGGATTCAGAAACATGAAAGAATCCTTGAAGAATCCTTGTGTGAACAGGGGCATTAATGGCCATTTGCACCGCTTCCACTTAAATTTTAAGTGTCACTGTTATTTCTACGTTTGATAATTTGATTTTGATTCGATATTGTTCATTTAAGGAAAACTAAAAATTTAAGTGGAAGCGGTGCAACTGGCCATAAGTCGTATTGACTGTCAGGTTTTATTTATTGTAAGAATCAAGTTAAAAAATCTTGAAATATGGTACTGCTTACAGTATTATTGCTGTATGTACCAGCAAGTCTGAATACGGAAAACACATATTTCAAATTTATTTCCAAACACAACAATACTTCACAACATCCTGCAATATTCCAATAAACAGTTATCATATTGCCAACTATATAAAGTAAATATCCCGTTGTCAAAACCAATTTGCATGAAGACAATTCCCGATGCCGGATGTAGAATCTATCGATACGGTCCTGTCCCCCGCACCTAGGGCTGTGGCCATACACACAGACACACAGAGCTGACACACACATCTGTTACATGTGATTTTTTCTGCCACACCTCCATATTTTGCAATCAGTCATTCCGTGCAAATATTACGGAGAGACGTATTAAGGGGGGGGGGAGGTAGGATTTGTTCCGTTCTTGGGTAATGTTGTTCTTTATACTAATTTATTTGCATAGTTTTACATGTAAATTGTTCTATTTCTAATAAACCTACATGGATATGATTTTAATAGGCATTCTTCTATAATATACTTTACCTGAGATTTTACACTTACATATTTATTTGTTGACAGAAGGTACCTAATCTCAAACTCGGTAGATCCCTGTAGCGCATGGCTTCTTTGAGTTTTCTTTATGTTTCCAAATTTTGAAAAAAAACTGATGTGGCCAGCACACAACCTCTCGGCAAATGTAATGTTCATGTAACGATAATGTAAACCATGATGTAAACCAAAATGCAAGCAAAAGCTGGCAATGTACTGTCACTGTACTGTCACTGTCATAATAATTCAAATTTTATGTGGAAACAAATTTCTTATCATGGACAACAAGATACTGGAATATCAAAAAAATAGAATATTAATTGTAGATGCAAGCAAAAGCTGTCAACTGTACTGTCACTGTCATAATAATTCAAAATTTTATGTAGAAACAAATTTCTTATCATGGACAACAAGATACTGGAATATCAAAAAAATAGAATATTACTTAATTGTACTTTATTTTATTGTTAAATACTACCAGATTCAGCAAATTGTATTTATAACTAACTGTACCCATAGATAATTATATTTTCTTTTATTTTTAATTGCAAAAATTGTCATAAAAAATAATGTACCAATATATTTAAGGAAAACTTTATCAAGCTTCTAAAAGTACAACTTCCGGTTTGCGGATTTCTACCAAAATCTTATCCGGTGTTAAGATACTTATTAAAACCTTAAATATTAAATTTGGTTATAAACGGTTTGATACCTTTAAGTTATCGTGGACGAAAACTCGTCAGTCCGTACGTCCATACACACATATACACACACATACATCATGGTGAAAATAGTAAATTCGTATTGTAGAGACCCTGAAACGTGCTTATCCAGCAAAAACTCATACTCGAAAATTTTTACCCATTACAATACCTCTCTTATAGACCCTTATTAAAACCTTACTTTTTAAGTTATCGTGAACGAAAAATTGTCACATAATTCATACGTCCATACGTACACAGACATCATCGTCAAAATAGTAAATTCGTATTGTAGAGACTCCACCAAAAACTCATACTCGAAAATTTTGACCCATACCTCTCTTATAGAATATGAGGCGAGAGGTAAATAGTATATTATATATTGAGGGACTAAAGTGCATGATTTAATCCTGAGGATGAAGTTTATTTCACGAGCTGAAGGTGAGGGAAATAATCACCTGAGGGATTAAAGATACTTTAGTCCTGTGGTATATACGCTATTATTTGCACTTCATCCTCAAATGAATGCAAAATAGTTTAAAAAAATACACATTTTGCAATTTTGACAGTAAATTTTATGACAAATATTTATATTGTTACCATAGATACTCTGTAACAAATAGCACGTATTTACTTGACAACGGGAATAATTAATTCAATTTCTTGACAACGGGATTAAATATGAAAAATAATCCCTTCGGATCATATTAAGAACCTTAGTCCCTAAAAATAAAGACTAAAGAAGAGTTTTAGTCCCGGAAGTGCAAAAAAGACATTTTTTCTCTCCAATTTCTCTGATTGAATATCTCGTCATCATACAGACACACATCCAGACACCTCTCTATCTTGGGTCAGACTCGTCGTGGGATTATATGATAATTTAGTTGATGCATTGTTCGTTCTGTGTATGTGTGTGTTTGTATGTGTGTGTGTAAACCGTGGCGGCGACTGAGGAGAATCATAGCGGTATTCTCGTCATCTCCATGGTGTCATCGTTGTTGATAATACCAAGGAAGACTTGATCCAGAAATGATGCAGCAACTTTACTAGGAAGATGAGTTGACTAATTAAATTATTGAGATATTGAGACCTAGAATGAGATTGAAGTTTAATCGTGATGGTTATGTAATGAAAGTTGTAAGGAGACTGCACAATCCAGTGCTGTTAAAACGGTGATAAATTCGGAACTATAATTGAAATGAGTACGATTTATGATCCACTGTGCTAGGTTCGATTCCAGTTTTAATTGTTTGATGTTGGTGTCTCCAAAAATTTTCGCCATGCTTTAAGCCCTGTTCGCACGGGGATTCTTTGAAGATTCTACGGAGATTCAGAATCCTGGAAAAGAAGAAGTTTTTTCTTTCTAGTGAGAATTATCTGTTAAATTGCGGTGTCGCTAAACTGAATCGTCAATGAGTCTTGGAAAAGAAGAATTTATAATTTATTGATTGCTTCAAAACCACGTAACTATCACTAGAAAGAAAAAACTTCTTTTCCAGGATTATGAATCTCCGTAGAATCTTCAAAGAATCTCCGGGCGAACAGGGCTTTGTGAAATAATATACTAGTGCAAATTGTATACAATGTTGGATGCTCGGTTGGATGTTATGCTATTTGCAAATCCTTAATTTGCATCTGAAAGAATTCATTATTAATTATTTACTTTGTTATGAATTATTTACCTATAAAATAGTAGTGTATAGATCCGGCTCGAAGGACCATATGTTATGAATTATTTACCTATAAAATAGTAGTGTAGATCCGGCTCAAAACGAATTACTATACTATTAATTAATAATAATTGTAAAATTATATTAATAAATAGTATAGTAATTATAAAATATGTTATTAACTTACGCGTCTGAATTTGAAGGAAAAGTAAAGCAGTGCACACTTTTATTTCTATATCGTGATTTTTTACAACACAGAGACATTACTACATTTTAAATTCATTATGAATGTAAATGAGTTTTTTAAAGGGTCAAATAAAGTCTTCATTGTACTGTTAACTACATACAATTTTTTTTACGCTCAGGTCAAAATCCAGCGACCTGTATCCAACACCGGACGTTCCAAATATTAAATTAAATTATAATAAACCAACGTCACCGACAACTCTCAATTCTCAAACGCCTGAAGTTCTTTAACCTCAAAACCAAAAAACTCCAAAACAAAAAGTTACAGAAATTGCGGCTGAAACAAAACAACAATCATATGAATTTCACCTTCACTTCATATAATGCCACACGTTACCGTTCTTTGAGAGTATTTTTTGTTACTCAATACGTTAGGTTGTTATTTTTCGTGAGTTTACGAAATTTTCACTCGGATTGTTTCTTACCTAAAAATATAATAAAATTATTATCATTACTTCGTTCGAAAAGTGACAGTAAACGTTAACGACTCGATTTTTGACAGATACAAAAAAAGTATTGGATGAAAATTTTAATGGGTTGTTAAACGAAGAATACGGGCATTAAATGACAGTAAAATATATTCTCACCAAGATAATATGAATAAATACTTCGTTTATCATTAAATTTTATATTCATCAGTAAAACTTTTCAACGTATTCATATTATAATCCGAACCTTACTTCATTATTATACACGACAAAAAACTCAACGAATAACAAAACAAAAGAAAGGGAAAAACGAACATCGCTCATTTACAGCGCGCATAAAAACAAAGGAAATTATTATCGGCATCGGTTGTGCTGGCGACGAACAGATGAACAGCAGAGGAATAAACAAAACACAGTCGCATGAAGAACAAACGAATAGAGGATGAAACAATCGACTGTCAAGATGCGCGTGCGAAGTGAGAGATTGTCACCTGGACAAGAAGAAACAAAATTGTGATCCATTATTTATCCCTCATTTTATATTAGTGGTAGTACAACGGTAATATCCTGTACACACAAGGATTCTTTGAGGATTCTGTCATGTTTGTTATTTATAAAAAATCTTGGTGAGAATTTCCTGTCAAATAGCCAGGTCGCTAAATTGAATCTTCATTGAGTTTTTGAAAATAAGAATTTCTAATTCATTGATTGGCTTCAAAAACAGTGAATTTCTTTTTTACTGATACAGATTGAGAAGCATAAAAGAATCAATGTATGAACAGGGCTTAAAATGCAAGAGTTCGATTAAGGCAACTGAAAACTACCTCTCGTTCGAGTGGTTGGATTCCACCAATCCTTGATTGGGACGCAAAATCTTGTTGAATGGTTCTTCATAAAATACAATAGTATATTATATATTGAGGGACTAAAGTGCATGATTTAATCCTGAGAGTGAAGTTTATTTCACGAGCCGAAGGTGAGGGAAATAATCACCTGAGGGATTAAAGGTACTTTAGTCCTGTGGTATATACGCTATTTTTTGCACTTCATCCTCAGACGAATGCAAAATAGTTTAAAAGAATACACATTTTGTAATTTTGACAGTAAATTTTATGACAAATATTTATATTGTTACTATAGATACTCTGTAACAAATAGCACGTATTTACTTGACAACGGGATTAATTAATTCAATTTCTTGACAATAGGATTAAATATGAAAAATAATCCCTTGGGATCAAATTAAGAACCTTAGTCCTTAAAAATAAAGACTAAAGAACAGTTTTAGTCCCGGAAGTGCAAAAATGTCATTTTCCTATTGCAACATTTCTTACAACAAATATATAATGTAATGTACAATATTCACAAATTAGTTTAAAAACTTAGGTTTTTTTCGACATGAACATGAGTTTTTAAAGCATCAAACGGTCAGTTTTTCATTAAATCGGCAATATCTTTTAAATGTCAAATGTATTTTATTGTCATTTTGACATTAAAACATTCACAGTTTGATAAAAAATCTGATAAGTAGTCCAAAAGCTTTTTGATTTTTACCCACGACTATTGAATACACAATTGTTTGCAGTGAGTAATGTATCTCTTTACTTACTAGTGAGTTTTTAAAATTAATATTTATTTGGCCATAATTAAACTTCTTATATTTTGGATTTTGACCAATAGAACTGCTTGTAAGGCATATTCGAACATAATAGTTGCTACATCGTACACAAATTTTTAAAAAAATGGTAGCTGTTAGGATACCATATTTAATTCCTTCCAACTTTGTTGAAGCATTCTGTTATTTTTTTCATTATGAAACATAAACACATGATCACAAATGGAAAACCATGTCCAGTGAACCGTTGACCCCACCGTTATTTATATATCATTACCATCAAAATATAAAAATACCAATACTCCTGAACAGTTTGTTTTAGTTTGGGCTTTAGGGCAATGTCCTGCACATTAACTTCCTGAACAAAAACAACACATGCCTTTTGAAACAAACGAACGTTAAATATGAGCATGCAATGTGGACATTCAATCGATCTTTGTAGCTTCTAGCGTGAATTGTTTTTCTGAAGGGTGGAAGTTGTACTTTGCTTATTTGATTGTTTCCATATTGGTCAATGGTTAGTTGTACTTTAATCATTGGATAGAAACGCTTCCGGGATTATTTTCATCGAGAATCTTTTGATTTCTTTTCCATTAGTCGATTAGTTCGAAGAAATTATATCACAAGGAAATTTGCGAGAATTTTTTTAAAAGAATTATATTTGAAATTAAGTTGTTATGACATTCAAATCAAAAAAGCATGTTACAATAAGACATTTTGTGAGTATGGTTTTGAAGTCTATGATTCCATATTTTGCAATGATGTACTTAAAAATTGTGTTTACACGGCTATAGAATTAAATTTACGAAACAAATTTTTAAAATTGCTAAAAAAGCGAGTTTTATACAATTTTTTACAGTCAACTGGTTAGTTACCTAAAGATGCAATGTGTACTTGTATTCACAACACCAAATTTAAGTGATTTGCCATATATGACAAACTTCACAAATGTCGTCAAATTTCACCACATTTTGGGCTGTTAATTCGGCTCTATTTGAATTTGAAAAAAATCTTTCTATAGCCATCTTTCAACTGAAGCTTGAAGCTTGATTTCTAGTTCAATTTCCATTCGAGATTCGTTCGAGTTTATTTCCGAACTATTCATACTCAATCGGAAGTCTTCGATTTTTTCCGAACCAGAACTTTTAAAGGTTGGTCAAACCATTGCATTCAATGGTCAAACTGACTGCACACTGAACTGAGCATGCGTAGACAAATCTAGTACGAATCCTGAATAGAAAAATCTGACGTGGACACCACATGACTTCCTTGTACGCCTATTAAACTGTTCATACTTTTCTTAATAACTAAAATGTAGAATAATATAAAAAATTCTTTTAACTTATTATACTAGTACTACTACTACTGCTACTATACTCACAAATATATTTTAGTCATTTTATTTAAACTGCAGAAGAAGATATAAAGCATATTTTACTATTGTCACTGTCATGTCATAATCATTTAAATTTTACGTAGTAACAAATGTTAATCGATCATGGACTACAAGATACCGAAATACTAAATTATAAATATATACTTTAATTATTCCTAAATGATACCAGATACAAAAATATTTATAAAATACCGATTGTAGGTAATAATAACATAATCTTTCATTTAAAATTTAAAAATTTGTCTTAATTTAAATATGTATCGAAATATTTGAAAAAAGTACTACTTCCGGTATACAGATTGAAACCAAAAATAGGAGGTGCACAACTAGATGCTATAACAGTCCTAAATACAAAATTTCAACTTTCTACGTCTAACAGTATTTGAGTTATGCGACACACATACGTCCGTACGTACATACGTACGTACAGACGTCACGACGAAACTAGTCATAATGGATTCAGAAATGGTCAAAACGGATATTTCCGTCAAAATCTGAGAACCGAAATTTTTCGCGATTACAATACTTCCTTACTTCGTACAAGGAAGTAAAAATAGTTTTTGTGTGTGTGACTAGTGAACTTTCATTCTCGTTAGTAATAACCTTCGTCACACTACCTTTTTAATAATAAAAAATACTTTTGTTACGAGACAAGACATACGTGTTGCATTGACGGTAGATGACAAACCTGATACAACCATCCATTTCCATTTCACACCCATATATCCATTCCACCACTGTTAGTTGCCCAGTGTAGCATACATCCTTCCTACATGATAACGTCGTACACAGTACTCTACTCGAACACTTCACGCACTTTGTGTTCAAGTGCAGGGTCTGTGTGTATCAGTGTTGCCAGATCCCGAAAAGTAAATTATTGTACAAACCCTAGATAATTATGTGATTTCTACCAAAATTATTGTATGAAAATATACGAATTATTGTACAAATTATTGTATAATAAAACTTTAAAAAACACACATTTATATAGGTACCTCTTTATTTATAAGGAAGAAAAACATCGTTAATTATAAAAAAATCACAAAAAATCATCACATAACAAAAAAAAATGTCGTTTCTGACTAAAAAATTGCCATAACAAATAAAATCAATATTGTAATAGTTATTGCTATTACAAACAAAAGCTAATATATATAAATAATTACATAAAATCACCACAAAAACAAAATAAAACTCATTTCGGATTAGTGTTTTGTTAAATTTTAACTAGTTCTTCGAGCAACCAACCACCAGTAGACAAAGTCTGAGTTATACTCATAACTCATATTAAAAAAATTGTCAGGTCATGTTAAATTAGTTTTATTTCGTGATATATAGGTTAAAATTAAATAAATATTTAAGAGTTCAAATTATTGTATATTGTACGAAGTACTATTGTATATTGTATACAACAGTAAATTATTGTACAAATACAATAATTATTGTACATCTGGCAACACTGGTGTGTATCGAGTGCGAACCACGAACCACCTCTGCAGAAGCAGCGATGGTTTGCTGATGCCGGTAGCGGAAAATGCTTGTTACATTGATACGTGCTTCCGCCCGATGGTGTAGTGTAGTCATTGAGGAAATGGATAAGAACGAAGATTGTACAAGTGTCAGGTTCAATACACAGATAGATTGATGTTTAGAAATGTGTGAACCACCTCTGTACTTGGATTTACATTTAGTTAGGTTGTGATTGTTTAGTTGTTAAAACACCTGGAGACCTATTCTGTGAAGTTATCACTTATCAATAGGTTAGTTTACCATTTATTTTAAAGTTTTTTTTATTGAAACTTCAAGTTATTTGAAAGCGATTGAGAGTACCGATAAGCCTTAATTGTTCTTAATAAAGCTGTAATTAATTTTTAAAGTTTGTGTGACGTAGATGTATAGCTAAAAATCTTCTCAAACACTGGGGATGGAATTAAAATGTACCTACTCATGTAAAATGAACAGTTCCTAAATGTTACAAAATATAAAATACAATTTGGTAGTTTCTTTATTACTGTCCGTAAGAATACACGTGAAACGCATTATTGTGACGTAGATGTATCGATACGTAAAATCTCAAATATTTAAAGATCTATTAACTTTTTGAAAACTTTTTTTATGGCAATAACTCATTTTTGAGGTCTCCTTTCAATATAATTTACTGGATTGCTAATTTGATTCTATGGTAAAGTACCCTATTGTGATACATTGATGACGTCAGCCGGTGGTAGTTTAAATGTGATCGTTTAGTTTCTTTTAAATGGTTAGGTTTACGCAGTAAATATTTAGGTTGGCAACATTCACAATATGAAACATTCGGCTTATTTGTTTGGCTTTTGTCTGTGAGTAGCGTTTCGTAATTTCTTTGTTTTGATCAATTAGCCTTTTTGAAGACAATTATTGTTAATAGAGTGTTTCTTGTTTTGTTTAGTGTCACTTATTTACTTGTTTTGTGTTAGTTATCATCTGGGTTAGTGTTAGTGTATTGTTATAATTTGTAGTTTAATTGTTACAAAATAATACGAAACGTCAAACTACCGCCGATGATAAGTCTCTAACACCAGCTACTGAGGTGGTGGTAACTCTTACACTTGACATGACGTCATACCGAGATTTCGTACTCAATTCTTACAGATGGCAGCACAACTATCACCAAAATACTTATCAATTCACTAGTGATAACTTCACAGAATAGGTCTCCTGGCATACTTTGGTATTAGATAGTACTGACAATAATAGTTAACCAAAAATCATTTTTATAAGTTTCATTTGATATGCTTGACAATATGATATAAAGCAGTGTTCACACATGTATTATTGCATGTTTCTGAATTCTGGAAAACAAGAAGTTCACTGTTTTGAATAATCAGAAATAGAAATTATTCTTTTTCAAGATTTATTGAAGATTATTTTTCTCAAAATTCAAAGGCTTGAAAGAATACTCGAAGAATCCATAAGTGAACAAGGCATATTTAATTTATTATCAGTTATTTGTAGTATATTACAATTTTTGCTTATTACTCATCTTGTTTTACTAACACCTAATAAAGTTAAGGTGCACATAAATTATAAAATTTATAATAAAATATGAGAGTACAGAATTAGATGAACACACCTGGTTTGCTCAATCCATGAATTTATTTTTACTATTTGTATTAGAGCGTTCTTTTTAAAATGAAACTATTACAGCTGCCCAAATATCTTATATTGTTTAAGAATAATTCAGTTAAATTGATGCCCTATGTTTCATTTTATAAAGAACGCTCTCTATTGCTGTCAAATTTGTAATCATAACCATAGATATGAAAAATACCATCACTGTATGTAGTTTCTTGCAAAGTTTAAAAGAACTGTAGATTGTTCAATGCTCATAATATAATAAATTAAAAATGTAGTTTGTTTTTATAATTATTATTATGTTAATGTACGCATGTTGACATTTCCAAATTAGAGATGGCTGTATTTATCATGCTTTTCGTATGACTGTAATTTTTTGTTTACAATTTTATTGATTTCTGTGTTTATTTTGTTTCAGGTAAGAAAATCCATGGTTCTTTCTACTCTTCATCTCGCGCGAGATATCGTGGTAAGGTTCAACTTTTAAAAAAAATTGCTCTAATTCCTGAAAAGAAATCTCTTGTAATTCAATGATACTACCAACAATAATTATCTGGCTACATTTCCAAGAATTTATTACTCATTTGCACGAGAAAAAGTACAAAATTATCCGGAACTTAAGATAAAATCGCGGTAATAGTAGAAAATCCCAGTAGACTGCCTCTGCAATCAAACATTGGATTATATTTCTAATAACAGTGTTAGAGGTTAGATATGTTGATAATTTTTATATTAAACAAGGTTAGGCGGGCACAAGGCTTGGCCCCTTTCTTTTCTCACGCCCTGCGCCACTGACTTGGAGAAAGACGAGAACGAGAACTATGTTGTTGTTGTTGTTGATTCTTTATATAGAAATATGTTGAACACTTTTGTTCTTTACGTACAAAGATTGTAGATTAAAGATGCGAGTATTATAAAACGCATTGTGTTCTAAACGTTGTGTTAACATTGTGTTTAGCTCATTATTCAGAAAGATATTTATTTTCTAGTATATCAGCTATAATTCTCTCGAGAATACTTTGCAGTACAACAACGAAAGCAAATACACGGCTTGAAAACCTAGAACAATTAAATTAGTTGGTTCTCAATTTTGTTAAAACATTTAGTTTAGTACTCATCACCTAGAAAATGACATATTAAACACGCAATTGACAATTTTAAATGTCAATTACCCAGTGGGTTAAACTAAAGTTGACGTGCCTATGCATTAAATCCAAAGAAATGCAAAGAACACTGGCTTTTCTAGACATTTCAGAGTAAAATCATCTTTAAAATAATAAAATTTAGTTTATAAAGTGTTACTTCCCGGAATTATAATTAATGAAGACCACCGAAAACCGCCAATAGCCGGTTTGCACAGCGTAGTCAGCGCCGCCCTGGGCCCTGGCGGGAAGAAATGCATTAATATTAGGGTAAACCCTTTGACAGTTCGACAGTAGTTGTTGGTACTGTTTCAATTCAACCAGTTCTGTTCTAAAGCCTAGTTTCCATGCATGCGTTTCATCCGTTCCGTTCTATCCGTCGCAAGTTGTGATTGGCTAGTTCAAATTATGAAAAATTGGCGCGTTGGTAAATGCAGCGACGGACAGAGTTCGTCTACTCTCTACTCGTTGCAGCGCGACCTTGAAAACGGATGCTTTGATGTCACTTTGACAGTTAGCAAGTGGTTTCATACGGTTATTTGTATTTGTTTGGTTTACCTAAGCAACATGATTAGTTTCGTAAGTTTATAAAATCGTAATTAATATTATGTCATAACAGCAGTGAATAGAAGTACCAATCAAAACAACAAAACGGATGGAACGCAACGGACACATGTGAACAGTCTAAATTTCATACGACGTCAAGTTTGCAGCGACGTATAAAACGGAACGGATGAAACGTATGCATGGAAACTTAGCTTAAGTTCTAAGGTTCTATAATAAGATGGTATGAGGACGAGAGATGTAAAATTTGGATTCACAGAGTAAAACGAATTTCGTAAGTAGATACCTACATAACTGTAAATATATTTTATCACGTTTTATAATCTATTTATTAATTGTATTTTGAGAATTGACGAAAAGCGCTGGAAACCAGTGCTCATTTTATTTAATTAAACATTCAAACGTGTTGTATACCTAATACTTTTGCCGAATCTCCCTCTAGAGGCGCTCATGCTCGATATGCGCAAACCGCCTATATTTAAAAAAAAAACTTGTGTGCAGATGGCGCATCTGTCGGTACTAGTGAGTAGAAAAAACATCGTAACCTCAAATGTGATCAGACTATAACTACAACTTGAATGTATTTGATTATAATTTTATTCGTTACAAAAAACATTGTACAAACCTCTTGCGGGAAGACACCATCCCAGCATTCGCGTAAATGAAACGAAGCTCATGTGGGATAAAAATCTTCCCGCATTTGGTTCATAATAGTTATTTAAAATCTTTTTCACTCTAGGAACAATTTTAAGTACTTGTATGCATCACCTCTAAAAACATCTTTACAAATCATCCGGTCAAACCCTCATCAAGTAAAACGCTTCAATCTTGCAAATTTCCATCTCAACCCTAACCCCAATCTTCTATGTTCACAAGCAGTGAACCAGTATCACTACCACTATACCGTGTTATGTACAACAACCCGAGATGGTCGGATGAGGTAAAGAACTAGTTCTCGTGAGATTTCAGGGCAATATCCTGTCGAATTTGCATATTAAATACTCGCTAGAGTACGAAACCTGTTATAAACATCGCGTTGTAGAGTTTACACGGATCCGTCCGCTGTCAGGAGAGCCAAGGAATCACGACAGCGGGAATTATGTGCGATTGGAGGATTTTGTAACATGAGATCATGGACTGGCGATTTGTATGGGTTGGTGCCGTCTGCCGTGTTAGCCACTTAAATAGATACGGGTATTTTAAAATTCCGTGATAATTAATGGATACAAATTTATGAGGCAAAATTAGTTAGGTTAGGTTATAAGTATTTATACAATAATTGTAATACAAGTGTGGAAAAGGCTTCATTGAAAAATTAGTATGACATTTGGAGCTCTTACAGGCATAGGCCACCTACAGAACGATAATATTATTGGAAAATTTCTTGTTTTGAACCTTTTAACCAAAATTTTGTATATGAGATCGATCTTATGCTCTGTTCACAGTAGAAGCATTTTTTTTTCAGGAGCAGTCATAAATAAAAACTGTCAATGGTGTTCATACGGAGAATGTAATTGTTTTTATTAAATATATTTAAGATCACTAGCTTATTTTAAAGATATAAGTACTAAGTTAAGTAGTTTCCCCGTAGCCCGTATGAACGGTATTGACAGATTTTTATTTGACTGCTCCTAGCACTTGTTTTACTTTCAAGAAATTTTTCAGTAAAAACTTTCCTCGTGTGAACAGGGGCATTATACCACATTTTTAAGAAACAGTGGGCAGCCGAATCCAGATAATGAAGCATCTCTTATTACCATGGAAATATCTTTTATCTGTGTTTTATTTACAGAAGCTTGCATGTGTGTTATTTTTTGAAGTTTTAAAAAAGCTTCTTTAACTTAGAGAAGAGTGTATGTTATTTAGCAGTTAGCAGTTTCAAAACTCCATCAACTTTATAAAACAATTGCCAACATTCTTATTTCTCATATTTGGTTCTTAGCTCCTTTCTGGTCCAAATAAAACGACAAATTTTAACATTTGAAGGTACACTTAAAGCAAAGTTATAAGTACATTTGAACTGTTTGAACCAAGGTTTGAACGAAGTGGCAGATGGACTACACTTATGTAAAACACAAACACCAGTGTATTTTTTCACCTCAAGCTGCAAACCTAACCCTATTCTAATAACACCGTTCCATGTTCCATCACCTGCCGTGAACAGCAGCAACACGCACACGCTCCAACCTTCCGTGCTACGTGGTTCTAGCCTGGCTTAGCTGCCGGTTACGAAATAAAACATAATCACCGTGCACCAGCATCGACAATTACAAAAACAGTTTACGATCTCGCTGCCAACTGCATGAAATACAACAAGACGTGGTCGTCCATGCCCAAGGCACAGACACATGCGGGAGAAGACAAACACAAAATTCAAAATATTACTATAACGAGCTACTTTCTTGTAAAACACTATGCTGAAATTTTTTAGGTTAACTAAATATCCAATGAAATTCTTTCATTTCTGATCACGTGTACGAAATTGATCAATGAATACAACATTTAACTCACAGCAACCCATGGGAGTTTTATCACTTATGTCAAATATGTTGCTAGGTTACAATTATTTATGTTCATTTTTACCTCTCGCCTCATATTCTATAAGAGAGGTATTGTAATGGGTCAAAATTTTCGAGTATGAGTTTTTGGTGGATAAGCACGTTTCAGGGTCTCTAGAATACGAATTTACTATTTTCACGATGATGTCTGTGTGTGTGTGTTTGTAAACCGTTTATAACCAAATTTCATATTTAAGGTTTTAATAAGTATCTTAACACCGGATAAGATTTTGGTAGAAATCCGCAAACCGGAAGTAGTACTTTTAGAAGTTTGGAAAAGTTTTCCTTAAATATATTGGTACATTATTTATTTTTGACAATTTTTGCAATTAAAAATAAAAGAAATTGTGATTATTTATGTGTACAGTTAATTATAAATACAAATTGCTGAATCTGGAAGTATTTAACAATAAAATAAAGTACAATTAATATTCTATTTTTTTGAAATTCCAGTAAGTATCTTGTTGTCCATGATATGAAATTTGTTTCTACATAAAATTTGAATTATTATGACAGTGACAGTACAGTTGACATCTTTTGCTTGCATATTGGTTTACATTATCGTTTACATATTACATGAACATGATACTATTAAAATGTAAGTAAAACTATTTATTAGATTAGTAGAATAAGCAGAATTAGGCGAGAGGTCGTGTGGTGGCCACAGCAGATTTTTATGTTTATAATAATAATTGAATAAAAATATCATTTGCACGTTTTGGTAATGAGAATGATACTTTAATTAATAAAATTTTCTGTCCGAATAACCCTCGACCATTGATAAATACTTATAATTTTGTGACAGCTACCTCAAGCACTTTGCTTTTAGGTTAACGGTCACCAAGCAACGTGCTTTCGGTTTGTCACAAAATTATTTCGTAATTATCAATATCCTTAGGTTATTATAGCTGTTAATATTCACCAATAACGTATTTTTATTGGAAATCTATTACAAAATCTTCATCTTCATTAATAAGCAATAACAAATCTTCGTGAAGCAATAATTGAGTATCTTCTTAATCGTGATTCCCTTCGATCTTCGAAAGATCCTTTCTTCGTCGTGCTTCACTGCTGACTAAAGCCATGCATTATTTATTTCTATGCTTATTTATAGACTAATTCAATGCTCATTTAGTACTCCACGCTTTTATTTTTAGAAACACAGATAAAATAAAGGCCATGAATGCTAATTTATATCTATAAATATTGAGTAATTACTCATCTTTTGCATTCATTAAGAATTTATTAGTTGCTCTAGCCATAGAATGTTTTAATAAACTGAACTCATTACCAGATTAATTTGTCTAGATTTATTGTTTGTTAATTTGACATAATTGAGACCAAGGATTAGCAGATGATTTTATTTTTAATAAATATTTTATTAACACTAATTTATAACGTGATTTTAAATATGAGAATATATTTTACTCTTCTGTTCGCACGAGAATACTTTACATATTTTGAATCCTGGAAAAGAAGAAGTTTCAAGATTATGAATCTTGAAAAAAAAATCATGGTTTTGAAGCAATTCTTCTTTTACAAGACTCATTGAAAATTCAATTAAGCGCCACCGCAATTTAACAGGTAATTCTTACCAGAAGGAAGAAAACTTTTTCTTTTCCAGGATTAAGAATCTTGGTAGAGTCTTCAAAGAATCCTCGTGCGAACAGGGCTTTATAGCTTTTCAGGGATTAATTTGTATTTCTTTAAAACTATGTCAAAAGAAATTTTTACCTCTCGCCTCATATTCTATAAGAGAGGTATTGTAATGGGTCAAAATTTTCGAGTATGAGTTTTTGGTGGATAAGCACGTTTTAGGGTCTCTAGAATACGAATTTAATATTTTCACGATGATGTCTGTGTGTGTGCGTATGTATGTATGGACGTATGTGACGATTTTTCGTCCACGATAACTTAAAAAGTATCAAACCTTTAATAACCAAATTTCATATTTAAGGTTTTAATAAGGATCTTAACACCGGATAAGATTTTGGTAGAAATCCACAAACCGGAAGTAGTACCTTTTGAAGCTTGATATAGTTTTCCTTAAATATATTGGTACATTATTTATTTATGACAATTTTTGCAATTAAAAATAAAAGATAATATAGTTATCTATGGGTACAGTTAATTTTAAATACCATTTGCTGAATGTGGTAGTATTTAACAATAAAATCAATTGCAACTAATGTTCTACTTTTTTGAAATTCCAGTATCTTGTTGTCCATGAACATATGAAATTTGTTTCTACAATTTGAATTATTATGACAGTGACAGTACCGACAGTACAGTTGACATCTTTTGCTTGCATCTTGGTTTACATTCTCGTTTACATATTACATGAACATCAAATTATGAAAATGTAAGTAAAACTATTTATTAGATTAGTAGAATAAGCAGAATTAGGCGAGAGGTCGTGTGCTGGCCACAGCAGATTTTTTGTATATTATTAAGTAATGCACATTATTTATAGCTGTACAATAATTTTAGTCCCACGAATATCCAAAGTTATTACTGTCAAATTAAATTTCATAAAATATGAGATGTATGGTAAAGAGACCGTGTCAGGAATGTGTCCATGTAGGATTTAATGTAAAACGACAGCTCGACTAATTCAAATAATTTAAATACCTACCGTGCTGCTATATAACTTTCAAAAGATATAACATCAAGATTTAAATGTAGATTTTGAGGGCTAAGAATGTAGTCTTCGTATTCATTAGATTCAGAAGAACAGATAGCCTGGGTACAATTTGGTATAATGTGGGAGCATGTTTTATTTGAATATTTGTATCTCCCGCCACTTATGTGGTGCCAACTATTAACTAGGGACTTTTAGAAGGATTGGTATTAGAACGTCTTGATACTGCGCAGAATTTTAAGTAAGTGACATCTTGTTGACTCGGATGATTCATTGAAAAATCAGTCTATTTCAATCAGTGTTTTTACTGTTATGGTGTATAATTTGTGTAGTTCTTAATACTGGATAATAACACGTTTATCAAAGTCAGATCTCATGAAAAATTAATTATGGAACAAATTAAATTAAAATTCGCAATTCTCGGAATCTAGTGAATTACAAAAAAATCACTTTAATTAAACTGATTTGAAAGATGTGTGGGAAAGTAACGTTTCTTCCATTACCTCGTGCAAAAAATACCGTACAGCGTATAAAAATTAATCACTTCTAATAATATTACCATTACCAACTAGAATGAAATGAAGAACTTCTGAAGAAGCAAATGTAGTATTATGTTCACGTAAGAGATACAGTTTTTAATGGGAAACTGAGGAATTAAAATTCATTGCAGAGGATTCGTTACCATTGCAAAAACACATGAAAGAAGCAAAGAAGAAGCTATGACTCTAAAATAAATTCTTCGAACACTATTTGCTAATTTATTGTATTTATGAAGTATTTTCAATAATGTGATTGACTTCTAAGTTTGAAACTGAAGTCAGTGATAAATAATGTAAGATTGATTTCTCGACTGGATCTTATATAAAAAAGGAAAATTTGTGGAGAAGCAGTCAATGCAATAAAATCCAATAAAACATTAAAGTTTCAACTATAAATCAGTCTTCATCAGGGTGAAAGAAGTAAGACTGACTGATAATGCTTTAAATTAAAAATTGTGCTGCCTAGTTTAAAATTCGTTTAAAGGTCTAGGTTTTTTTCAGGCTCGTTCCATTCATTGCAAATAAAATGGTCAATGAAACCGGTAAACTCCGACCAAATGACTCTTCTAGAAGCGATCAATAAAGTAACAAAACATAACATTATTGGTTATAAAGTCAAATAGATGATTAATAAGGGAATAAGATCGTGGCAAATAAACTGAGCTAAAGCGAGTTATTGTCGTTAGTGTTTTGAAGAAAACATGTCACGAAGGTATAAAAAGAACAACAGTATTACAAAACGTTGAATCACACTGCGTTTTTCTTCTCCATGGCACAATAATTCTACTTTCCATTTCTGCACAGGTCTTTTCTTCGTTGATAGTGAATGTTATTAATTAAAATTCTGCGAATGACAATACCTGTACGTCTTATAAAAAAGCTAATTAACAGGCAGGAAACGGGACAAATTTGATTGAGCGGCAGAAAGGAAACGGATATCATAAATTAATTACAATACTACTTTAGTAATGAACCATTGTTGTTGTCACCCTCTTATGTTTTCCTCAGCTGCTAGGAACAAAACATTGAACACCTGGAAAAAATTACGATAATTTGATGATAAACACAGAATAGAAAACATTTTCACGGGTGTTATCTTCGTTATGCTTAAGTTATTCCAACTGTGTTTAAAATATTCACGTTACTGGACAAAGTTTGAAATTTAGAAAGGTATAACCACTGGAAACATGTTCCAGATATCCATTATATCAAGCAACAATCCAGTGGTTTCAAAAATATGCTACTTGCGAAAACTGCCCTCAAACGTTGTGCTACATATTTACCATTCTATTTTTACCACTCCAACTTTTACCACAGCATTTTTGCCACCATTCTTTTTTACCGTTATCCTGTTTACCGTTAACACTCAATTTTTACCACTCCAACTTTTACCTCTGCATTTGTACCACTATACTTTTTACCGCTATTTCGTTTTACCACTAATACATTTTTACCACTCCGTTTTTACCATTACAACTTTTACCACCATACTTTTTTACCGCTATTCCGTTTAACCATTAATAGTTTGTGGGGCTATAGTACGGTTTTGTTAGTGTAGTAAATACCAAAACCGAGTTTTTGGGGCTCTAGTACGGTTTTGTTAGTGTAGCAAATACCAAAACCGAGTTTATGGGGCTCTAGTACGGTTTTGTTAGCTTTGTTAGTGTAGTAAAAACAAAAACCGAGTTTGTGGGGCTCTAGTACGGTTTTGTTAGCTTTGTTAGTATAGTAAATACCAAAACCGAGTTTGTGGGGCTCTAGTACGGTTTTGTTAGCTTTGTTAGTGTAGTAAATACCAAAACCGAGTTTGTGGGACTTTAGTACGGTTTTGTTAGCTTTGTTAAAAAAGAGACGGTGGTAAAAATGGATTGGTAAAATGTTGGTGGTAAAAAGAATTAGTGGTAAAAATAGGGACGGTGGTAAAAATGGATTGGTAAAAGAATACGTTGGTAAATACGTTGGTGGTAAAAAAGAATTAGTGGTAAAAAGGGATGGTGTTAAAAAATGGATTGGTAAGAGTATAATGTTGGTAAAAAATGGATTGGTAAAAGAATTACGGTGGTAAAAAAGGGACGGTGGCAAATAGGGATTGGGAAATATGGGGGCAAATTGCCCTAAAATAAACGAATTTTTTAATAATTATTTTGTTCCATTATTAATATATTATGATTCATCCTGTAGATCAATAAAGTATACCAACAAATAAAACGTTTCTTCATCAAATCAGTCTTCATTAGATTTATCATCATTTACTTCTCATTTCTCAACCTATATTTGCTACCAATTAAAATTCATCCCTTTATTAATCAGCGTCTACATCAACACCCAATAACGCACTTACTAGAACAAAATCATTAAATTCTCATTAGAAACAAATTAGATCAACTCTTCCATGGAAAACAAAAAAAGTAGTGATCAATAAATACACAGTATCACATCACAATGGCAATATGATTCACACATTCACGCCTAATGGAATGGATAAGTATGACTAAAGTCTTTGTGTTGCAATCAGCAACCCGTGTGCGTTTATCAAAATAAATACACTTAATAACTACTTAACACTGTTTATGTACATTGTTAGCGATAATAGTTCTTAGTGGATTAGTGTGTGTTAAAACAACTGATGTTTAAAAAACGACAAAGAATTGTGCAAGAAAATGTGCATGGCATTGAATTGAAAACTTTTCCAGCACGAAAAAAGACATAGAGTAAAATTCAAATAGCTAGAACCCTGCGCGAAGTACGAATTCTCGTCTTAGAGAGAGAAACATAGATGATAAACAAGAGGACACTACGCTACTGTCTGTTCTACTAAACATCAGCTTTAATATCTGTTCTCATGTTGACATTCGTAGTGTTTTGCTTCGTGTAACCCGGTGAATTTTGTAATTGATTGTGATGAGTTATATTTTAGTTTTGTTTGAAAATTAAGTGAAGTGCAGCGCAGCATATACTCGCTAGCACCGTTTTTGTAAAACGGACAGTACATGACAAGCTCTGCCTTCTCGCGCAGCCCAGGGTCCTAGCTATTTGAATTTTACTCTAGTAAAGGGTACGTTAACAATATAGTAGGGGAGAGGTGGCATTTAAAAAAAATCATTATAGTTAAACAATTGCAAAGTATTTCTTTAAAGAAAGTATATATTATTAAAACTACATGATTTAACTATCTTCTTGTCAAATATACAATTAAAACTAACCTGTATTAAACTGAAAATTGATTTAAATAAAAAACCATTTAATTGTCCCTTTCAACTTCAAGACTTTTACAGGTATGAAAGGGACACTTCCCGGTGTTCAAAGGAACGTTTACATTATTGACGACAAATGGACGTCAATGATAAAAATCCATGTAAAGGAATATTCAAATCTATAAAAATCATGGCTGCCTTCATTACGCATGCGCCAGATTCTCACGTGTTCTATCTTGTGTCAGTGGTGTTGGAACAAAATTGAAAATCGGTCCAACATGATGAGTATAGTGCACCCCTTTCAGTCGCCCCCCTTGTGGCAGTCCCACAAGCTGCGCGCAGCGGCGTGTTCGAGATATAAGGATCAGCTATACCTAGTTTCAGAAGCCTACAGCTAGTTTGTTGTTCAGCAATAGTATATTGTGTATCAAGTGCCGAAATAAACATCTTACTTGCGAGTGCTTTATTTGTGACACGACCCGAAGGGGAATTCCATAATAAACATGAGCATGGAGAACATTTCAACAAGTATTGTACACTATATTTACTTACATTTTATGAAAAAAGTAAATAATATATTATTAAATAGATGAAACATATTTATGGAACATAATATATTAATATCACTATTAAATTGAATGAAAAACATCAACAACACATTAACAGGAACCTCAATAACATAAACAAGCTGGTCAGAACTCCATTAAGTCGACTAAGTGAATATGAACACCATCTCACCACACATTTCATGGATTATGCCATGTAACAATGGCCGTCTCCAGTGGAGAAACACAAAACCAGTGTCGTATTTTTAATATCCGGTTCTGAGGAATACTCGTACCCGTCACATCTGGAAGCCACGACCGGTAGGAAGGCATTCTTATACCGACAACTGTAGGAAGAATGAGATCATTAGTGCTTAAAAGGAGATTATTAATTACCGGAGATTTATACTGGCCTTCAACCTTCAAAATCAGAATTGTTTGGATTTGAACGTTTCCGCAGTGCTCGATGTCAATGATCCACAAAAAATTAACCAACACGTGGAAGTGGATGTTGTTCAGTTTGATAATTAGTTGATTGATGACCTCACAAGAGGAAAATCAGCAAAAATGTCTCTGAAAGGGTTTGTGCATGCAGTGTTGGTACTTGATGGGATATTTTTATTCATAGTTAATTTAATAACTAACCGGACAAACTTGAAGTTGTCTCGCTGAGCCTTACACTGTGTAAATACGAGAAAAAAATTTGCGGCTAAATTAAATTTGACATGTCAGCGTGAACTCGATACAGTCACTGACAACAGCTGATACGACAAGATGAAGAACATTAAATTTGTTCTAAGCTAAGTAATTATCTCCCCGAGAGCTTTAAATGGACACCAAACTCGGTATACTTAATTTGAATATATTATAAAAAAATTAACGATCGTTTAAATCTTATATTTATTTTTCTGCTAGAATTCTTTTCCCGAGAGCTTTAATTTGGTACCACACACGGTAGTATTTTAATGAAAATAAAAAAGTTCAGTGTATAAAGTTGGTACCACTGGTTTAATAAAAAGCGCATTAACGAACTTGAAATCAGTTTTTGCCTCAAGATCTTAAATATAAAATTTCAACTCGTTCTTAAGTTATCCAACATCCAGACAGACACACAGGCCGACTTTTTTTAAATCATGATTTTTGGGTTCTGCAGGGTCGAACTGTCAAAAAATCACGATTACAATACTTGCCTCTACTACATTGGACGGGGAAGTAAAAATCAGTAATGGTTTCAAAAGAAGCTAAATAATAGTATATTATATATTGAGGGATTAAAGGTACTTTAGTCCTGTGGTATATACGCTATTTTTTGCACTTCAATCTCAAACGAATGCAAAATAGTTTAAAAGAATCAGTGACCTCTAATAAATATGGACGGGAAAGCCGTATACTTTCAACACATAAGGGGCTGGCTCCTGCGAACTGTCATGGGAGGGAGTTCTTCCTTGTCTTTTTTAACATGCCATCTCTTTCTAATGTAACGCATTGTACATACTCTAAAATTTCGCAATTGCAATACTGTCGTTGGTTAGAAAGAGACAACCTCTCTGCATTGTTGCGGGTTGCATACGATTTTTTTGGCACCACGGGCAGTTGTTTTCTTTCCGGTCCATAATTAATAGAGGTCACTGAAAAGAATACACATTTTGTAATTTTGACAGTAAATTTTATGACAAATATTTATATTGTTACCATAGATACTCTGTAACAAATACCACGTATTTACTTGTCAACGGGATTAATTAATTCAATTCCTTGACAACGGGATTAAATATGAAAAATAATCCCTTGGGATCTAATTAAGAACCTTAGTCCCTAAAAATAAAGACTAAAGAAGAGTTTTAGTCCCGGAAGTGCAAAAAATAATATTATCAGTAAATAAATTGACATAAGGCACAATCCAACGAACAGAAAATTGAACATTTGCTTCTACAATCCACCATACCCTACTCCATTTCCTCTACGATGAATTCCCTACCGTTTGTGTTCACATCTGTATCTGTGCATCTACTAGGCGTGTTACACAGCTCTGCAACTACCTCTCGGGTTTACTATGCGGAAGATACGGTAATTTAATGTGGCAGCTCAGAACATATCAGGAGTCACTGCGTCAGCTGGTAGCCAGTGTCCAGTGCTGTTGTCTCGAAGATTCATCACAGCAGAGTAGAGTTACGCTGCTGCCGGGCATGAGAGTGAAGTTGGATACAGATGGGAATTATTTCAATAGTGCACATTGCACAAGATGGTTCGATGGTTGGGTTATTGCACGAAGTATAGTATGACAGGAGTGGACACTAGGGCGGATGAAGTGTGGCCTTTGTTTATCTTAGAGAAAATACGGACCAGCTCGGAGCATGCATTCTATGACGATTAATCTTACTAATCTTTCTCTCTCGCACAGGGTAAACAAAAATGCCACAAATCTACAGTATTGCTAATATACGAAATGTCCACTCGTTCGTTGGATAAAGTTTTTGTGATGGATTATGAAATCTGAGAAAATCGCAAAAAAATATCAAATTTTGAAAATTCGTTATAAAAAATGTACCAATTGGATTTTTTGCTGAAAATTTGTATACACACGGAAATCGGCGGTAGGAAGAGGGCCGTTTTAATTTAGTAGTGATATTTCTTTCTCGCACAGGGTAAACAGAAAAGCCACGAATCTACATATTGCTAAGATATGGAGTATCCACACCTGTGTATACAGGTGTTTCTGTATTTGGAGACGAGGAAAATCATATTTTTACTTCCTTGTACGGGGTAAAAAGTACCTATTGTAATCGCGAAAAATTTCGGTTTTCAG
Source organism: Agonum fuliginosum (assembly GCA_947534325.1). Lineage (NCBI taxonomy): Eukaryota > Metazoa > Arthropoda > Insecta > Coleoptera > Carabidae > Agonum > Agonum fuliginosum. Next base: position 1,830,404 of record OX384032.1, on the reverse strand, counting down.
ATTTTGATGGAAATATCCGTTTTGACCTTTTCTGAATCCATTATGACTAGTTTCGTCGTGACGTCTGTACGTACGGACGGATGGACGTCCGGACGTATGTATGTCGCATAACTCAAATACGGTTAGACGTAGAAAGTTGAAATTTTTTATTTAGGACTGTTATAGCATCTAGTTGTGCACCTCCTGTTTTTGGTTTCAATCTACTAACCGGAAGTAGTACTTTTTTCTAATATTTCGATAAATATTTAATTTTAGACAATGTTTTTTATTTTAAATGAAAGATTATGTGATTATTACCTACAGTCGGTATTTTATAAATATTTTTGTATCTGGTATCATTTAAGAATAATTAAAGTATATATTTTTTATAATTTAGTATTTCGGTATCTTGTAGTCCATGATAGATTAATATTTGCTACTACGTAAAATTTAAATGATTATGACATGACAGTGACAATAGTAAAATATGCTTTATATCTTCTTCTGCAGTTTAAATAAAATAACTAAAATATATTTGTGAGTATAGGACTACAAGTACTTATATATTAATATAAGTATTTGTATAATAAGTTAAAAGAATAAAGTAGGTATGGCGGGAGGTCTTTTGGTGGCCACGTCAGATTTTTTTATATTATTCTACATTTTAGTTATTAAGAATAGTATGAACAGTTTAATAGACGTACAAGGAAGTCATGTGGTGTCCACGTCAGATTTTTTTATTACAAGATGACCGTTTGAGCCCTTTGGGATCCTGCGAATCGCATGTCTATAATTTTTAAGACTTTAAATGTGTTTACGTTTCTTTTGATAAAAGGGCATGCATTATTAAATCATTTATTTTACTTACTATATTAGGTAGTAAAAGCATTACTAAACTAAAAATAAAAATAAGTATAAGTTTAATATAAATATTCTCTACTCCTCTATAATGATAATCACATACCGTTATGTCCAATCAATATTGAAATGAGTTTGAAACATGCGTGATGCATTATTAAATAAACTGTTAAGTCTATTTAATTCTAACGTGCAGATCGTGTGGGTATACAACCTATGATGTACTGATGGGTTTTGTTATAACAGTCTAAGTACGTGCATTGTGTCATGTCGATAGACAGTCAGACATGGGCAATTTCGTCAGCTGATTTACTACACCGTTACAAATGTTTTGGCAGTTATAGCTACTTACTAGCGTAACGCAATTTTAAGTTATTAAGTGAGAAGAGGTAAGAGGTGATATTATTTAGGTGCATTATAGTGCTTATGAGATTTTACACTTTTTGGTAAAACAGTTACGTACGTTCTATTTGCAACCCAAACGGCATTATCGTTACAATATTCAGTAGGTACCTAGATTATTATGCGAAGATTGTCCTAGATTTAAAAAAAATTTATTGCATGTTTTGGTGTATCCAGCATTTGAATTTCAATTTTAGAATAATTAATGTTATTACAGTGGAATTCAACAACTTATACCTAATCATATTTTTTCGATTGCTTAATAACAAGTAAATATTTGATAATATTTTTGTAATTAATTATTTTATCTGATCAATATTATTACAACATTTTCAGATTACTAGATGCTAAACATATTTTTGTATCCTGTAAATTGTAGAACATATTTATATGGCGTATAGTACGTATAGTAGTCAATTTTTACTGTTCATGGAACATAAAGAATTTTTTTTAATTTCGTTAATTTAAGGAGAGCTTTTGTAAGGAAAACATTTTTGAAACCACTGGATTGAAGAATGTATAATGGATATCTGATTAACTATGAATGGAATAAAAAGGCAAAAATAGTAAATTTAAGAAATTCAATGAAAAAATAATGATCCAAAACTGTTTGATTATAAATCTAAAATTCTGGAAACTAAAATTGCAATAGGGTAGTTTACCATTTAAAAAAAAAGTTTTTTTATTGAAACTTCATGTTATTTGAAAGCGATTGAGAGTACTGATAAGCCTTAATTGTTCTTAATAATGCTGTAACTAATTTTTAAAGTTTGTGTGACGTAGATGTATAGCTGAAAATCTTCTCAAACCATGGGACTGGAATTAAAATGTACTCTATGTAAAATCAAATGTTTCTAAATGTTACAAAATATATAATTTGGTAGTTTCTTTATTTCTGTAAGTAAGAATACACGTGAAAACGCATTTCTGTGACGTAGATGTATCGACACGTAAAATCTCAAATATTTGAAGAACTATTAACTTTTTGAAAACTTTGTTCATGGCAATAACTCATTTTTGAGGTCTCCTTTCAATATAATTGACTGGATTGCTAATTTGCTACTATGGTAAAGTATATAATATATGGCATTGATAAATGCACGAAGTTATGAATCACCTGTATATACAATTTTATGCATTACCTACGAAAAGGGAAAGGGATAATCTTAAATATTAAAAATGACCTGTTGGTTGTTATCGAAGTCGCAATAATTCTCAATAATTCTTCATTTTGCAATTAGAATTATTGAAACTTAGGCAATTGCAATAAAAAGAATAATATCGAATTACCTCTATTCTGAGATTAAGTAAAATATGTTCTTGTGTACCTATAGCTTCTCGGCGTGAAATCTCTAAACATGATTAGTATTCACAGCTTTGAAAAGGACGTTGGCTCCGTGGTTCTGAAAGCCCTGAACGGTGTTTAGTCACGACTTGAAGTGGGCGCAGTGTGCCATTGTGCGACCGTGCCTAAAAGGGCTTAAGTCTGGTGCTGGTGACGTCGCCATCTTGGGCACGTCCACGCCTCTACATCCTCGGAGGAAGAGAGGACGTGTACTCACATCAAGACACATGATACACAACAGATGATGCATGTTAGCATGTTGGCTTTGTTGACAAAGACCATGCGACGTTCAATGAGAACAATGAATGACAAACGATGTAGTTACAAGAATAACCCCAAAATCTTCAAATTATACTAACCACTTTAGATTAATTATATTAGGTTAGGTACATAGAGTGTAGAAAATTATTGAGGTAGCATACTCTAATTTTTTGGGTGACAGATTGAAGCCATGAGACGGAAGGGGGGTGTGCTACTAGAACATACCAATATGGCGGATATATTTATATTTATTCTGACAGTTTTATAATTAGTAAACATACCACTGAAAGAACAGAAAGCAGAAAATGTTATTACTGACCTTATATTTCAAATAAAATATACTTTTTTGCACAATTGGTCTTTTTATCAACTTACTATGCCTGTTTCCACGACAGTATGTTGATCTTACTGGTAATTTACGTACCGTTCACTGAAATTCATACTGAACGGTAAGTAAATTAACAGAATTAATATAATATTAATTACGGAGAAATAAATATTTGCGTATGAATAAAAAAGACCAATAGTGCAAAAAATGATATAAGCATCACGAACGTTAAGGAATTACCGATGTCAGACAAAACATTGTCTTCCATCGGTAAACTGTCTTTACCGTTCTTGATACTTAACATACTACCGTGAGTTTATTTTAACATGAAACATACAATTTTTATATCCATGAATACGAATTTGACAGCAATGTATTAGAGTGTCCTTTTTAAAATAGGGAATCAATTTAACTGTATTATTCTTGAACAATATAAGATATTTGGGCAGCTGCAATAGTTCCAAGAAACGCTTTCAACATTAACTTTTAATTGTTCAAAGAATAAATCGTATTTCCAGGTAGCAGCAGTGTGACACCAATTAACAAATTCAAATTTATTCCCTATGTTTCATTTTAAAAAGAACGCTCTAATACATTGCTGTCAAATTCGTAACCATGGATATGATATACCCATGTTTCACGTTAAAATAAACTCACGGTATATACAACGTTCAAATAAATTTTGACGACGTAACACAAATAATTTTCATCTGTCAAATTCTGAGAAATGTCAATATCAAAATAACCTTACTAAACTGTTATTTTCCCTTTTATTTATTTATAGGTGTCATTCTGTATAGCACGATGAAATATTGTAGTAAAAATTATTTTAAAAAAAATACATAACTGCGTTCAAATGTAGAAGTAGAGCATACCAAAATGGCGGATAGCTTTATCCAAAATTGCTTCATTGTATTGTTCCTATGCTCCCTCTGTAAACTATCCTCTAAGGATATAATGCCCCGTTACGCAAGGATTATTTAAGGATTTAGAAACTGTTTTGTTAAATGCGTATTCATATTTAGTCATATCCTTCTCGCTTCGTAATGGACTTGTTCTCGTATTCACCATTCTCTCATTTATTCTAATTCTGCAGCATGTAATCCCATGTATGTTTTTATGCTGAACCATGTTCTCAATCTTCTTTAGTCTTATTTCTTCCTGAAGTATATATAAATCAAGCAGGAACAACTGTAATCATACAAGATTCCGGGAAGTTTGATAAATTAATAGCGCAGTTAATTGCTGCAGCTTCAGCTCTTGATGTGTGATTAAAAACCATATTTATAAAACAAATAAAAACAAGGAGACATGTTGCACTTAGAAGAAAATAGAAGTCACACGTTTTTACAATTTGCAGTTAGAACTGATTTAGGAATTTTTAACTTTTCCTTTTCGTTCATGGATTCTTTGTAGATTCTTTCATGTTTCTGAATCCGGAAAAAAATCACTGTTTGAGCTATGAAGAATGAATTAGATTTCAAGACTCATTGAAGATTCAATTTAGTAGCGCCACTATTTGACAGGCAATTCTCACTATGAATCTTTTTCACAAGATTCAGAATCATGAAAGAATCCTCAAATATTCTATTAAGGAGGTTTTATCGCTCAGCGCTGCTAGCTCACAAATCCCCGTTATTTCAGGTACCCGCGCTGACAGCCTATATTTTATTAGCACATGTTGTCTCTATTTATCTAATGTTTCGATCCATTCTTATTTAGCAAATATTCTATTTAATTGTCTAGCGCGCATGCAATTTTTAAATTTATTTAACAAATTACTCGACTACTATTTGAAAATTTTATATAATAATGTGATACAAACATTTAAATTTACAACGCAATAAGAGTTACGAAGAGTTTTTCTCAAATTATTATTATTTAATTGTTTATAAACAATAATAATAACAATTTAAAAAATTCGACAATGTAGCTAGTTTTTTACTCCCTTTGTCTTTATACGGTATTTTTTTAGATTTATAGGATTAATAGGTTCGGAGTAATTTGTTAAATACTTTTTTTACTGTGATAAAAGCCCCTTAACTTGAAACTTCAAAAGCATACAGAACTTACTGTTACTGTTACCAACATAATATTTAGAAAAGCTTAGAGAATCGAGAAGAGAACTGAATAATAATTAATAAAATGTAATTACCTTCATTAAAATTATAATTATGCAATGAGTAAATTGAAATAATGGTCCTAATTTATAAGAACAAACTGAACCAACACGAAATTTAACATTTAATTTCTAACATCCGTCTCCCAAGGTTCACGATTGCAACAAACCTTCTCAGAACAAAACCAACAAACATTTACAAAAATCAGGCTCATCTTTGTCAAACTAAAAACCATTAACATAAATAATGATGTTAAGTTTTTCAAGCAATTAACTAAGAGGAGACAATGCACAACTAAAACAGAGACACTTAACCAATCGTTGTGACTTTCAAAAGCAATAAGCAAGATTATGAATTGAACCACAAAGAAGAATTTATTACTAGAGAAGAAATAAGCTTGTTGTTAAGTTACAGAACATATAACTATGTAATAGTAAAGTTATTATAATGTGTTGACATCATCGTAACATTTTGAGAACGTCTCTTTTTAGTCACGAACACTTTCCATTGTCATTTACCTTGCACAAAGATGAAGCTAATATTAATAAATACTAACATAGGCTGTCAACTTAAGACAATGGCATTTAAAAAGCCTGTTAAGTATTTCTAAGCTTGTTTAACACATTAGAATAGTAAATTGTCGCATAATGATAATTGTATGCTATTGTTTAATTAATTTATTTTTTAATAATCCTATTTGTTTACCCAACTTTAAAATACTCTACAAGATTATGTAATATTTAAAACTAATAAACAAATACAGAAATGTATTTTTACCTTCCGCTTAGTACCTGTAAAGGAAGGTATTGGAATCATGCAAAAAATCGGGTAGTGAATTTTTAGTAGATGAGCACGAATTAGAGTTCTTACAACTCATTTTTGATAGTTTCACGATGATGTCTGTGTGTATGTGTGTGTGTGTGGTCAAGGCCGGGTGTTAGTCGCATAACTCAAATACGAATTACCCGAAAATTTTGATATTTGGTATTTAATATTTGTATATAAATTGGAAGAGTTCCTTAGATTTTGGTACAAATATCTTCATCGGATGTGATATTTTTTGAAGATTGAAAAGGTTAATTGTTAAAATTGTATATAAATTTGGAAAAATATAGTATTTATTTGTAATAAGAATAAGAGGAAAAGTTATTTGCAACCTACGTTATAAAAAAATTTTCTTTATCTGGTAGCATTAAAGAACTGCAGTAAAATTTAAAAAATAAATTTATCAAATAAAACATTGAAATCTTGTAATCCATGATCGGTTGATTTTTGTTTCTGCGTAAAAAATATTGACAGGTGAGACGGGTGACAAGTTGACATACTAGCGCTATGGTCCTAAGTAAGATATTAAATGTAGGAATTGAACGGAGGATGGCTTCAACACAGCAGAGTTTTCCTGTGAATGAATGTTTTTATTCAGGTGATGCAAATTTCTGTGTTTGAATATTTTAGATTTTTATTTGTATATTTTAAATGGGCACCGGATTGTACGTATACATTTCTGTTTAAAGTCTAGATATGGCGGAAGGTTGTGTGACGGCCACGTCAGATTTTTCTTTATTATTGTTGTCAGTAAAGCAGCACTCAATTTATCTTAATTCTCTAAAAGCGCGATGAATTTAGTAATTAATTTTAATTTGTAAAATTGATGATATTTAACTATCCTTTCACTAATGTCCTAAAATCTTCTTTACGAATGTAGCATCCCAGGGTAATGATAAAGCAATGTATATAACTTGTAAATTGTACATTCTAAATGTATAGAATATGTAAATTATTTAGGTAATATTAATAGTAATGCAAAACGAATATTGAAATTTGAAATTACAGTATGCTATTTCATTGCGCATTACTTGAATTTCGTAATTCGGAATTTCTTTGAAGTGCATCACAAACAATTTATCAATACCTACCAATTTTATCATTGTATAAATTATAATGTTTTTACCTCTCGCCACTCATATCTGTAAGAGAGGAGGTATTGTAATCATGTTAAAACTACGATTGTAAGTTTTCAATGGAGGTCCCTGGAACACAATTTTGATAATTTCGCGATGAAGTCTGTGTGTGTGAGTGTCTGTCTGTGTGGATGTATGTTGGAGGTACGATAACTCAGATACCACCTAATAAAAAAAATTCAATTTTGTATAGGTATCATATTCTGACACCCTAGATTAGATCTGATTAGATTTTGATGTTGATCGTGCAACCGGAAGTGGTAGTTTCTTGAAGATCTGAAGAGTTTTTCTGGAATATCCTCAAAATTTATGAATTAATAGGAATTTTTTGTATTGTACCTATACTAAATGTTACTGTCTATACAATTTGTATTTAAAACGTTGTTTCTACCTAGCACCATTTTCCAATTACAAGAAGACAAATTCTACAAATTTGTTACAATTTTGATTTATCTGCCTACCAATGAAAACAAAAACTCTCGCAAAAACTAAAATATTTGAGTGTTAATGTCATATAAATTTTTGACTTTTTGACAAATTGAAATAAAAAATATGAAATGTCATTTATTATTTATAAGGTCATAATAAACTTTAATAATATTATAAAAACTACAATTCCGGAAATTATCTACAATGATATTCATACACACTTAGTAAAATACAATAGTAGAGTATGGCGAGAGGTCATGTGTTGGCCACATCGGATTTTTTGCTGTTGTAGAAAAATGAATTAAAATAGAATATACAATGGGGGTTTTCAAGTCTACATTTTAGTCTGTTTCTTCCTGTTGCAAAAACGATTGCAAAATAGTTGTAAAAATTAATTAATTGTATGAAAGTAAAGCATTTTACAGAATACGAACGACCTTTTCCGATAGAACTCCAACTCCACGTAACAATTATATCACTCAGCAGCAGATTAGTTCTGAACTGTATCTCATTCTATGGTATTGTAATGAGGCCATGCGTTGGCGTTCGGCGCGGGTTCGAGTCAGGCCCGCGGTAATTAAACGACAAATGAAGCAAATCACACAACACACGAGCCGCCATCCTTGTGTCCGCGGGAAATAGAAAGGTGTCAGTCAAACATTGCACTTTCCTTTCTATACGTTCCTTAATGATACTATTATTTTCAGACTTTGTATACTGCAGCTCTTATAGTTTTCGTCAATGTGTCATATCTTAAATCCCGCTAGAACCACTGCTGCAATTTTTTTATATTATACTTCCTGATTTTTTAGTTATCGATTGTGTATATTTTTAAATTGTCAGCATTTTTGATCCATTTTAAAACAGGAAAATTTTAAACGAACTGATTTTAGAACCACCATTAGTGCATCAAAAGATTCATTCACAGGAAAATTTAAATCTAGAATTTTAGATTTGGTGCATAAATGTAAGAAGATGCAAATTTAGAAAAGTTATAGTTAAAACCGAGTAGGTATGCAAATCTAGAAAATTCATAACTAATAAAATACCTGCATCAAAAGATTCATTCACAGGAAAATTCAAATCTAGGATTTTAGATTTGGTGCATAAATGTAAGAAGATGCAAATTTAGAAAAATAGTCAAAACCGAGTATGTGGGACTCAAGAATGGTATTGGGTTGTTAATTTAGTTCAGTTTTCCTAATTTTGTTACTTATTCTCCTTGTGTTGAAGAGACAAAGTAGTTTTCTAGATTTCTAGATCTTCCTGTGTTTGCATCTTTATGTTTACATTTATGCCGAATCTAAACTTTTAGATTTACATTTTCCTGTGATTTAATCTTTTGATACAGGCATTTTATTATACGTATATCTGATCTACATGTTCTAAATTTGAACTTTCTTGTGTATACATTTTCCTGTGTATGAATATTCTATAATTTTATTTTCTAGTATTGAATAAGGATTAGATTAGAATAGATTTTGTTCATTTAAGAGGAATCCCACTAGTCTTGAAGATCCATTTAACGAATGAAGCGATGCCGTCACAAACCATTGTTAGCCATTGTGACGACATCGGTTGATTCGAAGAATGAACCGTATATAGCCACTTTCTACTACAAAAGTGGCTTCGTTTGGCACATGAAATTACCACTAATTTTAAATATTTTTAAACAAATTTTTTTTAAATGAAAGATTAAAGTCTATTCTATGTCCGCTTAGTGTCACTTTTTAATATTTTATCTTCAAAGTTCTTAAAATTTTACTAACTTTGGAGCTTAAAAAATACATGTAAAAATTTAAAATAAAAAATGGCACTAGACAGACCTAGACACATCTTTTATGTTTAAATTAAAAAAGAGCAAACAAATCGAACCAAAATTCAATTTCATGTGCCCAACGAGAACACATTTTTGCTTAATTTTGTAGGGGTAATAAGATCTTTAAAACTTAGGAAGGGAGAGCAGTGTATCTTGCTTTACGTAATTTAATGATTTAAAAATGAAAAGTGAAGTGCAGCATAAAATGAAATGCAATATAGAGCCTCTAAATCACGGCCATGAGCACAGAACGTGCGGAACTACTAACACGTATTGTTTAATTAGTTCTGCTCTGGTCTACGGTGGGTCATGCACTGCAAAGCCCTTGAATTCATAAAATATCCTCTCTTATTTTGATTTATATGCCTTCACGTTCTGGTCCATATCATTATGTATTATTTATACTAACTGTCAGATTCAATAATACTGATTTAAATAAAGATAGCGTGCGGCCAGCGTTCAAAGCCAACAACAATATTTAAAGAGATAAAAAACTATCGCTTTTGTTGTAATTATAACATTAACTGTCTGTTTACTTTACAGATAATTTAGTCATTATTGACACGATAAAAATGAACAAATAAAACGATTTGTCAATGAATGAAAAACAAATATTTGAGGTATGAAACTGCCGGACACATTAGGAAATTTAACACAACAATTAATTGATAATTGTTTTGACTATATCATGCACTTAAATGCAGACATCAATAAACCAATTTAGATAAGTGTTTAATTGTAAACTATACGCTCATTATCAAAATATTAATGATGTAGGTATTTAATATTTAAATAATAACTCTTTTAATTTCAAATTGTTTCTATTATCATAAAATGTGTTGAAAATCTGAAAAAATGTATTTGTTTGTGTAGTTTTGTCACCTGTCCAGAACTTACGTTTATTGTTGTTTATTCAGCTACCTTTCGGTTTGAGCATACAAGATTTAAAACGTAAGTAAACTGGCTGTACAAATATTAAAACAGGAAAAAGAAGCGAGGTCGAAAAACTCGTTCCAAGTTTCTGATGAACCTAAATAAATGAACAAGAAAAATCACTCGCCAAATTTGGAAGTTGTTCAAGGTTATATTTAACAACTATTTATTTATTGTCCTGCAAAAACTTTTCAATTTGTTCCTAATATAAAGCATAATAGGTAATTACTTTGTTTTGTGTTACACTATAATCTGTTTTTTGTTGAGTTATAAATATGAATCATTTCGCTTTCGGTAGAGATAATGTAAGATTGCAATAAAATAAATTAATGTTTGACAAATACAAAGGTGACAAAGCTAAAACACGTTGGTATTCTTGTATAAACAAATATTTGTATAGTCCGGTATTAGTTACTGCTAATATTTCAATTATATTCAATTACTTGGTTTACTACCGTGCTTAATACAAACAATTCAATAAATTTTAACATCTGTAAATGTCAACCACGGAGTTTGTTAGATTTCTTGACTGTCTTCCTAATGTACACTTCTTGCAAAACCGTAGATTTGCAAAAATATTTTGTTGATTTGAAACGACAGGCTACATTATTTTAAAACTAATTATTGATTACATTGGCAATTTCATGAAGAAACAATCTGAACTGATTTTTTAACTGACTATAAATTGTCTTATCAATAAACAATACCCACAGGTTTCAATTTGTATGCTCAACAGAATATTCATAAGCAATTATAGACTCTATGTAAATGAATCCTAAGGTGATTTTTACGATTAAACCAACACTCTTCACCTCATAAATATTAATAAAACGTTAAACAAAAATTAATTTACATTGGTTGTCCACTACACTTATAGAAGTACCCGTACTCGTGTACATACAAATGATTAATTTATAGCTGCGCATGTTGTATGCTTGTACGCCAGTCATTGACTTGTACTTCAAATCTGTATTTGGGCATACGATACTTTGGCATGATGGTATTCTTGTCGATATATTTTAATAGTTATTCGTTAAGATTGCTTAAAACGATGCTGAAGGCATCGTTTTGATGATAGAATGTTTTGAATTTTGCGCGCTTTTCTACCTTACCGACTCGACTCGACATTGGGGCTATCTTCACAGTAAAACAAGAAGCAACTAGTCCGCCAATTTTGCTGTCACTGTCAGTCAAAGATGTTGCGATTTGTGATCCAGTTTTAGTTAATTACGTTGTTTGTTTATCATAATAGATGTGTTTATATGTGTTATCTTTTGTGTTATTCACTCAATTGGTTAGTAGAATAGTGCAGTTATTTGTGTTTTGTGTGTATTTTTGATTTTTGAAGATCAGATGTTTGTGTGTTGCAGACCATAATATTAGAATTAAGTATGTAACATAGATACTCTAATTCTAATGTAAATAAAACTTTAACTATTGGTAGGTATGATCAAACAAATCATTGAATGAAATTTTAGGAAAATAGACAAACAAGTAAATATTGAGCGAAAATTTAGCCTGCTGGTGCTGATGTTGATCCCAGAATGATAGTTTTTGAAAAGTTAATAACGTTGTTATTAAGTTAGTGTAGATTCTAGATGATATGATTTATTTTGCTCCAATTTAACAATATACTGAAACTGAAATGAATTATTTTACTTACGATATTTATAAAAAATGCAAGATTTTACAGAATAAAGTAAGTGAAGAACACTGTATGAATAACAGTTAAACCTAATAAGAAGTAAATACCAGATTATATGCAAGAAAAAATAGTAAAAATATGCAAAAAATTCAGGGCAAAATATGTATGCAATAATACTTTTAAAATATATGTAACAATTATAATTATGCTACACTGAAAATGTGTTATTTTTTATAACGGCCAAAAAAATTATTTTATAACAAGCAAAAATCTGACAAAAATATATGAGGAGGAAAATTAATTGAACGTCCAAAATGTCCAATTATATGCGTGCCAAGCAAAAATATGCACAAAGTTGAGAAAAATGTAAACCACATTGAAATATGCAAAAATGGTTTACCTACATCTCGACCTACATCAATTAATTTTCTCATGAAATGTAAACATTATTTTAAAAAAAATAGCAATATGCTCAATAATACCAAATATGCTTATGATATAATCCGGACTCTACTTATAAGTATTTGGTTATAAACAAATAATTTTAAAAAACTACATTTATGACGAGATACCAACAAAATCATGAATTTCAAGAAAAAATATGAACTATTGATTGATTGAATGTGATGTATGGCTCATGGAGGTGTTGAGATCGTCCCCTGTGGAAGAAAGCAACCTCTCAAGGTTGCATCTCCGGCGTAGTGTACAACGTACTTCTGCTGGTGTCGGTGTTGTGTGCCGTTGACTTGCGGCCGCACCGCCGCCGCCGCTGCCGTGGACCGTTGGAACCGGCCGCGCCGCCACTAGCCAAGGTCAGCGAGAACTGACGTGCGGCCAGGAGGAGAAGAAAGAGATCATACCTGGGTAGAGTAAAATTCAAATATCCAGGACCCTGAGCTGCGCGAGAAGGCAGAGCTTGTCATGTACTGTCCGTTTTATAAAAGTGGAGCTAGCGAGTATATGGTACGCTGCACTTCACTTAATTTTCAAACAAAACTAAAAGATAACGCAATCAATTAAAAAATTCACAGCGTTACACGAAGCAAAGCACTATGAACGTAAACATGAGAATAACAGATATTGAAGCTGATGTTCTGTAGAACAGACAGTAGCGTAGTTTCCTCTTGTTTATCATTTATGCCTCTCTTTCTAAGACGAGAATTCGTACTTCGCGCAGGGTTCTGCTTAAATGAATTTTCCTCTAGAGCACTTCGTAGAGCGGCAGATGAATAAAGAAGAAGATCTGGAATCGCGTGTGGGAAATTGTGCAAGAATATCAGAAATGATAAATTGAGAAAGGTTGTCCCATTTTTATGGTCGTATAACTAATTTTAATTTCGTAGGTATATTTTCTTAAAGGAGAATTTAGAAAGATTTTTATTTAGAGTAGAATGGAAACGGAACATAAATTTACCCTACCTGAAGTAAAATAAGAAAGGCTTTCTGTAGGTATACGTATACTCAGTGAAATGATTTGAAAGAATGTATAAAAATAATTCAATTGCAGTAAGAAGTGTATCTTTTTTGAATTGAAGATCTCATGGATTAAGATACGTAAAGCTCTGTTCACACATGGATTCTTTGAGGATTCTTTTTTGCTTTTGAATCCTGGAATATATAAATGAAACTTGGCAATCAATAAATAATGCCCTGCCGACAAAAGGATTTTTATGTTTCTGAATCCAGGAAAAAATCACAGCTTTGAAGCCGCATTCGCAGCCCGAAATTTGTGAAGTTTGTCACATGGTGCTGAAATTCGGTGCACTCGTATTTCAATTCGTAGAAAAGTATCCAAACCCCAAATTCAGGGTTCGATCTATTAATTGGGAAAAAATATATTTATTTTGTCGTATAAACATCTTCAGTTTTCATATTTCTTGATCACGTTTTCATCAACAAAAACAAACGTAACAACGTTGGTAACAGAAACAAATGTTAATGCTGCTGTTATGTGGTGTTTGACTCTTCGCATCCCGGTCGATGTGTCGTGCATCTCGCAGCGTGAAGAAGTGGCTGGTCGTGACGTCACGATCGCGCGATCCTGCACACGATGTCCCTTGCCCCTCGCCCAGCACTGACGTAATGAACCGTGGCTGCGGAGTCAGCGGGACACGGGCACCAGTGCCATACGTCAACCAGGAGAGGAGACCGAGATAGTGGAACAAACACCACGGGGATTTCAATAAGTGTTCAGACAACACAGATATTCAGTTATGTCACTCAAGAGAGACTAGATATTAATCCTTGTGTGAACTGGGAATTAGGTGAGCGACTGTGGTTCTAACAATTTCATTTCAATTTACTGCACTAAAGTATTATTATTGTAGTGTACTGTCCGTGCAGCCAGAGTTGGCCGGAACGATCAGGGAGAAACAGTATGTGCCTATGTTCTATACAGAGCTGAGTCATAGTTCGCCAACTTATTACTCGCCTGAACGCACCGAGCCAAGAGAAAAATCGATCTGGACGACTCTACATTATTTTTATGTAGCCTCTGGAGTCTATGTAGAGGTCGTCGGTTCTAATCCGGGATACCGAGATAGGTTGGATGTTAAAAGTTCTTCCAGGAAAGAATCGTAAAGGCATTATACTTTTTCGTCTAGATTCTAGTTAGAGATTCATCCGAGATTCCTAGCCATTTCTAGTATTATGTAAATCAGAAATTCCCATCCGAGTTCCATACTTTTTTCAAGTATAGAAATATACGCTAGGCTCTATTTTTCTATTCGAAATTCGTACTAGATTTGTCTACGCATGCTCAGTTCAATGTGCAGCCAGTTTGACCAACCTTTAAAAATTTTTGCGCGGAAAAAAATCGAATCTTTTCGATTGAATATGAATAGTTCGGAAATAGAGTATGAAACTCGAACGAATCTCGGATAGAAATTGAACTAGAAATCTAGCATGAATCTAGACGAAAAAAGTATAATGCAATTCAGCCTGCTGACACTACCGATTCTTATATCCCCAAGCATCACTTTTAAAAAGATATTATTTCTTCCGAGATATCGGGACAAATTAATTTATGTTCTAAAGTACGTACTACTGGCAGAGATGATGGTTTTGAATCCAGGTTTTTAACTGCCAATATATAACAATTTCATCATGTAGAACAACCTTTGACTTATTCCATTTCTGCCAACCACCTACAAACGTGAAAATCCGGGTTATTGTAGTGTTTCGACATAATGCTACAAACACACAGCACAACAATGGTTGTCCTTGAACCTGGCCTCGCCCTGTGGCAAGCGGCAACAGAGGTTGCATTCTGCACGCACGAGTCACTGCCTGCAGCGGACGTGGATGGGCCACATGCACCGAAATTCGCTCAAAGATGCATCATCCCAAGTGAATGTCCTTACCGTCTGCAGAATTCCAATTAACAGTACACGCAGGAATTTATAGTGGCTGGGATTGGTGACGCACGGTTTTGCAATAGGTGAAATAAGAAACAAATTCTGACTAACTGATTCAAGTCTTTTGTATGCGACTGTTAACTAATATGTTAATTTTATTTAGTTATGCTTCTAAAAATATACAACATACTTTTTGTATTATGTATATTGGCGGCCCTCTAATAGAGCGAGGATTCGTACAAAAAAAATTCCGTTTCGGAACTGGAATGATTTCTTTCCAGTTTCAGTTTCAGTTTTGATCCTGGAAAGAGCTTCGTTCCCCAGGATTTTTGGTGAAATTTTGTTATCAGCGACTGGTAACACTGCATTAAATAAACAAAATACCAGGAAGATGTAATTCGAGAAACGTTATATGCAAAACCATGTATGTGGTACTGGATGTGTTGAAAAGGCAAACTAGTTTTCTAGATTTGAATCTTCCTGTTTACGTCTTCCTGTCGACTTTAAAATTCTATATTTGAATTTTTCTGGGAATGAATTTATTGATGTAGGTATTTTATTAAACAGAAAATTTTCTAGATTTGTATTTGCCTGTGCATGAATATTCTAGATTTATATTTTCTGGTGTTCAATGCAGCTAATAGCATTTTAATATTTCATTTAGTTTTTGAATTATAATTTTTCATGATAACTAAATATCAACTTTGAGGATGCATTATCTCAAAAACTAAGTCAGATATAAAATTGATTTTGCTTCTTTTTCAGAATAATGTAATTTGTATGAAGCTCACTCTACTATTATTTTCTTGTGGATTGTCATTGTGTTCGCTCATCACTTATGTGTTGAAATTTCATGATTAGAATCTATATTTTTATTTTATATTACAATTCTTGGTGCATTTTTGCATTCTGCGTCACCTAATAAAGCCTGATTCCAACCTTTCGAACGGAAGTTTATAATAACACCGTCACAATTATTGACAATATTACATCACGTTTGTTTTAGTGTAGACCTCTAAAAGAAATCACTGTAATTTACCAATTACTCTTACAACACTGTTCTTCCGAGTTACAATATAGTTCTAGTAATAATTATTAGGTGCAGTTCCTGTGCGAGACAATATTTGAAAGGAATATAAAGAAAATAGCAGCTGCCGAAGGATGTAGAAGAATTCGTTTCGTCAAAATAACAACCTATTGTTTTGCATTCAACCGCAATATTCGTTTGAAAAATTATCCTGGGATGCACAATCGTTGACATAAATTTAAATATTTATGTAACCGCATACATTTCTGTACCTGGTGATGTCTGATTTGAAAAGAATTAATAATTGGACAAGACAGGGTACCTATTCTAATTCATAGCGACAGTCGCTAGCGAAGTTCAGTTGATAACTTCGTGACGTCATTCCGTTTGTAACTATATCAAGAGTTAGGGATATTTGGCCTCCAGTTGATAACGACTGATAGAGATTTTACATTTACTGTGAAATTTGACAAGAAAAACTGCTAAACCACCATTTTACCTATCACTTATCATAAACGTATTATTTGTTTTAAAATAAGCCATTTTTTTGAATTTCAAAGTAAATTATTTTTTCAAGAAAAATGTCAATTTCTTATTTCTAAAATTTGTAAGTTGAATTATTTAATAAACTAATCAAAAATATTAAATACATATAATGAACCCATAATTTATTGGTATTTTATATTTATAAAATAAATATTTTAACCTCCTAACGAACAAAAATCAACGCAACGCGCAAGTCTACCGTAGCGAGGGTTGATAAGTCGGAGCGACAGTCGCTTGGCTACTACGTCACACATGGTGGGGGGTTATCAAGACAACCCAACTTATCAACGTTGATAAGTGAAATAGAATAGGACCCCAGGTCATTATGAGGTTAAAGTTGGCCTTGAAAACTTGAAGATGAACATGAAGATAGCGGGAGTACATAACCAAGATGATCAAAATCACTACACGTTTTATGGAAAAATGAATAACTATAATCATTTGTTGAAATCTTTTTTCTGAACATAACAATATTTTCCTGTTGTTCATGCGTTATTTTCGTGTCATTTATCGATGTCATTGCACTTCAGGTGTCAGACGACAAATACTACCCATCCATTTCCATATGTGAACAGCTTAGTGCGTTGTGTTTGTACAACCTCTTTTAATATGCGACACCAAACACTGTCTATAATAGTATGATGCACTACGTATAAATATGTACAACTTGTGTGTTAATGCCTGGCATTGCTATGCATCTATACGTGATTTGTGTTTGTACTTTTCTACTTTTGTGTCCTGAGTTTCTTGTGGTGAGAAAAATTATCTGACTTAGCAGTCATGCATACAAAATGGAAGGAGACATTTCACAGAAAAATAAAATTAGGAAGAGGAATCTATTTCTTTTTCAGTAATGAGCAGGAATTTTTTTTTTTATCATAAATTTGAGGACAGTTTTCACAGCACATTTCTGAAACCACTGGATTGTTGATCGTATAATGGATGTTTGATTAACTGAATGGAATAAATTAAATTTTAATCTATTGTGCAATGACAAGAACAGCAAATTTATGAAATTTCATTTGAATACAGTGTCCCAAAACTGATTAAAAATCTAGAAACTAAATTGCGAATTTTGAAAAAAGTCTTTCAGTTCCGTGATAAATGTGCTGAATTTTTGTACCAAACTAGAGTTGCCAGAACCATAAATTGAATAGTTGTAAAACGCTTTTAAATTTCTTCTAAATGCCATCTATTGGTAACGTCGCAAATGTCTGATGGTCAAGTACCTATTATTCCACGTCATCTGCTTGTGATGTTCTCGAAGCACATACAATACATTGCACCTCAAGGCGTAAAATGTCACATAAATCAGTTTGATGTTCCTTGTGCGTATGAACATTAAGCGTATGGTGGATGACCAGACAGACTAAGGTCACACGTGAGAACACTCAGTTAAATCTGCAATAAGCGTGAAACATGACAGTGAAAGTGATGATCATGGTAATGAGAGCATTCAGGACTGTTTGAATTTTGCGATGAAAACTAATCCGAACAATATTATAAATAATTATTTGTTCTGAAAAGTCTGATTTTTTAAATGTTTAGAATGACTTGAATAATCAATCAGTACAATGCAGTTGTGAAGTGAATTCACACATTGGAACTGATCAATATTTTGTGTTGTATTGAATTCTGAATTTGGTATTTTTTTCTAATTGCAACTGAATTTCACCAGGTCTCAATTTCTGACATGCAACATTTTTTTCAGAAGTTGGTATTGGTAGAATCAGATGACATTAACCTCAATAATTGTCAAACGTCAAACCTGACAACGTACAAATTTCAGTATAACCTCTAAAATTAATGGGAAACATAATAAAGTTCAATATTTTCTACAATGTCTTCACTTATCAACTAGAATAGTTCTATAATTATATACTTTTATAGTGATAGTGACAGTTAAATAAATCGTAATATTAATGTAACCCAGTGTTGCCAACTATGTCAAATAAAATATCGCAGAAATCTATTTAAAAGAATAACTATAACAAATATAATTTTTCGAAGAATTGTACTTTTTACATGGATTAATATAGAATATTATAGATGAGAGACTAGGATTGGGATGTGTCGCAAATTAACTTAAAATGTCTAACCTTGTAATCAAAAACACTAGATTGGCAACACTGATGTAACCAACCAAAACATTACACACATAAATTTCCCTAAACAACTTAGCAATTTAATTTCAATTTTAATATTTAATATACACCAAATAGGAAAAGATTGTAAAAAGAACTAATTTTATAAGACTTTTTCGCACTTGTCCTTTAGTAAACTCGCCCTCAGGTTTGTTTTACTAAATTTACCTGCGAAAAAATCATGTCTTATAAAACATTTACGGCCTACAATATCTACCATCACCATGAGTTTTTTTACTGGAATGTACATACCTAACCGAATTAAACTAGTTAAATTAAATTTCTTTAAAAATGCTACTTAGTTAAAATGGAATATAAATAGCTCCCAAGAAATACAATATGCAAAATTATTAAAATAAAAAGACTATTCCCATTACTCATAAATACATAAGTGTGAATATGTTTAGTAAAACTTAAACATACGTTCTACAATATTTAAATATTTATGTCCATGTCCAAGAGCTTGTCCCGCAAAAAAACCCAAGGTACAATTCTTTTGACAGAACAGGCGGTCGGCAATTCAGTCGTCTCTGTTCAACCCTTTGTATACTACATCTCTGCGAGAATGTTGATGTTGGCCGTAGAAATTTGTTATTTAAATGAGCTGTTTATGTTCTCCCTGCTCTTGAATAACTTACAATTATGGCCGCTGAAATTAATTTTACTTATGGCTGAATTTTGTGGCTCGCCCAACATGCGTAGTGCTGTGTACTTTTATTTTTTATTTCTTGTTGAATTATAATTTTAATAGGTTCATTAATGTCATTGTTGAATTATACCCGAGTGCAAACTTAATAAACAATCATTTTATTGAGTTAACTCGTCGTTAAATTAAATGAGAATTATAAAATAGATATTGCGAGATTAACTATCTGAATACATTTATAAATAATATGCAAAGGGCAATTGAAATACATCACACAATTTTTTTTGTATAATAGAGAATTTAATTTATAATCTCACATGTTGTGTATTAATTCTTTCCGGTAATTTTTTGAGCTCGAGTCTCGTGTGGTACACGAAAGATGATTACGTTGTTGGAATGCACGATAAAAAATTTCCTGGAAATGACACCTGAGATATTGACCAATTGTGTATCTAATATTAATAAATGTGTATTGTTTACATTATGATTTTTTTAAATGTACCTAACCATGGATACTATTTTTGTAATCAGTTCTTTCATTGGCTATTATTTTTTTGTGTTGCGATTTTCTACATTACATTTTTATGAGCAAAATTAAAATAGTTATGGTTGATTGAAGACAAATTATCATTGTTTTATGAACCATTTATTTTTAATGCAACATAAAGTTAAAGAATTAAATTGTCAAGCAACTGTTTAACAGTTATTTTTGTTTTGTTTTATTAGTAATATAAAAGTGTTTTCTAATTTAGTGACTTTTTGTTTCCAGACATTGGCAGCGATGAGCTGACGGGCATGGCGGCCACGGACGCACAAATCGTGGTAGCGGCAGCGCGGTGGGCCGAAGAAGGCAGCTACCTGCGCGAGTTCGTCGTGAAACACCGCCTCCCAGCCGTAGTCAAGATCATCAAGGGCCAGTACGGCGGCCTGGGGGTCCCGACGCTCCCCAGTCCCGGTCTTCAATCCACCGCTCTGCTCGTCTCCGCTGGCAAGAGGCACAAAATCGTAGCGCAAGCTGTCAAAATCAAAGAAGGCCGACGAATAGTCGGCGTGGGGCCCAGGCTAGCCATCCCCGACACCTACTGCGGGTACTTCGAACTACTCAGCGAAGAAGGTCGAGCAGTGCGATGCATGGAAAGCGTAGCAGAATTTGCTCGGCGGCGACCTGAAGAAGGTTGTTTAGTTAGAGAAGCAGTGAGGGGCGTAGCCGCTCGAATAGACCCTGATGGTAGCATATCGCCCGAAGGGGCCCGGACTGTTCCAGCCGGTGAAATTCTAGTCCCTG
This sequence comes from Agonum fuliginosum, assembly GCA_947534325.1. Taxonomy (NCBI): domain Eukaryota; kingdom Metazoa; phylum Arthropoda; class Insecta; order Coleoptera; family Carabidae; genus Agonum; species Agonum fuliginosum. Next base: position 1,809,320 of record OX384032.1, on the reverse strand, counting down.
CCGGGGAGTTATCCGTTCCCGGCTCCAAAGGACGATATCTAAAATGCGTTGACTCCAAAGGAGACCACGTGTTGTTGTCACTAGACCAAAGGGGCAAATTTTCTGCTCTGGCGCGAGAGGATAACATCAGCGGTGTGCACACAGCCAAGAACCTCCTCAGCAAGCGCATGCCGATGACAGTCCGCCTGGTGCACGGCACCGCTCCGCGAGGGCTGAAAAGTCAAAGTCACTTTGTGCCGGAGCTGCGATTGCTGTCGACGTTTGAGGAAGAGCACGTGTTCGCTCTTCCTCTACAAAAGGAAGCCCACGCGGTGACTGCACTTCCGCTGGCAGCGCCCCTCAAACTTCTCCGGACACGCAACGACGACCAACTCAAGAACATGATGGAGTTCACTCGTCTTGTGGAGAAGTGTTCTAGACTGACAGGTGACGTTGCTGACCGCATTCAAGTTCTAGACGGTAAACTAGGCGATGCTAAAAGGGCTTCGCTTCCGCAGCAACCTCCCGTCAAAGCCGGGTATCTACTGCGGCGTAGCACTTCATCAGATTCCGCGAATCACCGAGTGAGGCATTCGCATCACCACCGCTCCAGGGATGAAAACCGAGTGCCGACCCATAATACAGAATACGACGAGATAGATCAAATATATGATTATGTTAGAGGTTTTGCTCCTTTGCCTAAAAATATACGATCTCCTTTTTCCGATCCATCTCCTCCAGATTCGCACAGTTCAACTCCGTCGCACCCTGTAGAAAATCACAATTCCAATCGGCCTGAACCACCGCCAATAGAAACCATTCCAACGAAGAAACTCCAAGCCGAAAAACGAAACCGCAAAACTGCAACATCCACAATTCGAGAAAACCCGACGTTTCATCATCCGGAAAAGTGCAGTCCGCCTGGACTTCCAAAACTATACATAAAAAACGGTCATTCACAACGTAGTCGCCTCTTAAGACAAAAGAGTTCATCGCCAATGAAGGAAGCGCCACCAAGTCCAATGTCGAAATCAGGATCTCCATTATTTAACATAAGATATAAATCGTTAAATAATCTTCAGCAAGCAATGGAGCTGGATGGGACTTTAGATTCAAGTCATTCCGGGGGCAGAGCCTCCGGGGACTCCGGTCCGGGGGCGAAGCAACCTGAGAAGCGTTCGCGAAGGTTGTCGCGCCCCAGGAGTCTGACGAATCTTGTCTGGGAGATCCGAGAGCATCCAGAAGTGATAGAGAAAGTGAGTAGGACGAAAGAAATACCTCCTCTGAGCTACAAGAAGACTGTAGCCAAGTACTCCGTCGGCCACGCTGCGCAGAAGAGATCCGGCACGCTCTATTTGTAATGCGAGGCGATTGTAGTGTGAGTGACAACTGATACATTGGCGACAAAGTATGTACCCACTTTTACTATTTTTAAATGATTTGGTAAATGACTTGCTAACCTTGAAGTTGAATATGTGTTAATTAATTTGAGGTAATTCTGGTCATTTGCTAAATATGCTACGGTAAAAACTACACAATACTGTATAACATTGTTATCCGGCAAATGATGTTATTTTAAAGGTTACAAAGTTTCGTAATCATTAGTCACAAATTATTACATACTTAATTATTATGTCATTTTGTAGAAATAAATACTCAATTATAAAAATAATTTAATTATAGTCTTCACGAAAAATGCAGCATTTTCAGCAATCAAGTTACAAAAATATTATGTTGTTTGCTGTATTCTTCGTGAAACTTTAAGTATGTTCCATGAATAAAAAAAAACACAGTTTTTTAAATTTATACTTAGTTATCTCTGATATACAAAGGGTATATTTTAAAGTTTTGACAATACGTATAAGTTTTTAAGTAGTGTTAATAATTTTTTTTAAAGATTGGTATTTAAAATAGTCTTTTTGAACTTCACTTGGTTACTTGAAAATGAATGCTTAGACAGTTGCTAATAGTGACGGCCTGAAAAAAAAATTCAGACTGCTTATAAAAATTTGTTCCATTAATCATAAATAATTTATAAAGATTTGGTTAAATTACAATTTTCAATCAAAATTCTTTCTAAATGTCCAGTTTGTTTAAACTTCTGTTTGTTGTATTGTTTTTCTACATTCAAAATTTTAGCTTTCGCAGATATTATGATATACATGAAAAATTACAAAATTCCGTTGATTGTTAATAAAAATTAATTAATCGTAGACTTTCGACTAGTTTAGTTGCAGCCCTCGCTGCGCTCGTGCAACAATCTCTAGACTCAATCTGCAAAAGAGTACTTTCAGCCCTTAACATACAAATAACAATTTAACTCTATTGTTTGAGAAAAAATCTTTTCATTTCTGTTTGAATTTTTTCGAAAACCATGTTTCATGTAATGTTGACCCTTTTTCGTATTTCCGGATTGCGCAATTGTAATATTTATGGAACATACTTTAAACTATAGTTAATTTAATGTAAAGACAGCAATAATATCGTGAAAAGTAAATGTAATAGTATTTCTCCATCCCTTGACATTTTTGTTCGCCGATGGCACGCAGAGTACAACAGAAAGGAAACAGTTTGGTTCAGCTAATGAGCTTTGTCGGATTTGAATTGACAATAGGCATTCTTCTAGCGGATTATCTTAGATTAATCAGCTCTATTTTTATCCTGATCTACTTGGTTCATTCGACTGATTTGTATAAATGGTTCTGCTTCTCTGAGTTTTTGTCTGAGATGATCTAATCACAGAATTCCGGATCCGTTTAGGCACATCTTTCCAAGAAATCTTCTTGTCGGTGATCTTTAGATACTATTAAGACGGTTTTTTGCTCGAGAATGAACAGTATAATAAAATATTCCGAGGCTTTGTTTTGCTTTGATTGACGGGTGAATTTAATACTGTAAACTGTAATACAATAGTACGTTCAATGTTATTTCACTTTTATTTATATCGAAATGCACTTCAACTCTCAAATTTGATCATGCTTTTTTCTTACCATGTTTGAAAAAAAAAGTATTCAACAAAAGAATATGTTTTTTTTATGATGAATTTCTCTAATTCAGTTTGCATTTTTAATAATAGGAAGGTAGTAGAAGAAGCAAAACTGAGTGTTTAAATTATTAAAAGAATTTGTATTATCTGAAAATAAAAGCTATCAAATTCAAAGCAAAAAAGCATGTTACAATAAATCATTTTGTAATAATTTTGGTTTAGAAATTTATGATCTCATATTTTACAATCATGTTCCTAAAGATTGTGTGTGCACGGCTATAAAATGAAATGCAAAACACCTTCGTATATTTTGTTAAATAATTTTTAGAAATTCTCCACTAAGATTTAAATGAACCTCTTAAAAACTAAAAAGTATAATCTACTGCTACTGTATTCTGCTTAATTATACTAGTTTTCATAATAGAGGCAAATCTAAAACGGCCTCACTGTACACTATTACATTTTATTTCTATATTTACCGTAACATTAAACATGTTTGAAAAGTACATAGGTATGTCTGCGTACGCATGATGGATACGCAACGTATCGTTCATAATTGTGATAGTTACGCACGTCGTCTCCGAAGTTAGCAATAGATGGCGCCATACAATGTCCGTCTAAATAACACGGTTGCATGTAAACTTCACTCCATCAACTTCACGTATGATCATTCAAATTGTTAATCGCGAAAGGCGTATAGAGTGCAGATGCCGTAGAGGCTGCGGTTTTGTTCTTGTTACATTTTAATGTAAATATGTTGTTAGTACACCTTTATTAATACTTTACCTTCGTTTTGTGGATGTGGTCGCTTGAATTATATTAATGTTTAGTTTAAAATGGATTAGATTTTTATTTGCGCGAAATTATACTGCTAGCTGCGGAGAGGCGTATGGACTTCAAAACAAAAACGTGTTTCAGTTGATAGGTTTCTTGTAAATAATATGCGATGGGATTCCTTTGCCCGTAATAACATTATTAGTACATACTTTATTTTTTCTGGATTTATTTTTGCATGAGAGAAAACACTTTTTTAATGTCTTCAGTTTTTTAAATATTATAATCAAATCATAGCGTTCCTGCAGTAATCAGAAAAAAAACAATTGTGATTACAGTATTTTAATCTATGATCTAAAAATAAATATAAGTAGTTTCTTTAAAAATTCTTCAGTGAGTAGTGACCAATTTAATGGCATTTTATACGAAATTTTGCACGAAGATCAAAAACTATAACTACCTTTATATATTCAGAATGACTTAATGGCCCAGTTGAATAACTTAATTTTAAGTTTTCATTAAAAATAATATCAGTTTCATTTTTCTTTTAAATTTTACACGAAGATAATATAAGTACATCAAGCAACACCTTGTTGCATTAAATTAAAAAAATAATGAACAAATTGTACTTAATTTTAATTAATCGCTAAATTTGAAATAACTTATTTATTTTAGTGACACTTAAAATTTAAGGGATAGCGGTGCAACTGGCTATAAATAACCGAAAGACAGCTTATGGCCATTTGCACTGCTTCCACTTAAATTTTAAGTGTCACTTAAATAAGTATCGAATCGAACTTATGACAGCAATGTTATTTGTACGTTTGACAATTTGATTTTAATTCGATGTTGTTAATTTAAGAGAAACTTAAAATTTAAGTGGCACTAGTTATTAGTGTTATAACCTCACTTTCAGAAATATCTACCTAATTTCTAAAATAATGTAATACAAAATATCTACAAAATTACACAGAACGTTGTAGGTATTTTATTGACAGTGACATATAAAGTAAATATGAAATATTAACAAACTGCTCTTTGACACATTCGTGTGTTATGGATGGAACAATGAAAAGTAAATCCCACCGCTTTATTGTCATCGAGTGCCGCATTCGCCTAATCAACTTCACTGATTGCCAATCTCAGTCAAATTGGAATCCCCGGAAAAATAATTTTAATAGCCGTGCTGCTTATTAAGTGCATCAGCAATCAAAGCGAACCTAACCTAGGCAAGCAGAGCTCACTGTGATATACCGTGAGACCCTCTTCTTGTTGCTATGCACAATCAAAAATTACCGCATATATTTACCAGCACAACGACCAGTAACCGTTAAATAGTCGTTTTAGCGAGCGTCGTGCTATAATTTTCCAACAAAATAACTGGTCAATTTAATGGTGGATGTTACCAATCTGTAATTGGCGCCAATTCCAGCCGAGATGAGAGTGAAGTTGGAAAAAGTTCCTAGGGAATTTTGCGTTTATGTTAACCACCCCGGAAGTTAATATTGCGAGAAATTAGTGCCATTTTTACTGTTGGTTTTGTTTGCTTCATGGACTATCATTTGCTGATAACTATTAAATTTATTGACGGATGTGGTACTTTAAATTATTGGAATTTGCTATGAATTATGTATGTGCTGAGTTCAACGATTTATCAATGTCATCCAAATTGCTACCTTCACTTATTATTTTATATAGTTATTTAAAAATTTACACAAAACAAAACTTTTATGGTTATGGTTGATTTCCCTTCACAGTACTTATGATATCTACATACAAATGCTGCCAATAGACCATATTAATTATTCAATATGCATACTCAGAAATCACAACGAAATGGAACTAATGTTTCCTTATGGGAAAAAGTTAATTTTTAAAGTAAAATAGTAGGCAATTCATGTAGACAGAATCACATGGCCGTATTTTAATATAAGTTATATTTCTGAGTAAATGGTAAATATGAATGGAATAAAATTAAGTTTTAATTAATTTATTGCACAATGGAAAGAGTAGTAAATTTATGAAATTCTATTAAAACAGTGACCCAAAACTGTTTGATTAAAAAACCTGGAAACTAAAATTGCGAATTTTGGAAAAATTCTTTCAGTTCCGTGATAAGTATAAGTTGAACACTATAATACGTAATTACATTCCAAACGTCAAATTATATCAATTAACAAGCATTTAACCAGCTCTAAATCTTCGCCAAACAAATTATTTGTAAAATCATGAAATTTCGAATAACTATGTAAAATGATAAAAATGTTAAAAACTGAATATCATCTCATGCAAATTCAACAAATTCTAAATTTTGTTTACCAACAAAACAGAAGAAGAAAACCGGAAGTGGGTGCTCGATGGAGTGTAAAGTTTTTCCTGAGGTCGTCAGCCAGATTAAGCTAATAATTATGCAGTGGGCGCCACGTACATACACTCGTAAAACGTTCTCCACACATGATGCCGGTGTGTGAATACATTTATTTTACTATTATATTTATTATTCAGCGATAGGAATGATATAAAAGGTGTTCAGGAAATGCTGGTACCGTTAGTAAAAAGACAATTGCTCGATGCGGATCAGATGACGTTGTATTGTTGTCGATTGTTGATTGTTATCTGCTTGAAGAATTCGATTTTGCTACGTTCAATGGACTCGATGATTTATTTTTAAAGTTCAAGAGCGAGGCGCGTATTGTTATGTAACAAGAGATGAGAAAAAATTAATGATGCTTTGACTCTTGTTTTATTCAGATCAACATAGATATTGCTTATAATTATTTATATTTGTTACACAATAAATTTACCGTCACATGTGACCAAATTATAAAGGTTATCTTGCAATGAATAATGACACAAAAATTGTAGCAGTAGCTGTATTACATTTGTCTTTAAAATCTACTCACTTCAATCATCAATGAATTCATAGTAATCAGACATACCATAACAGATAAATTTGTCAGAGGCAGTAAACGCATAACTCTTCTATAAATTATATTATTTCATTTTGTTAGTCATCTATTATTCATTTAATTCATTAAATATTAGACGCTTAGATAACGTATACTTTATTATTTTTTTTAGTTAGTTGTTGTTCTTCTGTTGTAATAGATAGATCGTTTACCGTGCCGTTGATTAGTTTTTGGCCTCCTGAAGGTAAACTGTAAACATAACAATAACACATCGTTGACGTGTGCGATTTTACCGCATCAAGTCGGTAAAGGTAATTTTAAAATAAAAAGAGAGCCTACAATAACACTACTTTATGCAATGTATTGTTCTGCCAAGTGCACACGGAGAAACATTTTGACATGTTTCCCGAAAAAAGTTTCCGGAAACTTTAAAGTTTTAACGGCGCCTATAAAAATGAGGCGTTTTCAGGAAACGTTGTGAAGTGCAACTAACTTCTTATTTGTCAAATCGTCAAATGTGACATGTGATCATAAACATATTTATTGTTTTTCAGAAAAAATCTCCATTTTCTGGAAACTTTTTGCAGGAAACTTGTCAAAATGTTTCTCCGTGTGCACTGGGCATTCAATAGAGTCGAAAATAAATGAAACATTAATTTTAAATGTGACACTGACGACATCTTTTAGCAGATGTTTCAAAGCTACTTGACAGAAGTAAATTTTAGTGCAGTGCAAATGCATCAAATGCATCTCACTTAACCTCATAGAAAATACTATATATATATATATATATATATATATATATATATATATATATATATTATCTAATAACGTACAAGTTAAGTGAGACACTGTTTTAGTATTTACTTTAAATGTTACTGTGAACATTATACAAAATTCTCTGTAGTTTGTTGATATTTGGTACAAAAAATGATAAAAGTTTCGAAACTACACTAAATAGTATTTTATCACAATTTAATGCCCCAGCACGTCTCCAGTCCACACTATTTTTAGTGTTAAATTGTGTTGTAACATCTTTTATTTTTTTATTGAATGATATTTTTTATTTTAATGGCCGTTGTTAAGTTAATTTGTCTCCTCTAAGATCGTAATATCAGCACTTGTTTTGTGGTTTGCGGCGAAATTTAGCGTAACATAATTTGTACGCATCAATTGTTTGTTATTAATATCAACTTTTTGTTAAAACAACAGTAAATATTTGTTAAATTGCTTGGAAAACCAGAAATTTTACATTATTACATCATTTCTGCGTGAACGATTCAGAAACAGTCCATAAAGTGATTAATAAATTGACTTAAGGGGCTATACTTCTTGATTGCAATAAGAATCAGAATTCACGATTCTGGCTATATTGCTCAAAATGAAAATCTGAAATTTTACATTAGTAACGACAAAGCATTGTTGAATTGAAAAATTCAAACTATATATTGTTCCGACAACAATTAGAGATAGAAAGAAATTAAACACTAGAATTTCGTGAGGATCTCATGAATAAACTATAAAAGTTATCATTGAGTTTAAAGACAAAATGAGTAGAACATAGATGTAAAAAGGGCGGAAAAACAATAAAACTATAATTTTATCAACAGAATGGCCATAAATTATATCTAAACTTGTACAATTTTCGCCGAATTTCGCATAATTATTAAAGCCAAACTAATTACATTAATTAAAGATTTTGAAGATTCCTCACTTTTAGTATGCTTCCTTAATCTACATACAAAAATTCAACATCATACGTATGACAGTATTAGATTGAGATCCTCACAAAAATTACTCATTTTTCAATGCGTATTAATTATTGCCATGCAATAGGCTCTTGAACATTTTTGAATCATTCGTTTGTGCTGGTGTACATACCAGTATGAATCCTGATTTAATAAAATGATAGCTTGTGTACCATTTTAACTGCCGTAGGCTAATTTTAATGAAGTACAAAATTTATAACTTGATTTTTCATGTACAATAAATTTGTGCAAAATCTGCAATGATTGTCAAAAAGCCATAAAATTATCATGAAAACTGAAGATTTGTAGATGATTTTATTAAGATAAAAGAACATGGTTTTATGATCATATTTTTAATGATTACTTATCTACAATCTAAAAGCTTTTTTATAACCTATAAGCTACCTGTTAAATATCGCTTTTTAAATCAAAATTCTTATTACGGCTGCAATTATGTCAAATAAAATATTTTAATGTTTCCTTGAATTCTATTTGATAAACTTAAGCATAAAGATTAAAAGTTGCCATTAACATAAATTTAAAATCTTCTAACAGTTCTCGAAAAGATCAGTATTGCTACTCACCTATTTACATTTTCATTGGACGTTTTTCGTAAACGTAACTATAGTAGCAACTATAAACTTTTAGTTAGAGCTCGTAAAAATTTTATGAATTTCACGATACATTTTACTTACAATTTAATTGTACACATTAAGTTACTTGACATAATTGGATATATAAAATACAGAATACTTTAGAAGAAATAAAGAAAAGATTACCTAGAACCATCTCAAATATTTTATATCATGAAAACGAAATTAAGAGAAACTTAGAAAGCAAACCAGTTTATTACAAAAAATTATCAAATTTCAGAATGACATCAAAATTTAAACTGTAGCCTTTGGCGATATAACCTGTTCGATA